>JAMPIV010003395.1:120000-363702 GCA_024509875.1 Oreohelix idahoensis | reverse complement strand
AAACTACTGTCAGGTGAAACCTATCACCAGTTCTCTGCACGGTTAGAGACATACTTGGAGAAATGGACTTCTCTGGGGAAAACCCAAGATCTTAAGGAAATGGTCCTTATAGAACAATTAAGAGAGTCCATGGCTCCAGACCTGAGAAAGTTTCTCATGGAACAAGGTGCAGAGAGGCTGGGTGAGTTACTAAATGTTGCAGAAAGGTATCAAGCAGCTCAGGCAGAGGTATCAGGTAATAAAAAGAAACAAGTGGATAACTTTAGGGCACCACAGAACTTTAATAAATTTGATCCTAGAGATCAATACAAAGGTAAGCACCAGTTTGATAGGCCACGGTATGACAATAAAAATAAAACCCCACAATTCGATGAAAGGAAATATGATGAAAGAAAATCTTTCAACCAAGGAAAGAGATGGTGTAAAAATTGTAAGATGAACAATCATGACACTGACCGTTGCAGAAGGAACCCTATAGTTATGGCCACCCTTCAGGTCAGGTCGACCTCAAGAAAGGAGGAGGATATTATGTTAAATACCACTCCAGAAGAGATGAGGAAGGCACAGGCTGGGGACAAGACCCTCAAGCCTTGTTTCAGGAAATTGTCAACTTGTCATACAACTCCAGGCAAGGGAGATTTTTACATGAAAAACAAGTTGATTTACAGGAAGGCCGGAACTAGATCCAAGGGTCACGGACAGTTGTTTCTTCCTAAAAGATATAGGGCAGACTTAATAAGGAGCCTACATGTGAAACAAGATGGGGACCATGAGAAAATAGGTACCATCATCCAAAAGGTGGCTCACAATTATTATTGGCCCAAGGCAAGGTGGGACATTGAGAATTTTGTAGAAAGGTGTAGCATAGCACATGAGGGAACACCCACAAGTGGGAACATTGATCAGGACCTGGACACGCCACGGGGCAAACGTAGGCCTGACAATAGAAAGAAATATAAATTTGATAAAGTGGACCAAATGGAATGGGAAGCCCCTTTTCACGGACAAGCTTCAATTAACTGTTTTACAATGGCCACTATGCAGAGAGTGCAAAAAGATGTCTTACCCCAGGATAAGCCGAAAATCCCTCAATCGGACTTAAACAAACTGGAGGAAGAGGATGTAGAGAGGAAATCTCTCATTCAGAATTCTAAGTGGGGAGAAAACCCCAAGAGAAAAATTGGTAGCGGTCGTTTTGTGAATGATACTTCTGGGACGAAAAATCATCACTATAGCGCTTCGAGTGGAAGAGACCATACCGGTGCATGGACAAATAGGTCCACAAAATTAAAGGTCCATATGTAAAGCTGTTAAGAACGTGGACTGATGAAAAGGCAGAGGAAAATATTACATCCTCATACCAATATGTGAATGAACTGACCACTCGTTTAAAAACTGGCTGGAAACTTGCCAATGAAAATTTGAGACAAGCCAGGAAGAAACATGCTGCCTATTTCAACAGGAAGGCTAAAGACAGAGATTTGGCTGTGGGAGAGAAGGTACTGCTTCTTCTCCCCGGTAGTCAGAATAAGTTACAAATTGGATGGCAAGGTCCATATACAGTTCTAGAGAAGGTGTCTAGAACCAATTATAAGATAGATAAGAAGGGGAAAGAAAAAATCTATCATGTGAATCTCCTGAAGAAATATTTGGAAAGAGAAAATCAGGAAGAGACACATTTGTTGACCTTGTCCATTGCAATGGAGATGAAAAAGGAACCACTTTCATCATTTGAATATCCATTACACCCCTGTGAGACAGCGGCACAGGTGAAAATCAGTACACATTTAACGAAAAAATCAGAAAGAGAGAGTGCAACAGGTTCTAGATAATCATACAGAGGTGTTAACGGACCGACCGGGGCATACAAACTTATTGGAATATGATATGAAACTGATAGACCCCACACCTGTCTGTATGAAACCCTATTCGATTCCTTTTGCTAAGGAGGAAGCATTGAAGGAAGAGATAGACTATTTGTTGAAGGAAGGAATTATTTCACACAGTGAATCTTCGTATAGTTCCAGTGTTGTACTCTTAAGGAAACCCTCTGGAGAACATAGACTCTGTATAGATTACAGGAGACTGAATGATATTACAGAAGGACAGGTGGATCCATTGCCGGATACAAATCAGTTGTTTGCCAGGCTAAATAAAGCTAAATATTTCTCAAAAGTGGATCTGAGTAAAGGATACTATCAGATTCCAGTAAAGCCTGAGGTTAGACCATACCTAGCTTTTAGTACCTCAGAGGGACACTATGAGTTTAACAGATTGCCATTTGGATTGAAGAATGCGCCTAGTGTCTTCTCTAGAATGATGAGAAAATTATTGGACCCTCTGAATAATCCATGCATCACAAATTTCATGGATGATATCCTTATAGCAACAGAAACATTTGAGGAACACATTGACTCTCTGAACATGCTGTTTAATCGACTTAGAGAAGCGAATTTAACAGCCCGACCAACCAAATGTTGCGTTGGATGTAAAGAATTAGAATTCTTGGGACACACAGTTTATCAGGGAAACATGACCCCTGACCTCAAGAATTTAGAGAAACTAAAGAAAGCCCCGAGACCACAAACCAAGAAAGACGTGAGATCCTTTGTCTCATTATGTGGTTTCTACCAAAAGTATATCAAAAACTTTAATTCCATATGTGCACCGTTAACTGATTTGACCCGTAAAGGAAATCCAGATCGAATTACATGGACACCACAATGTGAATTAGCTTACCAGGAATTGAAGGAAAAGCTCACAAGCAAACCTATTTTGAAATTACCTGACTTAAGTCAAGAATTCATTGTAAGGACGGATGCCAGTAATATTGGGTTAGGTGCGACACTGCTACAGAAATCAGATGCATTGGATGGGGAATTAAGCCCAGTGGCATATGCTAGCAGAAAGTTGAATAAAGCTGAAACCAATTACTCAACTAGCGAAAAAGAATGTCTTGCAGTAATATGGGCGATAAAGAAATTCAATATTTATCTGTATGGGAAGGCATTTAAGTTGCAAACGGATCACAAACCCTTGTCGTTTCTAGCGCAGGCTAGACATGAAAATTCTAGATTACTCCGTTGGTCATTACTGATGCAGCCATATGAGTTTTTGCATAGAGTATATATCTGGAAAGAAAAATCTGGGAGCGGATTTTTTAAGCCGCCATCCGTGTGATGAGAATCACCGTAAGCCCCAGAAATAATAATAAATTTCTCTATGTGTATATAGAATTATAGACTGACATATAACGTCTGTTTTAAGAGGGGAGAATTTGTCGTGAAACATTCTAAATCCACATATATAAATTAAAAGGTAAATGTAAAGCCTAACACATAAATTCAATAAAAGGAAAGAGAAATGGTAAAAGTACAGTGCTGTCACAATGGCGTACAAAAAATCCCCTTGTTTTCTACTTCGTCTGCAAATTGTAACGTTTCACGTTGATAGTAAAGCCTACTGCATCACTACACGCTTTCTACAATAAAACGTGTACTGCATTTCTAAGAAAACCTTGAGATAGGCACACCGCGTAATGACCTAAATTAATACTTCCATTAATTTCATTTTATACACGCGTGATGAAAAGACAGATTAACTTAGGATAGAGAGAAGGGAGGGCTGAAAGCAGGAACGCATGCAACACTAACACGCGTCTCGCCATCTACAATTAACGCCACCCCCCCCAAGCGAAAGGCCATAAGCTATAACTTTATTTCAGATAGCCAGTGATAAAAACACACTACCCATACGAAGGTCAGGTTTAAAAAAACCTGAAAAATGCTTATTGGGAAACATGACATTCTACTGTTTTATGTCTGAAATCCTGACATTAGTATGACAGAACAGTCGAAAAGGCAGGACAGGTGGCGGTTCTAAACATAAAAAAATAAAAAATACACGACTATCCTAGAAAATGCATATTTTGAACGCAGCCACTTAGCTCCATTAAAACTTATATATTTGGGTTCCTTAGGACTTGCTGACAAAGAATATGTTAAGTGTTACGCAAATAGTCTAGGAATTAACAAATTATAGCCAAAATAAAATGTGGTGTCTGTCAGACAACACCAAAATCAGAATCGCGCAGTGGCAGGTTTTGAAACCACCATTTTACGGGAAATAGGCCAACATGTTAAATCCTATTTGATTGGGGAAAAGTAAATGTAAGGCTAAACACACGATTAGTCGGCTACAAATACTAATTTTTTGTTGTTAGGGAAACGTGAGTAAAGGTACTTTTTTTGAAAAGCTGTGTAAACATGGCCCGATTGGTTAGACCCGCCAATATAGTCAATTAGGAGCGTCAGGTCAGTGCCACACTTTAAAATAAACTTACTAAGAAACAGTGCGTTGAGAGCCAGATCATATTTTTCTAAATAAAAGTCTGGGACAGAGGCAGATCGGAATTTGTGCCATTATTCATCGCCAGTCAACGTATCTGTGTATTATTTCCATGAATTGTGGTAAGCTTGATATATTCGATATCTTTTTAATGAAAATTGAATGTAAATTGATAATTTATGTGCCTGTATATGTGTGGTTCAGTAGCAAACATGAGGCAAGGCCTAATATTGCTCCAACCTGAAAAAGAGGTGTCGGAGAAAAGTAAAACTGCATGGAATTGCCAAACAGTACACTGACACCTATCTTATTGACTAGAAGGAACTAATGCTGGAATTGCAGAGGCGTAGTAACCATTTAGGAGGAGAATACTGGTGTAAATTGTTTCAGATGAAGATAGCAGTTGGCCTACCGCTCTGAACTCAGTGTTTGTTCTGTATTGTGTTCAGTGTAGAAATAGATTATAAATTAGATCTGAAGTAGGAGGTACAACCTTCTTGTTTCAGGGACTGTGGTCCTAGTTATTGAAGCAGCACCTGGTCTGAGTTTTGCTGAATCCAGAGGCTGACAGCATACTCCTTGGTCCAGATAGCGACCAGTGAGGTGTCTCCAGAACACAGTGAAGCAATCGAGCAGAGGAGTCTTTTCCTGCCGCCATCACGAAAGATAAGCTTCTGTGGCCAGAGTAGCTCAACATTATGTGCCCCCTCAAAAATTGACATTTTGTTAAACCACAGAGGGACAATTATTGGTTCAAATGACAGGAACTGTGAAAGTTTCCCAATACTATTTCCCCGATAATCAAACACTTGAAGTCATGATGAAAAACAACAACCAAGCTTGAACACAACCAGTATTACCTCATATTACTACTGCACAAATTACACACATAGAATAATAATAATAAACTATGTCAATACAAAGTTCATATATATAAACTGTGTAAATAATACTTGTAATTACATTTGATTGTGATTCCTGGTTCACTGTGTAGTTGAATCAGGATATCCATTATTGACAAGAATTAATACATATATTTTTAAACTTAATCACTTGACTCATTTAAGATAGTCTTATAGAGTGTTATATGTGTGTGAGTGTCACAGTGTTGTAAAGTGTTGTAGAATAAATTAAATTGTTTATCTGTCTGTTGTTGTTGTGACTTACACTTCATCATTTTCATAACCCTAGACATTTAACGTAGTCATCACAATATTCCAGAATAATTCTGACTGAGGCATACATGTGGTAGCAAGTAAGGTCATCTGTAATACACCACACTTATTAGATACAGATACCTTCACAGCTGATCTCAGTCAGTACACTAAGTCCCATATAAATATTTATAACATCCCACTTTACCACAGCTAGACAAGGGCGTCCCACTACTATTAGCATATATATTCAATGGACGACAAACTTCTTATCCTCAACGATCTGCTTGTATAGACAGTCTTCAAAACAATGGCAACTAGCCGGCACATTTTTCAATAATCTTAACTGTCTCGTCCAATGAGAGTACTGCCCCTTCTAGAATTTAAAATTTCAAACATAAATGTCCAATTTGGGTCCAGTTTCGGTCTAGTGTGTAGTGTATTTCTGTCTGTCGGTCGGTCCGAACTTGGGTTTTCCCAAAATTGCACTTGGTTTTGGACCAACTACAACAAAAAAACTACACAAATTTTTCCTCACCCATGCATTAGATTTCTCTGCGAAGATATTTTTAGATTCTCTCCTCCTTGTCTCCCCCTTGTTTACATGTACTTGTTTTTCTGCCTTCGTCTCAAGGACGCGTCAAATGTAACTTTTAGTGAATGCAAAACTAACATGTGTTTGCGAGTCTGCATCGAACAAATCAGTCTTTTGTCAATAACTTCCGAATTATCTGTCCGTCCTTTTTAGTTGAAAGCAATATTATTTGTCAGGAAAAGATAAGCTCCTTAACTAGCTAATTTTTGTGATTCTAAACCTATTAATAAGAAATTCCATATTTTGTTTCCATGTTAGTCTTGAAATCTTTACTACCACGCGTTCACTTCTTTTCCATGTGCTGTCCAGCTATTTTCGAGAGTTTTACGTCATTCTAAATAAGAGCTAAGTCTGTTTTCGTAACCTAAGTGGCTACACGTTCTTACTTTACCTCATATTTCAAACACTAACTACGAGTTCGCGCGTATGTTAGGCTTAGATTCAAACGCTTGCAGACAGCATCATTTTTTTCTTTTCTCCTTTTCTTATCCCGTCTGAACGGATAGGCCTTTCGCGTCCCCATGTTATAATTAGTTTTTTTTCTTTTTCCAATGACACTAGAAAACGATTGTACGATCTACCAAATCAACGCTCTTGTGGCGTAGGTGAAAAAGCCGCAGCGTAACTTAACTATATTTTATCCCTACAATTTATTTTAACTTTTATCTTTATAAAATGGAGGATTTTGTCGCTGTATCAATGTATTCCATCACAGAAGCCCATATTAGATACTCTTGAGTTTTGGCCACTGTTGGACCACTATTGCAAAGCAGGGGAGGCAATACCGTCACAACAAGTGAGAGTATAAGGAGCCTGAGTCGACGCTAGACACCATCATCAGACGGGTCTTAGAGACGCGGGACCAGCTTTGCATCTACTCCTTGATTATACTTGGAAGGTGCTGCAACTCTTAAATCTTGACCAGGGTCGCAAGCGCTCCAGTCATCTTGTAGCGTGTTACGGTATATGATATTAACGCCGTCTGCTAAAGGTTATCAGACGTGCAATTGTAAAGGTTAAGGCATTTAATATATTGCGATAGATGTTTCAATTATTGAACGCTCCATACACGATCGATTATGACGTGTATAGCGTTGTTTGGGTCACAGTCGGTAACTAAGAAACGCTACCCTTTGTTACTTGACCGCCAAGCTGAATAGCTGCGTTTTTCTAACCTTCCAATTCAATGGCATGATATAGCCATTTATATGTGCATTTATGATGGACCAGGGTCAGTCCTAGAACTCTACATGAGAGGAAACTTATGGAGGTTAGTGATTAACTAAATCCTTGGAAGGAGAAAGATAATCGTCTACTTTATACGAAGTAATTAGACTCACAGTCTCACTGTCGGCAGGTAGCCATTCTATCTGCGCGTGCATATAGCTGTGATGTTCTGACGACAATTACTGCATTGTATCCTTAAACGGACATTGACACGTAAAACAGCAGTCTACGCTATTGATTGATTGATGCATGTACCTCATGTGTGAATTGAACTGTTTATGTATGTGTGTAATCCATATTAAATTGTGAAGGACTCGAACCGGAGGCATTATTGATTGAATCACGTTACACCATTCAATCTTATGAATTATGAATTTTATATCAAGTTGCTGAGTTAATAAGATGAACAGTTGTTTACATCTTGATGCCAAGTTCAGACATTACGACAAACCAAAAATGAGGTTCACCCCATTCGCGTACGAATATTAGCACGATCAGAATTCAAGCAACACAACCAGTAACCACACACGAAAGTCTTTCAACAAAAGTGGCGGCCGAATGCGGGGAACGACAGAAAAAAGAAACAAACTTCTGTTCCTTACGCACAGATTAACCATAATATTTACGATCAAGTTTCGATCACATGACCATTACGAAGCTGACGTGACGCACGTGATCATGAATAGCAACATGACGTCACTGTTGCATTGTCGCCGTGAAGAAGACATCTTTTCAACGCCTTTCTAGTTCGCTTCAAATTTATCAAGATGCACAAGATGGACTACCGTTGCCTGCCCATCAGGAGCAGACAGTCAAAGGCACAGGCCTAGCTGTTGACGACCTCTAGCACTGATATAAGCAACGGAAAAGATAAGTCTAGGTGTTTAACTGTTGTTATTGCAAACAGTGCTAACTGAGTCCATGCCCTCTGCCTACATCGGCATGTTTTTACCTATGTTTAATGTACTTTTTGTTGTCTTAATGTGTTGTTAATTCGTGGGAGGTAGGGAGGATGAACCGAAATTAGATTCTGTGGCTCTCACGATGCCTGAATTGATTTCGGTCGTTTCTTAGGGCAGTTAAACGATTGCACTTTTGGAAGCCCCATTGAGGTTTGCCATTGGACTATCTGTCCAAATCTGCTGTCGTTTGACGATTTGTGTTAGCTGTACCGTTCCGTAGATAACTGGTGTATTTTATTCGTACTCAGTTAACAATTTTATTCAGTTTTGTATCATGTTCGTTAACTATTTCGTCCAGTCTACCCTTACGAGTATTTATTTTATGATTGTTAAATGTTCGTCCGTTATGAGTCCTGTGATGTCATCATTTTTTGCAGTCATTTTTTTTTGTGTACTTTGAATATTAAGTTGACCTCGGGTCAGACCTTGACCCTTCATTTGGCTTGTGACACTTCCGCTTGTTTTATTTAGTTCATAAATTCATTTTTAATTGTGAAAATGTCTTGTTTGCGTCTTGACATTGTTTGTACCCTTTAGTTGCATCATTGTTTTGTTTGTCCTCATGATATATATTAAATACTACATTAATAATATGATATTATATGCAATAATACACTTGTAATTTAATTTAATTAATTTTTTCTGATATTTAAGGTTAATATGGGACATTGCATAATTATGCAGTGATAGTCCAAGAAAGTAGCACTACAATTTATAAGAGATGCCTAGGGCATAATAATATAATATATATATTGACCAAATAAAATAATCTTATAGTCTACCTTTGAGGTAATAGACCCATTGTATATTATTTAATATACTTTTCTGGTACTAAGAGAGTGACTTAGTACATTGAACAATATAATTACTAGGAATCATACCCAACATTATTGGATATTAAGATTAATTGTGTGATGTAATTACATTATAGTTAACAGATATCATAAATAGTTATGATATAGTATTATTTAGATACAATATTGTTACAAAATATTGTCTATTAGTTGAACTTAGACATTAGAGTTCAGTACTATTGTGATTATTTATATTGAATATTTCTAAGTTGAGTAAGTATAATAATTACTCTGAAGCTACTATTGACTATTTTAATCAGTAATTATCAATAATTACTTACAGATAAAAGTCAAAATGCTTACTATAGACCATTTCGTTAAAATTGGTAGGGAATATGGTTATAAATCTCAAGAACTTCGTCAGTTTGCTGAGGCAGAACTGGAAAAACATGAAAGAAAAGAAGCAGAGAAAAAGGCTGCATTAAAGAAAGAGGAAGAGGAACAAAAGGCTGCATTAAAGAAAGAGGAAGCAGAACGTGAGATGAAGCAAATTGCCAAGGAAAATAGATTAAGAGAAATTGCTCAACAGGAAGAAGAGAATAAATTGAAACGAGAGGAAATTATTTTACAACAAGAAATGGAATTGGCGCGTATTAAATTGGAGACAGCAAGATTACAAGCACAAAGTGCTGATGCAAACCAGAATAATAACGCACAAAATGGATCATCATCCAGCCAAACTAAACATTTCTACAACTTTAAATTACCCACTCTCAACTTAAACGTGGACGACCTTTCATCGTTCCTGTCACGTTTTGAACAGACTTGCAAAACAAACCATTTGCCTGAAGAGTCATGGGTACTCAAGTTAAATGAATTCTTGGTTGGAGAACCATTGACGGCTTCTCAAAATGCTGACCCATCAATAGCAAATAACTACGGTGCTATTAAGTCCTTGCTTTTACGAAGGTTTCACCTGGACGAGGAACACTGTAGGTTGAAATTTAAGGGAATTTTACCTGAATCTCCAAAAGATTTTGCAGGATTCATTGCGAACATACGCAATACATTTAATAGATGGGTTGAACTGGCAGAAGTCAACAAATCATACGACAAATTAGTTGATTTACTACTACGGGATAAGGTATTATCTTCGGTTAGCCAGCCATTTTTTGCATATTTGCAGGAGCGTAAACCAGGTACTATGGACGAGTTAGAAAAAATTTCTTTAAACTACTGTTCGGCACATCCGAATGCAACCATTTCTAACTCCTCATTAAGAGAACCTCTACCTGTGGCGTCTAATATGGCCTACAATCATAATAACAAACAAAGACATCACAGTGTAGACAGAAGCAGGTTCCAAAGAAATCACAATGTTAACTTTCAGAAGGGACATAATAATGATTTCAACAATAAAAATGAGTTCAACAGAGGTAGATCACGAGATAGAAATTATTCACCTCAAACAAACTACCACAATGGTCAACATAACACTAATTATAATCGATCACATACTCCCAATAATAATAATAACTGGAATGGTAATAATCATGGCTCGAGACATCGAGATAATAGTTACTATAGAGGACGACGAGATAATTCTAACAATTATACTCGGAATCGATCTCATTCTCGGGGATCATCTCATTACAACCATAATACAGGGGCGGCAGTTACAAATAATACTACCCCTATAGCTCAGGTCCCACTTGACAATAATACAACACAGTCTTCTGCTGCATGTTTTGCTATTAATTATAATGTGGCAAATAGTTGCCAACAATGCAATCTTATTTTTCAGAAGGCGAAAGAAACAGTGCTTAACTGCGGACATATTACACCAGAGGTAGGTCTTGCAGTCAACGATGGAACAGGCCTACTAATTTTTAACAGGGGATTAGTTAATGGATCCGTCGTCTCAGTGCTGAGGGATTCAGGATCCACAACGATTGGTGTACGACAGTCGCTGGTACATCCTAGCTGTGCAACGGGGGAATATGTCCGTTGCATGACTTTTGGGGGAACTATTGAGTTTTACCCCACAGCTATTATTCATGTTAACACCTTTTTTCACAGGGAACGTAAAAGTATGTATGCTAAAAAAGCCTATAGCTGATCTGATGGTTGGTCGTATACACGGCAGTAAAGATTGTACTCCAGATGAGATTATAGAATGGGAGAAACATAACCTATGCACTGGAAACGCCGTGACGACTAGAGCGCAGACTCAACTCATGGAGAAAGTTGATGATAATAAAATGGATGCAGACAACCAAGAGGAATTTGTAGTCAATTCACCTATTGACAGGGAAACATTTGCAACCAAACAAAAAGAGGATAAATCTTTAAAAAAAATTTTTAAGCTGGTTGATAAAGTTGACAATCTATCCTCAGGTAATAATAACAAACATTGTTTTGTTATTAAAAATGACATATTGATTAGATGTTTTAATGACAAATCACAAATGAAACAACAAGTTATGGTCCCGTATACTTTTAGACGGTACATTCTTCAACATGCACATGACTCACATTGTGCTGGACATATGGGATATACTCGAACACGATCTCGAGTACTGTCTTCATTCTTTTGGCCAGGAGTGTCAAGAGATATTTCGCAGTATGTACGTTCCTGTACTACATGCCAAGAAGTGAAAGCACGTGGAGCTTTTCACACGGCGCCTATTCAGGCTTGCGATATCTCAGTAAGACCGTTTGACAAGATGGCAATAGATATTATTGGTCCATTGCTACCATCGGCCAGAGGACATAGATTCGTCCTTACGTGCATTGATTTGTGCACACGATGGCCAGAAGCTATCCCATTAAAGACCACCACTACCACAGATGTAGCTGATGCACTACATCTCATCTTTTCTAGAATAGGGTTTCCTAGAAAACTTTTATCAGACCATGGGTCACAGTTTATATCTGACACCATGAAGGAAGTCATGAAAACTTGGAACATTGATAGGAATTTAAGTAGTATTTATCATCCTATGAGTAATGGTGCGGTTGAAAGACTTAACCGTACACTTAAACAACTACTACATAAGGTTACTGCTAAGCACCCTCATGACTGGGACAGAGCACTCCCAGCTGTTCTATTTGCTTATCGGGAGGTACCGCATGAACAAACTGGCTTCTCTCCCTTTGAATTAGTTTTTGGTGCTCCCCCAAGAGGTCCTATGGGACTAATAAAAGACTTATTAATTGACGCGGAGATGACTCAGGACACTCAGTCATCTTACGAGTACGTGATTAATCTTCGGAAGAACATTATTGAGTCTTGCCAGTTGGCAACAGCTTCTTCTGAGGCTGCAAAAGCTAAGGCTCGATCTCTACAAAATAGGTCTCGACGATTACGCCAATTATTCCCAGGCGACGAGGCTTATGTGTTACTTCCTCACAATAACAATAAATTATTGATATCTTGGAATGGTCCTTACAAAGTCATTGATAAAATTTCCGACGTTGATTACGTCTTAGATATCAAGGGACACAAAAAGATATTTCATATTAACATGCTCAAGCAATTTCATACACGTCCTGAACACTTACAGTCAATTTTTCATGAACTAGATGACAACACAGTATCTACTTGTTATTATTCTAACTTATCTGTCATCCAGGAAGAAGAATCTTCTTTTCCTGAGGTACAGTTACCGTTACCGGTACCAGTAGTTCAACCTACTGAATCTTGGCGGGATGTAACCATCTCTTCAACGGTTACACCGCAACAGCGTCTACAGATTGCTAATCTATTACAATCTTATCCAGATGTGTTGACCGACGTCCCGGGTCGCACATCGGCTATCAGTCATGACATTACTCTCAATGATGATACACCTATTCGTGTACATCCCTATTCTGTTCCTTTACATTTCCTTGCTAAAACTACTAAGGAACTTGAACAGATGTTGTCTCTGGGAATCATTGAGACTAGTAATTCGCCATTCTCTTCTCCATTAGTGATTGTCCGGAAGAAGGACAATAACATCAGACTATGTGTTGATTATAGAAAATTAAATGCTAAGACTATAGTTGACAGCGAACCACATCCACTTATCGACGACTTACTGCCACGTCTATCCAACGCAACTATATTTAGTAAGATAGACTTAACTAAAGGTTATTGGCAGATACCACTGACCGAAAAGGCTAAGTACTACACCGCATTTTCCACTCCACAAGGTCTATACCAGTGGAATGTGATGCCTTTTGGGCTTGTTAATGCGCCAGCTACCTTCATTCGCCTGATGCGACAAATTTTATCAGGTAGACCAGACGTTATTACATATATTGACGACATATGCTTGTTTAGTTCGTCGTTTGAGGAACATGTTTCGGGACTTAGATATGTTTTCGACACTCTAAGGAATTATCATCTAACTGCTAAACCTACAAAGGTGCAAATCGCGTGTAATGAGATAACCTTTTTGGGACATATCATTGGATCGGGATATATCCGAACGTTACCTAGTACAGTCTCCAAAATTCTAAACATAGCAGTTCCTCAGACGAAGAAACAGGTCAGGAGTTTGTTAGGACTTGTTCAATATTACAGTAGATTCATACCAAACTTGTCATCCATCACGGCTGTATTGTCTTCATTGTTAAAAAAAGACATGCCGGTGAAGGTGACATGGACTGGTACATGCAATGAAACTTTCAACAAAATTATAAATTTGTTCTCGCATGAACCAATTTTAAGACTTCCCGATGCTTCCAAAAGATTTTTCTTACGAACAGATGCTAGTAACTACGGCATTGGTGCATGCCTGCTCCAGAACCATGATGGCATTCTACATCCTACCTTATATATTTCAAGAAAGCTAAAGCCGGCAGAAACAAAGTATTCCACAGTGGACAAGGAACTTTTATCTGTGATATGGGCAATAACTAAACTTGAAAAGTTCTTGCTTGGTGCTCCCTTCACCATACAGACGGACCAACGTGCTGTAGCATCTTTGCGTCGATCTAACCATAAGAGCCAAAAACTCGCCAGATATGCAATCATCCTACAGCCATTTGAATTCTCCATTGAACATATTCCTGGCACTGAAAACATTGTGGCGGATGCGTTGTCACGTAATCCTATTGACGACGAATAATCAACATTAACATTCCTAAAACATATCAACTATAAAGGAACTAACCTTGCCTTCAATTTAAACTTTATAAACACTATATGCATCACAGAATTGAACTAAAAGACAATCAAGGTATACATATTGACATTGAAACTTCGTCTAACGTCCATACACGATATATGAATATTCGTTGAACAATCATGGAACAATATCTGACGACAAGTCGAACTTATTATCCTATGTGCACTTAATTCTTGGATGCTGGGATAAATGACATTTCTTTCCAACGTAAACGTTTGAACATTTTTGCCTAAAAGAATTCATCAGGATCAAGACTACGGATGGATCATCATATCCTATACTAATTAATTAGTTAACTTAACTTCTTAATTGAATTATTATCAATAAAATGAAATGTGAGAAAAAAATGAAATGAAAGAACAAAAAAAGAGAACGAAATATAAAAAGAAGAAATTATGAAAAGAGAAAATAAATCTCACACAAGTATTAGATTAATATTTTTTTTTAATGTACCTATACATTATTTAGTTAGTTAAATTAGATAGTTATTATTCACTAACACTTAACACACACAATTAAGTTAAACTTATATTCGAATTTCTTTCTATTTCTTCTCACTTATTTTGTCTTTTCTCTCTCATAACATCGCGTTACATTAGAATCTTAATAATTTAACTCTTAGTTTAATTAATTAATTTAATTTTAATTAGTCAAATTAATTCCTATATGACATACTAATACGACAGACCTTACTTTAATTTAATTCTATCATTCACTATTAACATTGGACATTTTATTTAGTTGATATAATAATATGTATAATATTGATATATAATGTGATTAATGTTAGATGACTATGACAAATAGTTAGTTGACATGACCGCGACACGGTTCTACTCAGAACATCGTCGGCCATATGTCACAATTGTGTTAAATTTTTTTTTGAAAAATTGTTAAGTCGGATAGATCTTGAAAAAAAATCTATCGATTTTTTTTTCCCCGGTGTACAGGGAATTGTTACGGTATATGATATTAACGCCGTCTGCTAAAGGTTAGCAGACGTGCAATTGTAAAGGTTAAGGCATTTAATATATTGCGATAGATGTTTCAATTATTGAACGCTCCATACACGATCGATTATGACGTGTATAGCGTTGTTTGGGTCACAGTCGGTAACTAAGAAACGCTACCCTTTGTTACTTGACCGCCAAGCTGAATAGCTGCGTTTTGTTAACCTTCCAATTCAATGGCATGATATAGCCATTTATATGTGCATTTATGATGGACCAGGGTCAGTCCTAGAACTCTATATGAGAGGAAACTTATGGAGGTTAGTGATTAACTAAATCCTTGGAAGGAGAAAGATAATCGTCTACTTTATACGAAGTAATTAGACTCACAGTCTCACTGTCGGCAGGTAGCCATTCTATCTGCGCGTGCATATAGCTGTGATGTTCTGACGACAATTACTGCATTGTATCCTTAAACGGACATTGACACGTAAAACAGCAGTCTACGCTATTGATTGATTGATGCATGTACCTCATGTGTGAATTGAACTGTTTATGTATGTGTGTAATCCATATTAAATTGTGAAGGACTCGAACCGGAGGCATTATTGATTGAATCACGTTACACCATTCAATCTTATGAATTATGCATTTTATATCAAGTTGCTGAGTTAATAAGATGAACAGTTGTTTACATCTTGATGCCAAGTTCAGACATTACGACAAACCAAAAATGAGGTTCACCCCATTCGCGTACGAATATTAGCACGATCAGAATTCAAGCAACACAACCAGTAACCACACACGAAAGTCCTTCAACATAGCGTAGTCCTGAACCAATATCTAATGGCAATTAACGAGAGCCTACCTTGCCTACCTATATCAAAATATGTCAACAAATGTTTCGACCAATCGCTGCACCAGCTGAAAACCCATCGCAGGAACTTTAGGCTGCAGGATTGGTAGATGGAATTTGTGCAAACGGTAATATGTATTTGTGACTTCAGGCTAAAGGATAAGGTATGTCCCTCGGAATAGGGAGCACAGTAAGATAACAGGAATAATAAGCTTTCATTAGATACATGGATTTAAGTTGTAGAAGCATGGACACAGGCGTTATGAGTGATTACATGCAGTAATAACTTAGAGCGAAGGCTGTTTTCCCCGGTTTCAACTGTGATTGCAAACGCTACAAGGGAGGCCGAAAAAGGATAGCTTGTTAAAATGGTAGCGCCCAATTGACCGGTTTAAACAAGACCTGGATGGAAGGAATCGGTTGGGAAACACCGGAAGAATAAATTATCGAAGTTTTGTAAGATCGACAGATCGGGCAGAAAGTGGTGGTTTTACAGAAATTTTAGTAAACATAAACTGACCCAGCCAGCCAATGGAATCGCTTGTTGTAAAATATATTTCTTCTCCTTACGCAAACCAGTGGTGAATATGATGGGTGCTGCAGGTAGAACAAAGGTCAACTCGACCGACGCAGGGTTATGCAGATATGGAGTGAGAGTGTAAAGTATTAGTTATGCGAATGGTGGCATGTTCGTATGTTGACCAGTATAAGGCACTCATTCACTCATAGCTATAAGTCACCGATACAGACTGCTGTGGTCGTTTCATACTGTTTATTAGGACGCACACACTTGAACAAAACGGATACAGTCATGGGTACATGTTGACACAGTAAATCATGGTATTTGGATCGTAGGTGGTAACATCAGACATAATCAGGCAGCATATGAATACATTATGGGACGACAGTAGGCAAACGTTCTGGTTGTCTATCGCCGCATACTCAGTAAAGGTAAATACATGAATATCAATAGTGGTTCGCTGCTAGAACCTTCTCTTGGCTAAGTTCTTCACAAGCCGTAAATTCATCAACTTTATAGTAGCAATGTTAACCCACAATAGTGTATTTTCCATCATAGCAAGATCTCTATACCACTGTCCGATAGTAAGATTTATATTCTGTTCTCTTGACAGTAATTCATAGTGATGATAGGAATTCAAGATGGCTACCTTCTTGAGTTTCGCTCACTCACTCAGAAGAAGGATAAATAATAAGCCAAAGTTAATTCGTAATAAATATTCTCATAGCGTTTCCATACAGTCCTATACCAATAAGGTTGCTTCATGTAAAACATAAGCGCTGTTGGTTAAACTGTCATTTTCATCGATATACAAACGATCCTAGATGCTCGGTAACACGATGTCCATCTAGATCTAACCAAAATAGAGATCATCAAAAGGGTCTGGTATTACCTGGAGTCCGAATTAAACACAATAGAATACATGAGGAGAATCTCTGACAACAGAATCTCGCAGAGACACAATCTCCTACTGAAAGATCATTCACAGATCATTTCCAACCTTGTTACAGGACCAGCCCAAAAAACACACACAGCCATTATCAGCTGGCTTCGTCGAGACTCACTACGCCTCCGTAGGAAAACGAATACCTGCCCCCAGAGTTCAGCATAAAGAATATAGTCCGACCTAAACATACTAAGATATACAATATAAGACCGAATCTTCTTGCACTAGACACGTAATACATATAAATTCAGGCCATAAACATTCTAAGCAAAATCAATCTATTTTCTGGCCCTAACAAATGGGAAATGACATAAATTCAGTATTCATACGCCAAATCAATAACAAGAGAGATCACTCATATAATCAAAAGTATAAATCAATCATGGATTATCTAGCTTTGACCGATAGAGTATTTCTTTTCATATCAAACAGTCATACAGTACATTTGTATGCCTACCTTACTTACTTACTTAGTCGTTCCCCTTCTACCGTGAGGTGTAGAGGTTTGGAAGAGAGAGCGCCAGACCATTCTATCAGCTGTCTTCTTCCTGGCCTGGTTCCATTCTAGTCCTCGGTCCTTCAAAGATTGTCTAATGTTGTCCTCCCAGCGAACTCTGGGTCGTCCTGGAGGTCTGGATCCCTGGCTCTTTTTTTCCCATGCTTGTCGTGGTAGCCGATCTTCTCCCATTCTGCAGACATGGCCAAACCATCTTAGTTGGGACTGTTCTATTTGGGTCTGCAGCGGATGGGATTTTAGGCCTTGACGGATCGTCTGGTTGCGGACCATGTCTCTTCTTGTTACTTCAACCACTTTCCTCAGATACCTCATTTCTGAGGTTTGGATCTGGCTTTTGTGGGTTGTAGTCATTGCCCACGACTCGCATCCATATGTCAAAACTGGGACATAGGTGGAGCGGTATACAGCCATCTTCGTTTTCTTACCAACCTCTTTCTTGCTGAGGAATCCACGATTTATGGCCTGAAAAAGTCTCCCAGCCGCTGCTTTTCGAGTGGCCAACTCTTCTTTGATGCCTCCCTTTCGGTCTATAATAGCTCCGAGATATTTAAAGTGGTCGACCTGCTCCAGGACCTGTTCTCCCAGCTTAATCTGATGTTTTCTTTCTTCTCGTGATATCACCATGGATTTTGTTTTAGAGCTGCTTATGACCATCCCTCTCTTCTCCAGCTCTTCCTTCCAGACTTGCAGGTTGGATTGGAGATGTGCCTCTGATTTAGCAATCAGGGCAACATCATCAGCAAATGCCAGCTCCGAAATATAGACCTGTCTCATCTTCCAGTACCCCACTGAATACTTTCTTGTTCTCTCCTTACATGCCTTGATGACATCGTCCATGAGGAGTATGAAAAGATAAGGTGACAGGATATCACCTTGTCTTACACCAGTGGTGGTCCTGAACTCTTCTGACTTATGGTTTGCTGTCCTCACATAATTTCTGCAAGACTTGTAGAAGCTCTGTATAGCATGAATCAGAGGTGCTGGAATATTCTTCCTTGCCAAACAGTCCCAAAGTTTGCTCCAGGGGACTCTGTCAAACGCCTTTTCCAGATCTATGAAACAAAGATGGATCTCACTCTTATACTCAAGGGCCTTTTCACTCAGCTGTCTGAGTGTGAAGATTAGGTCTTGAGTACTTCGGTTTGCTCGGAATCCGCACTGGACCTCATCCAATTGTGGCTCAGCTAGGCGTCGGAGTCTCTGCTCTAGGATTCTAGAGTAGATTTTACCAGGGACACTGAGAAGGGATATGCCTCTATGGTTTCCACATTGTCGATTGTCACCCTTTTTGAAAATTGGTGTTATGATGGCAATCTCCCAATCCTTTGGTATGGTCTTGTTGCACCATGCTGCCTGTAGGACCTTTAAGAGTAATAGGTCGCCTGATGCTCCCATGTACTTAACCATTTCTGGTGTTATACCATCATGCCCTGCTGCTTTGCCCATCTTGATTTTCTCTAGTGCTGCCCTCAGTTCTTCCATCTTTATGTCATCTTCACCATCATTGGTTTTCTCTTCTGTGCTAGTGGTTATCATTTCTGATTGCTTCACCATGCTCACCATCCAGGAGTTCTGAGAAATATTCTTTCCATCTTTCCATTACTTCCTTCGGGGCAGTAAGCAATTTGCCTTGCTTGTCCTTTATAAATTTGAGAGGGCATTGTTTTTCCTTCCTCATGTTCTTTAGGGTCTTATAGAACAATTTCTGGTTTTCTTGTGCATCTTTTTCTAGCTTTTCTCCAAATTCTTCCCAGGACTTCTGTTTTGCTGCTAGCACTTTGTTCTTTGCTTCTGTTCTGAGTGTCACATATTCTCTATATTTTTCCATTTGTCCTGTTGTGTTTTTAGCTCCTAAGTATTGTTTCCATGCCATTTTCTTCTCTCTTATTTTCTCTTTGACTTCCTCTGTCCACCAAGGTGTCCTCTTTCTCTGGTTCCCAAGTCGGACTTCACCGCATGCTTCTGCAGCAGCTGTCTTTATGATATCCTTGAATTTATTCCAGAGGGTTTCCAAGTCATCAGGTCGTTCTTCTGTGTTGCTCACTGCTGTAGCAATAAGCCCCTGATATCTGGTCTTAATTTCTGGCTCTCTCAGCTTGTAGGTCCTAATGCTCATTTCTCCTGCTCGTTTACTTGGTTTCTTGCGTGATGTTGGGCAGTTCCTAGGCTGAGCAACTCTTTCAGTTGTTCGTTTGATTGTTAGCAGGTAGTGATCACTTCCAATCTCTGGCCCCCTCCAGACTCTTGCATCTCGGACATATCTGAATGAGCTTCTCCGAACAATGGCATAGTCGATCACTGACTTCTCATTCTTGGTTGGTTCACATCTAGTGTATGCATGTATGCGCTTATGGGGGAACTTTGTGTTTGTAATGATCAGATTCTGCTCACTGCAGAATCTAAGGAGTCGCTTTCCATTGTCATTGAGAGTATCTTCTCCATATCTTCCGATAACTCCACCCCATCTAGCATGGTCATTTCCAACTCTGGCATTAAAATCTCCGAGCATGATAACTTCATCTAGGCAGTCATCCACTGTCCTTTGAAGCAGCTCGAAGAATTCCTCCTTGACCTCTGCTCTCTCATCCTCATTTGGCCCATACACTATGACCAGGTTGACTATGGTTTCTCCTTCTTTTAGTTTTACAACCATAATGCGCTCCGAGACAAAGTTCCATCCCTTGATACTATCTTTTTGATTTTGGGCCACAATGCAACCCACGCCCCCTTTAGCTCTTTCAGATATGGGTACACCACTGTAGAGCAACGTGTTGCCATCGAGATCCATGACTCCTTGTCCTTTTTTTCTTCGTTTCCGTTATAGCCAGGATTTCTAGTTTTGCTTTCCTCATCTCTTCCACCAGCTCCTCTTCCTTCCCATTTATACTTCTTGTGTTCCAAGTTCCATAAGTCGTAGTCCGTAGTCCGTTCCAGTTCGTCGCCTTTAGAATCAGTCCGGTTTTCTCTCTTGTATTTCTCGTAATCATAGTTTAAGACAAACAGGTGATTGGCCTGTTGTGCCTTTGCATGGTGGAGGGGCTGCCTCCTTACGGCCTCCATGCAGGCCGCCCTCCTCCTTTTTCATCCGGGCTTGGGACCGGCATGGGCGGAGTTTGTATGCCTACCTACCTACAGTAATCCGTGCGTCGCATAATTCCATACAAAAGAATATGTGCGCAACACTTGTCTTCCGTTCGCCCGCTATCTGTAAATAAAAGGGGAAACAAATATGGAAGATTGCTCTTGAACCGCCAGAAACAAATTCGTCCGAGGACAGAAGTCAGATTCTGCCATAGCTCCTTCGCCATTTGCCAGTGAAGCAGACTGCATGGGTTTATTAAAAGCCTGTTGAATCTGAGATTGTGGGTCAGAGGTATCCTGTCACTCATCTTGTTAGCAGAGAAGAACATTGGTGTTGTACCTAGCGGTGTATGATTTGAACAAGCATCCCATACCTACATCAGTTGGAAGAGTGGGGACCCTCAGTGTTGGGCTTCTCCATCTTATATTCTGCTTCAAGTTAAAAGGCGGAAGCGAAGAAGTTAAGTCAAATTAGACAAGACTGACTCGCAGAGCATTGGCGTACCACACCCTGTTTAGCTTTGTAGTGATGAAAACAGTGATGATTAAATTAGTCGGGAAACAACATAGACTTTAGTCAGAGTGACAGTTTTCAAAAGCTACATAACATAGAAATATTGTGAATTCAAGTGATCTCAGTAACATTGAAGTTATTGTGACAGTTTTCAATATTTACCAAACAACATAGACTTTAGTCAGAGTGACAGTTTTCAAAAGCTATATAACATAGAAATATTTTGAATTCAAGTGATCTCAGTAACATTGAAGTTATTGTGATAGTTTTCAATATTTACCAAACAATATAGACTTTAGTCAGAGTGACAGTTTTCAAAAGCTACATAACATAGAAATATTGTGAAGTCAAGTGTCGTAGATTTTGGATAGGAGAATTAAGACTTGGGTTGGTCCCTTCTGAATAGGTTTGAATAGGTGATAGACACAGTGAGAGTTAGTAAAAAGAAATAGAGTTTCCACAAGTGAGATGATAGACTGTGATATAGAGGCTGTCTCTGGAAAAAAAATCGAGGAAATCTTCTCTCTTTCACCTATCCTCTACGACAGCTTTTAAGGCGTCAGACAGTCTAAACACAGATATATATATTACATATATTTCTATCTACTCACGGGCACGCACATACACGTGACGACGGTTAAACACACAGACGTGGGAAATCTATAACAAAGAATATATATATTAGAACGAGCTGACCAACACGCTGATTAATTCCAAGGGAAATTTTAATTATCATTTAAAATTTCTTCACAACACATAGAATTTACATCAAAACATATACAAATAGTCATAAAATCTCAAGAGAATGCTACAAGGATGATAGCCCCGTTATGATATTAACTCTAGGTTTAGCCCACAGCCCCGTTATGAGACAGATGATGGCCCAAAGAGTCATAAATACATATGATTAGGGTCTAATATTGTCCTTCAAAAGGAACAATTTAATCAAGCAGCCAATCTTCCGTAAGGAGATTATAACGTGGGTGAATCAATAGTTATCAAAAAAAACTCACTCAGTCCACTTTCACTCGGTTCTTTCATCAGGGTACCCTGGTACACGTGCTTACCTAAAAAAAACTTGAAGTTGTTCACCGTCTGGCGCAACCGTAGGACACGTCTCTACAGTGAATCTGTATTCTTTGGATAAAGCGAATCCCAGCTCTACAATTACAGGTTTCTTCCACTGTTTTTTTTCGGGGAGCGTTCGCTTCACCAGTTAAATTTTTGATTACTGTTTATGTCACTTGAATCAGTTTGGATAGGCAAGTTTACAGGGGCACACAGAGTCAAAAACACGAGGGTTCCCTTAATTTGGAAAGATGACCAGAGGACAACTTCTTTCAACAGATAGTCTTGGTTCACTATTCACTCTTTCAATACTTGTCGGAAATATTAATGTTATTTTTTGTAATTTTTCTCGCCGCCAAGCAGCATGTATATTTGAGTTTATTGTGAAGAAATAAAGTCTGGCTCAAAGGCCCAGTATAAACATTTAGTCTTTAGAAAACCGTTAGTGGGATTGGTATTACTGTCTATCTCTGATGGCACATGCACTGTCAGACCAGTGTTACTTGAAACAACCCACGTGGTTAAAGATAGGAAATGTCTATTCTTCTCACAAGTATGTCTCTTTTCTACTAAACGCCGGCAAGTTCTGGGTCATCCCAGTATTCTCTGCATAAAATGGAAAAAGCACATATAAAATAATTATACATACTATGTATAAGGATATAACTTATATTTTAAACTGCAAGCGTAGGGCTTATCATTTAACACTTCCCGTGAAATAAGTTATATTATAAAATCAATCATCGTGAATTTGAAATACATATAAATATATATCGTCAACACTCATGAGACATCTAGCAGTTATAAGTTAGTTTAGAAAATGTATCTCGCCTGAGTATTAGCAGTTAAATGGAATTATTTTTATTAGCCGAATGGGTTTAGCTAGAAATTTATAATTTATCTTGCTTTCCACTGTAACTCGTCGACTAAAGAATATAACAAACTATTAAAATAATCACTCTGCACACAGAACTGGTTTAAAATGAAATAGGCGATTAAACACTTTATAACTTCACAAAATACTAGAGATCTATTATATATAATATTTACCTCACGCAGAACTACAGACTAAACCATGAACTAGAATACTGTAATCTAATGGTAATTTAGAACTCGGCAAATGCCCAAGAAACTCAGACTTCGCCAAAACACAGATATTAAATCTAGCATAGCGATCTGTCTACTGCGAATTTAAGAGTCAGAATGAAATTAAAGTTTAACATTCTGGTTATATCTATCAAACGGACAAAGAGGTGAACATTTATTTCGTAGAACGAAATGCTCTCTCCTTTCCGGCTTTAACGATACGTTTAACACCTAAACGCATGTCGTAACTGCCACGTACTGACCAAGATGTACGCGTGTCAGTTGCAAATCTCAGACACCCCGCCTGCGGTGCGGAGCGCAATTTCACACTTCGCCGGACTATCCCGACGAAAACTCACGCAGTTGCTGCAAAAGTGTTACGCACAATAATTACTTTTTTCCAAAGTCTTTGTATGATCGTTTTTCGTATGTATGATCATTATTTGACTGAAATGCATGTTATATATATTTTATGGTCAAAGGGACAGAATCCGATATATCGATACTGCTATTTTTTATGAGTTTACCTCCTCTTGTATAGAGACACGTTCGGTCTATAATGTCTTGAACGAAGCGTGACCATATCTCCTTATTTGGTAGTATCAGTCAACTGTTGTAGATGTTTGAAACCTTTCTTAACGCTTCTGTTCATGTCCATAAAAGGCGCGACTGTGTAAGACTTTTATCTCGAATGTTCTTAGAATCGTCTTATTGTGAACAGCGACTCAGAGATTGTCACTCTGCGCATGTCTCGACTTGGTTGTCGTTTGTTGTTCCGCCCAGGTCGGGGAGTTGAGAAATGGACTGATTAGCGAGCGGACGCGACTGCGTCTTGTGATTCTCTGAGGGAAATACATTGTCTTTGTGAGTTAGTTAGCTAACTAGACTATTTCCCCGTATTATTCAAGCCTGCCTGGAGGCATATGTTCATGGTTGATTTTCCGAAATAAGGTAATTCCTCTTGTATCGAACTTTAGGCTATCATCTAGAGGTTCGTCATTTTGTCGCCTTTTTGCTCGCCTGTGTGATTCAAAATGGAGAGGTACTTTGACTAGGATTAAGTCACCGGTATCTTTATACCTGAACTAGTTATATATCTATGGGTCGCTCTAGACCAACAAGACTATTGTCTGTGTTCCAGGATTCGTTATATCAGAGATCACGTCCAAGTCAGATGGTTAGACTTAGGAAGGTTATAAAGGTCGAGCTGACCTGTAATCCATGTATGCTACTCACGTGCAGACAGTAAACGGACGTATTGTATACATCTGATCTGCTAGCATCAGGAAGGAATAATTATTATTGTCTATGAACATTAAGGATCTGCAGCTGACCACGGTTGCAGAAGTTATATGTATTATTTATCAAGCTTCGCTATGATATTTGTTTTCCATACAACTATTGAGTATTGACTTCTACATGACTGTCAGTTAACATGAGTTTGAATGCTGCATTCGTTATACTATGCTGATGATAACATAAGTATCATGACTGTTTTGTGGCGTGCAATAAATGGTATAAACCTAAAGCGAAGTTACCATTTTTATGACTCTACACGTCATGTTGCCTGTGGTGTACCCTGTGAACTGTTCTACTGCAACACACACAGCAACAATCTAAACCAGATAAGACACCCACATCTTGCATTGTAATACCTGGTGTCGATAGAGGTGGTAATTTGACGGCATCCTAATTCCACCCTTATCAATTCATGGTGGCCAATAGTTGGTTTATTCTGGTACCAACTCTCAAGGGGGTCAACAAACCCAGACATCATCAGCAGACTACAAGACAACATTGCAGTTGCTATTCATCACCTTTGATGAAATTTTTTGAAAGACGCAGCAGTACTGACAGTTGTTGATATTTTGAAACTACCCGGCGCTGCTCGGCGGTATTGAAGTTTGTCTACAAATAGAAGGACAAGTACCGAGCGAATGGATTTCCTGATCTGTTGAGAAGAAGGACAAGTGCCGTAACAACTGTTCCGGTCTCAGAATTACTGTTGCAGATTCAGAAGGTCAAGTTCAGAAGCTGTTTCCTGTCAGAAGCTGTTTCCTGTTAGAAGCTCATTTCCTTCGTCATGGCAGTTTACGAGAGCAGATATGGATCAACGTTGGATCATTGTCCTAAGAATGCTGATCACATCCTGTTCTGAACTGTGCTGACGTTGTGGATACATAGAAGTTAAGTGGCCTGTTTTGTTTGTGAACTGTGCCCTTATGTTCTAACTGAGCCTTCTGTCTATCACATTTTTCGCACTCTTTATATGTTTACATGTTATATGTTATTTGGATTTGTATTTATATGTTTATATTTCTGCGGGTTTTCTCGGTTGGGCGGTGTCTTTCAGTAGATGATACCACGTCACAGAGGTTCTACTGTTAGCGTTTTCGTTAGGGACTGTGCGAATTTCCTACTGTGAAATTTGCTAGCGACAATCGTTGCTATATCTGTTTAGTTGTGACGAGTTGTGCTTTATTTTCGTTTTTTGTATATATTTTTTTTTGTTTCTCTCTTTCTTTCTGTTTTTTAGTTTCGATTTCAATTGTTTGTATTTGTAGGTCTCCTCTTTTCTATTATTCAGTTCTTCACGTAAATTTTTGTGTATATACTGTAGCGTCATTTGTTTGTCATATCTTCGCATTCTGTCATCATATTCTTTTTAGTTTCGCTGTTTATTTATTTGACTTATGCGAATGTTTTCGTATTGTTTGATCTTTGTTATTGTTTACATTGACTCTGATCTTTGTTATTGTTTACATTGACGTTGATCTTTGTTATTGTTTACATTGACTCTGATCTTTGTTATTGTTTACATTGACTTTGATCTTTGTTTTGTTTACATTGTTGGTACTTTGTTATTGTTTACATTGTCTTGTTATTGTTTGCATAGTTCTTGCATAGTTAGCTTTCACTATTGTTACATATATGCTCATGCACTATTGATCTATAGTGCACTTATCATAACTAGCTGGTGGTTTTTTTCCTTATGCACTATTGTAGTGCAGTTATGATAAATAACTGATGGTTATGCACTGATTTGGGTAGTGCACTGATAATTAAGAGGTGACTTGTGATATTATTGTACAACTGATAATACAAATTGGTGTCAAGTCTTGTTTCCCACAGAGATTGGAGTAAACATAGTAATTATACAAGCACTTTATTAAGTCTTGTTGCTATTAAGATTGAAATAAGATAATTAATTATTTCAGGTTCTGTACTCACATTTTAGACATCATGTCTACATTTGAGTACTTTATTGAGCAGGGTAAAGCCCTTGGGAAGACAGGTGATAAATTAGAAGAATTTGCGACTGTTCAATATGCCAAGGCATTGAAGTCGGAGGAAAAGAAAATGAAAGAACTAACTGAACAAAAGAGAATAGATGCTGAAAATTTAAAACTGCAGATGCAGGTAGATGAAAAGAGATTACAAATGGAAATGGAAAAACAAAAAAGAGACTTGAAAAAGAAGCTGAAAATAAGAGACTTGAAAAAGAAGCTGAAAATAAGAGACTTGAAAAAGAAGCTGAAAATAAGAGACTTGAAATAGAGGCTGAAAATAAAAGATTAGAAAAACAGGCTGAGGCTGAAGAAAGAAAGTTACAGGCTGAGGCTGAAGAAAGAAGGTTACAAAGAGAAGCTGATGAGAGAAAAGCAAAAATGGAAAATGAAGAAAAACTCTTAGCTTTGGAGTTAGAAAAGTTGAAGTTATCTAGTAATGCTAATGATGCTAATAAGGTATCATCTGCTAATAAGTCTAATGCTGTTGATTTCAAGCTTAATTTACCAGCATTCAATGCTTCAATTGATGATATAACATTTTATCTAGATAGATTTGAAAGTGCATGTAAGGTGCATAATATAGATAAAACATTATATGTTTATCATCTGTCCAAGATACTTAGAGGTGATGCTTTGACTTTGTTGGGTATGGTAGATGTGCCTGACAAGAACAACTATGAGGTTGTCAGGGCGGCATTGTTAAAGAAGTACCAACTTAACGAAGACGGATATCGTCTTAAATTTAAAAACATGTTACCAGAAACTGGAGTTGAATTCTCAGAATTCATCTCAGGCATACGTCTTACTTTTTTACGATGGGTTGAGCTTTCTAAGACAGAAAGTACATTTGAAGCCCTCATGGACTTACTTCTTAGAGACAAGGTTATGTCTTCTGTTAATGAAGCTTTTCTTTCTTTTCTTCATGAGCGTAAGCCTAAAAATATAAAAGAAATGGAAGAATACTGTAGCCAGTATGTTACTGCACATCCTCACATAACCATTAGCAACTCTAAGGTAAAAGAAGGTCTGCCAGTTGCTTCGGCAGCACCTTATGGCCCGAATTTTATGCGTAAATTTCAGGGTAGCCAGCAAAATTTCAATAAAAAGAGTAACCGTAATTATGCCCAGAACCATGGTAATCAATTTCAGGGAGATTCTTCTTCCCAGAACTGGAGACAACCTAATATTACACGGTATTCTATTCCCGGTAACTTTAGAAATTTTCATAAAGGTAATCGGTATAGAGGAAAATATTTTTTGCAGAGACCTCAATACCAAGATAATAGAGGTTCTCAACAGCATAGAGATGGTAATGACAGTTATGGAAACTGGAACGCAAACCAGGATAAAAATTACAGTAGGGACTTTAATGATAATTGCAGAGGCAATAATGGTCGCGGTAGATCGCAACAGAAGAGAAAAAGATATCAACAGACAAACTCTGTTCAACAAGAATCTCAGGGAGCAGATAAACAGGTTAATAATGATAAAGACCATAATGCTATCGGATGCTCATCTTTTGACTTTGGTAGGGCAAATAAATGTATCCAATGCAGTACTTTATTTGATCCGAAAACCATTAGTACTCTAAGCTGTGGTCATCCTTTGCCCGCTCTTCCTGCTAATGTTGCTCATGATGGGAGAGGTTCTCTTATATTACATAAGGGGCTTGTAAATAGTAATCCAGTCTCGGTGTTGTTTGATTCTGGATGTACTACTGTCGGGGTTAGGCAATCTCTTGTAGATCCATTCTGTGCTACAGGAAAGGTCATCAAATGTGTCACATTTGGTGGCACGTTGGAAAAATATCCTACTGCCATAATACATATTGCTACTCCTTTCTTCACGGGAGAGGTCCACGCGTGTCTACTTCCAAACCCTATTGCGGACCTTATTATTGGTCGTATTCACGGAGTTAGGGAATGTACCCCACAGCAGATTGCTGTTTGGGAAGAGCAAAACATTGAAGCTACCAATACGGTGGTCACAAGAGCACATGCTCTGGATCCACCTCAAACTTCATTAACTAATAATGATGAAGTAAATGAACAAAATAGTCACTTGACTATTACACGTGACTCATTTATCAAATTGCAAGAAGAAGATCCGTCGTTACAAAAATTCTTCATTCTAGCAAAAAAAGGTGATCCTAATCAAAATACTAATAGAAAATCTTGGATTTCTATGAAGAACGGCGTACTTGTACGTATGGTACAAGACTCGACTACATCCACTCATTCACAAATTCTTGTGCCTAAGAGCATGAGGGTGCAAATATTGCAACATGCTCATGACTCGCAATGTGCTGGACATATGGGTTTTTCCCGTACAAAGTCGAGAGTTCTTGCGGCTTTCTTTTGGCCATTTGTGAGCAAGGACATACGAATGTACTGTCGCTCTTGCAAAGTATGTCAGGAGGTCAAATCTAAAGGACCACGACATGCTGCGCCTATTCAGGCTGCTGACATTCCAATTCGCCCTTTTCAAAAAATGGCAATAGATATTATCGGTCCTTTTAGAATTAAGTCGGCTAGAGGGCATCAATTTATTCTTACATGTGTCGATATGTGCACACGTTGGCCAGAGGCAATACCTCTCAAGAGCATCTCAACTGCTGATATCGCAGACGCTCTTTGGCTGATATTTTCTCGCTTGGGTTTTCCCGGAGAAATATTGTCAGACCATGGCACTCAACTGATATCAGACACTATGTCACAGGTAATGTCTATGCTACATATAAAAAGGTCTCTCAGCAGTATCTATCACCCAATGTCTAATGGGTTGGTCGAACGTTTAAATAGGACTCTAAAAACTTTACTGGGTAAAATAACTGAGGATCATCCTCAGGATTGGGACAGGGTCTTACCCGCGGCTCTCTTTGCGTATAGAGAGGTCCCCAATGAACATACGGGGTTTTCCCCTTTTGAACTTGTCTTTGGCGCGCAACCGCGCGGCCCTATGTCTTTACTTCACGATCTAATCACTGCCGATAATATTAGCGATGAGACTCAGTCTTCTTATGAGTACGTCATTGCTCTTAGGAAAAAAATCATTGAGGCATGCAGACTAGCAACTTCGTCTTCCGAATTTGCTAAAGAAAAGGCAAGGCAGTTTGCGAATAAGAATAGATGTCTACGACAACTTTGTCCAGGTGACAAAGCTCTCGTTCTACTTCCTTCAAGGGAGAACAGACTTCTAATTGCATGGAAAGGTCCATATGCAATAGTCTCCAAAATTTCTGATGTCGACTATGTTGTCGATATTGATGGAAAGCATAAAACTTTCCACATAAATATGCTCACGGAATTTCATGAAAGACCAGACTATTTGCAGCCTATTTTCCAGGCAACGGACAATTCTCAAGTACCTCATGGTCAATACTCATCGCTGTCAGTTATACAGGATGAGGAAACTACTTTTTCTGATGTCAATCTTCCTCTTTCTATGGTCCCACTTTATTCTACGGAATCTTGGAAAAACGTGACCGTTTCTCCAAATCTTTCCGCTGAGGAACATCGACAAGTTTCTTCGATGTTGCAAACATTTCAGGATGTTCTTACAGACATCCCGGGACACACACATGTCATTGAACATGACATTGTGCTAACTGATCATAATCCTATCAGAGTCAGACCCTATCCAATACCTATCCATTTCCAGTCTCAAGTCGAAAAAGAATTGGATGAAATGATACGTTTGGAAATCATTGAACCATCCACTTCAGCATACTCTTCGTCTATGGTTATTGTTCGAAAGAAGGATAATAACATTCGCATTTGCGTAGATTATCGCAAATTGAACCAAGTTACGAAGTTCGACGCTGAACCTATGCCTTCATTAGAAGAGCTACTCAATAAACTTTCTAATTCTAGATTCTTTACCAAACTAGATTTGTCTAAAGGTTATTGGCAAGTCCCGCTAACTGAACGTGCCAAACCTTTTACAGCTTTTTCTACACCTAGGGGTTTATTCCAATGGAATTTCATGCCTTTTGGTCTTATGAACGCCCCTGCTACATTCGTACGCATGATGCGGCGAATTCTCGCATATCGTACAGATGTCATAGCATATCTAGATGATATCTGTCTATTCAGTGATTCCTGGGAAGATCACTATTTGGGTTTATACGAATTACTGTCTACTCTTCGCGAGTATAACTTGACTGCAAAACCCTCTAAAGCCTTTATAGGATTTAGTGAGATTTCTTTCCTAGGTCATCGTGTTGGTCATGGTCTTTTAAAGACAGAGGACCACAATGTTTCAAAAATACTTAACATTTCGGTCCCTAAGACAAAGAAACAAGTAAGGAGTCTATTAGGTTTGATCCAATTCTACGGACGATTCATTCCGAATCTGTCCTCCATTATGGCACCGCTTTCTACTTTATTGAAGAAAGGGTCGCCTAATTTGATCCGCTGGTCAAAAGAATGTCAATCCTCATTGGACCAGGTTAAAGACCTATTTTCATCTCCACCTATTCTTAGGTTACCTACTATTGAGAAGACTTTTGTTCTTCGAAGTGACGCCTCGTCAACTGGGATTGGGGCAGCACTAATGCAGGAGTATTCTGATACTCTGCATCCGGTGATGTATATCTCTAGGAAATTAAATGCTGCAGAAAAGAATTACTCGGTTTTAGACCGTGAGTTATTGGCTATGGTATGGTCTATTCTGAAGTTACAAAGATTTCTTCTAGGCGCACATTTCATTGTGGAAACCGACCAGAAAGCGCTTACTGCTATTCAGAGCAAAAACTTGAAGAGCTCGAGGTCCACTCGTTATGCCATAGCTCTTCAACCATTTCATTTCTCGGTTCGAGCTATCCGTGGTTCGGATAATGTAATGGCGGACATTCTGTCCAGATGCCCACACGATTCCACATGATTCTTCTGTCATATATATATTTCCTGATATACAGTCCAATGTTATAATGACATGTTAGTAGATTTTTTTTTCTCACTTTTTTGAGGGGGAATTTATAACATTGTACCATGTAATTATCTAAGAAGGCTTAGTTAGTGATATACGGGCCAAAAGATCACTCGGCCACATTTAAATAAATTATTTTCAGGATTGTATTGAGAGATTTACCAGTTGTCTTTAAGATTTGTGTTATTGATATTTTCGCAGCACATCATTGAAGATGCGAGATTGTGTCCATTGTGGAACTTTGAGTATATCAAGTCCTGTCCTAGATTGGGAGCGGATGATGTCCACATCTTCTTCTATTGAATGTTTTATGTCAACGAAGATCAACACATGTATTACTTATTAGTTACTGATGCATTACATAATGTAATAAAATAGTGCGGTATATTAATATATTACACCGCTATTTGCAACACATTGTATGATATCATAATAATATATTTGATTTCATATATTGGTATGAGAATAATTTGACTTTTATTATGATGTTGCCAGCATTGTGGTTTGTGTTGGTGGCACCTTCCTGGGATATATACGCGTATACTTAGATAAATTTTTCTCTAAGGACCTGGGATATGATCTCAGTTTCGCTCCAAGTGTTGAGCTATTTTGTTAGGTATATCCGCGCATCATACGTGCGTTAGGAGCCTAGATTTTTCCGGCTCCAGGATTTAAAAAAAAATGTTTCATTTTTTTTTCCCGGGAGGGTGCGGTAATGTTACGCACAAATAATTACTTTTTTCCAAAGTCTTTGTATGATCGTTTTTCGTATGTATGATCATTATTTGACTGAAATGCATGTTATATATATTTTATGGTCAAAGGGACAGAATCCGATATATCGATACTGCTATTTTTTATGAGTTTACCTCCTCTTGTATAGAGACACGTTCGGTCTATAATGTCTTGAACGAAGCGTGACCATATCTCCTTATTTGGTAGTATCAGTCAACTGTTGTAGATGTTTGAAACCTTTCTTAACGCTTCTGTTCATGTCCATAAAAGGCGCGACTGTGTAAGACTTTTATCTCGAATGTTCTTAGAATCGTCTTATTGTGAACAGCGACTCAGAGATTGTCACTCTGCGCATGTCTCGACTTGGTTGTCGTTTGTTGTTCCGCCCAGGTCGGGGTTGAGAAATGGACTGATTAGCGAGCGGACGCGACTGCGTCTTGTGATTCTCTGAGGGAAATACATTGTCTTTGTGAGTTAGTTAGCTAACTAGACTATTTCCCCGTATTATTCAAGCCTGCCTGGAGGCATATGTTCATGGTTGATTTTCCGAAATAAGGTAATTCCTCTTGTATCGAACTTTAGGCTATCATCTAGAGGTTCGTCATTTTGTCGCCTTTTTGCTCGCCTGTGTGATTCAAAATGGAGAGGTACTTTGACTAGGATTAAGTCACCGGTATCTTTATACCTGAACTAGTTATATATCTATGGGTCGCTCTAGACCAACAAGACTATTGTCTGTGTTCCAGGATTCGTTATATCAGAGATCACGTCCAAGTCAGATGGTTAGACTTAGGAAGGTTATAAAGGTCGAGCTGACCTGTAATCCATGTATGCTACTCACGTGCAGACAGTAAACGGACGTATTGTATACATCTGATCTGCTAGCATCAGGAAGGAATAATTATTATTGTCTATGAACATTAAGGATCTGCAGCTGACCACGGTTGCAGAAGTTATATGTATTATTTATCAAGCTTCGCTATGATATTTGTTTTCCATACAACTATTGAGTATTGACTTCTACATGACTGTCAGTTAACATGAGTTTGAATGCTGCATTCGTTATACTATGCTGATGATAACATAAGTATCATGACTGTTTTGTGGCGTGCAATAAATGGTATAAACCTAAAGCGAAGTTACCATTTTATGACTCTACACGTCATGTTGCCTGTGGTGTACCCTGTGAACTGTTCTACTGCAACACACACAGCAACAATCTAAACCAGATAAGACACCCACATCTTGCATTGTAATACCTGGTGTCGATAGAGGTGGTAGTTTGACGGCATCCTAATTCCACCCTTATCAAAAAGGTAGACAATCCGTCTGCCTGCCATGTCCGACGGAGCGACTTCTCACACCCCCGGCCCAGAAATCTGGTCAGGCAGCGCTCTGACCGGGGAAACTGCAGACGTTCTGTCTGGCGAGAATCGTATATTCACAGCTATCGTTCGACCGGCAGAGACTGACATCTACGTAATCAAGTTAACCTTCAGTATGAGAAAGAAAAACGATGATGGGAAAGAAATATATTTTTCGCAACGAACGAATGCGAAAAAAAATACGGGAAAAAGTAAACTGCGATAATAAAATAGAGGATACGTGTGAAATGAAGAAGAAGAGGAAATAGGCAATTTATAGATCATAACTGTCTACGTGACAGAACGTCCCCCCTTTAAGATATGGAAGCGCTCCATGTCTACGTTATGGAAATACATTTCCTATATTCGTAGCTTCAGGGTGTCTGTCCTCTTCCATCTCATCTCCCCCCTCAATCTCTGTGCAAGTCCTACTCATGAAGTCTGCCCCAACCTTTCCTTTCTCTGGAATGTCTCCCATGCGCGCTTGAAAGAGCGTCGCCGCTTCTGACATTTTTCAAAGATTTCCTGTGATTGCAGTGGAGTTTCCCTGCCACTATCGTCATCTTCGTCAGTTTTGGCGATCGTCAGGAGATGGTCGGAGGTTGGCACTGGTTTTTCCAAGTATCTCTTTAAGAGATTTAAATATAAAACCTTCTCCTTTCCTTCAATAGAGATCTGGTAGTTAGCCTTAGAAATCTTTTTCAGGACGGTAAACGGCCCTTGCCATCCGATCTTCAGTTGGTTGTTCTCGGTAGGGAGTAACACCAAAACTTTCTCTCCTGCTTCCAATTCTCTCTCTTTCGCGACTTTCCTGTATCGGTTAGCGTGCTTTGTGCGTGCTCGCTTAAAGTTGGTCGTTGCTAGGTCCCATCCTAGTTTCAACCTTTCCTTTAAATCCGATACGTATTTACTGGCTGAGACAACTGTCTCATCAGCCTTCTGGTCTGTCAGCGACCAAAGTAAGGCTTCCAGCGACCCCTTTACAGGTCTGCCAAATAAAAGCGTAGCTGGCGGAAATCCTGTGGAAGTATGAGGAGATTCTCTGTAGCCAAATAAAGCTGCCGGAATGCAACAATCCCAATCTTCAGGTTTCACTTGTGCCAGTCTACTTAACATCATGTTGAGGTTTTCACTAACACGCTCCACGAGCCCATTTCCGGCCGGAGTATAAGGCTTTGTGTAGATGTATTGGGTCCTCAAGATCTTAACGATCTCATCCATCAACAGGTTTCGGTATAGGGATCCGTTATCCGTCAACACTTGTTGAGGGAATCCCAACCGAGTGAAAATCTGCACGAGGGCTTCTGCGACATGCTTGGCATCTGCGCATGTTAGCGGTATAGCTTCTGCCCATAAAGTGCATGTATCGACTAGGGTCAGGATAAACCTGTTCCTTCTTTTAGTCCTTTCGAAAGGCCCTAAAATGTCGATCACAACCCGTTCGAATGGTGTTCCCACTATTGGCATTGCACCCAAAGAGACTGGGGGTGCCCGTTGCTTGGGTGGCACACGTTGGCACTGGGCACAGGATTTGACATATCTGATAATATCAGTATTTACTCCTGGCCACCAATAATGAGTGGTTATCCGTTGGTTTGTGGCGTTCTGTCCCATATGTCCGCTGAAGGGAAGAGAGTGCCCCATTTCTAGGATTTGGCTTCTGTACTGTTTCGGTACTAGGAGCTGGTTGTAACCTTGGTCAGGCTTGCCCGTTCTGCGATAAAGTACGCCATCCTTAGAAAAAATGTCCCCGTGCTGTCTGGGTTCCTTAGCCATGGGCAGTTTCCTAAAGCAGGGTGCCAAAGTAGGGTCCTTGTATTGCGCTTCTTTAAGTTCCATGGGTAACAAATTAGGCGCAGGCTCCCGTTCCTTTTTGGTTTGCCCTCTTGTAGTTACTGCTGCCACAATCGGCTCTTCCGGTTTACCAATACACACGTATCTACCGCCAAGTATGACTGGGTAGATGGGATCATCCATAACAGCCGGTTTGATCACACCTCTGACAAAATCAGAGTGGATCTCCACCAATGCAATGGGAAGCGCTGTAGGTGCATCACTCTTACGAACTCCACAAAGTTGGACGGTCTCTGCTGTCTCTTGACCGGGTTTGACCAGGTTTCTGGCAACTATGCAATCATAAGAAAGCCCCGTGTCAAATAAACAAGAAGTTTGAGAACCGTTCATAATAACAGTACTTCGCGTTGAGGGTGTATCCCCAACAGGTTGGGAATCACTGTCAATAATTCCGCCTTGCGAGACTGTTAATAAGCATCCGATGCGTTTAGGCTCGGTGTGCTCGGTCTGATCATATGTCCCGTGCTCAGGGGTTCTCCCTTTGCCACCTTGACCTTTCTGGCCACGCTGCCATGAAGGGCGGTCGGGTTGATCAGACTGTTTGGGGTGGTTGGGGTACTTGTTCTTGTAGAACTTGGTCTTTTCAGGAGGGGGGTTTTGAGGTCCAGTTTCTCTGTGGTTATTCTGATTAGAAGCATTAGAAGCCTGAGAAGCTTGGTCAAGATTATTTTTCCGAAAATGCTCTTCTGTCGGTTTTCGTTTTATGACCGGTAGTTCAGCCAGCGCATTGTGATATCGCTCAGACTTTTGCAAAATGTCTTCAAGCTTTTCTGCACCCTGCTCGGCAAGAAATCTCCGGGTATCCGCAGACAAAGTGTTCTTTATTTGTTCTGTTAGAACAAATTCCTCAAGACCTTCATAGGTCGAGGGGAGCTGTGAAAGCTCAAGGCACTTTGTTAGATATCCCTTTAGACGAGATGAGAACTGGTGAAAAGTTTCAGAACTCTCCTTCCTGCTGTTGCGAAACAGTTGCAAAAACTTTCGCGCATTCATTTCGAAGCGCTCAAGCAAAGCTTTCTTCAACAAGTCGTAGTCGTCTTGTTTGCTACTTTCCAGCTTAGAATAAACATCATATGCACTGCTTTTCAGCGCCTGAGAAAGCTTCATGTTCCAACGCGACCTCTCTAAACCGTACAGAGTTGCAATTTTCTCAAATTTTTCTAGCCAAGTGTCAATCTTCTCATTTGGACAAGGGAAAGACTCAAGAGTGAAAGACATAGCGTTGAGTTGAAGAGATTGGGTGTTAGAAGGATCAGTTAAGGAAGAATGAGGAGAAGACTCTCCATTGCTGGAGGTAGAGGCAGCACCACGGCTTTGGAACTCTAGAGCTTTAAGCGCTAACTCGTGCTGTCTCTGTTTCTCTCTTTCCTCATGCTGTCTCTCCTTCTCTCTTTCCTCATGCTGTCTCTCCTTCTCTCTTTCGTTCGCCCTGCGGATTTCCATTTCCTCGTCCATCTTCTTCTGCTCTCTAGCTTCGGCTGCTTCTTCTTTCCTCCTTAGTTCTTCTTTTTCCTCTTTAGCTTCAGCTGCTTTTCTCTCCGCGTCATATTTCTCGAGTTCGTCTCTGACAAATGCTTTCGCTTCCTCTCCTTCCAGTCCCTCCTCTCTCGCTTCGTCCCTGAGGAGTTGTCTAAGCTTTGCCCTCTCGGCCATATTATGTCAGTGACTGAGACTAGTGGAGAAAGAAAATAGGAAAAAGGATACACTGGTTCCTACCACTTACGAGAAAATACCAAATAAAAGATGATATGCTTAACCCTGGGATACCTCCTCCAAAATAAAATCTAACTATCGCTGCTATTAATCGGCAATAAAGCACCTAATGCAAACACGACTACGCCAACTAAATGGTAGTTAAGATTACTTCAGAAAAATAAGTTGCTACAGTGGAAACAAAATAATTATTGCAAAAATTAAAGAGAAAAATAATCCCTTAATTTTTAAGTCCACTATCAAGTTTACCCCTGAAGACAGTTAGGGTGAGGGAGGCAATTAATCTGGACAAATAATCCGAAACGCACTCCTTAACTTAGTTCAAACATCTTCCTGCTTCAGAACCCTTGTGAATGTTATACACTCACAAAACTTTACCAGCGTTTAGTATTACAAAATCATTAATAACATGTATTCCGACAAAATCAACCTGTAAACCAAATGTATAATGCTTCTTAATGCTGTGGAAAACAATTTTTAGTCGTGTGGTCAGCACGCCCATAAACAGATCGTTACGTCTAGGGGATAAATTATTTTTAAAAATTTAACAACTCACAAGACATCAAACTCTTACTCTATTACAGAATAAGGAATCTTAAGTACAAAATCCAGTTAGACGAGTCCACATTTGTCGTACTCGTCTTCCTATTCTAAGTTCAAACACCGGAAACGAGACCACATTTGTCGTACTCGTCTAAGGATTTTGGGTTCAATTCCCGGTAACGAGCAACCATTTGTCGTAGATTTTGGATAGGAGAATTAAGACTTGGGTTGGTCCCTTCTGAATAGGTTTGAATAGGTGATAGACACAGTGAGAGTTAGTAAAAAGAAATAGAGTTTCCACAAGTGAGATGATAGACTGTGATATAGAGTCTGTCTCTGAAAAAAATCGAGGAAATCTTCTCTCTTTCACCTATCCTCTACGACAGCTTTTAAGGCGTCAGACAGTCTAACCACAGATAAATATATTACATATATTTCTATCTACTCACGGGCACGCACATACACGTGACGACAGTTAAACACACAGACGTGGGAAATCTATAACAAGAATATATATATTAGAACGAGCTGACCCACACGCTGATTAATTCCAAGGGAAATTTTAATTATCATTTAAAATTTCTTCACAACACATAGAATTTACATCAAAACATATACAAATAGTCATAAAATCTCAAGAGAATGCTACAAGGATGATAGCCCCGTTATGATATTAACTCTAGGTTTAGCCCACAGCCCCGTTATGAGACAGATGATGACCTAAAGAGTCATAAATACATATGATTAGGGTCTAATATTGTCCTTCAAAAGGAACAATTTAATCAAGCAGCCAATCTTCCGTAAGGAGATTATAACGTGGGTGAATCAATAGTTATAAAAAAAAACTCACTCAGTCCACTTTCACTCGGTTCTTTCATCATGGTACCCTGGCACACGTGCTTACCTAAAAAAACTTGAAGTTGTTCACCGTCTGGCGCAACCGTAGGACACGTCTCTACAGTGAATCTGTATTCTTTGGATAAAGCGAATCCCAGCTCTACAATTACAGGTTTCTTCCACTGTTTTTTTTCGAGGAGCGTTCGCTTCACCAGTTAAATTTTTGATTACTGTTTATGTCACTTGAATCAGTTTGGATAGGCAAGTTTACACGGGCACACAAAGTCAAAAACACGAGGGTTCCCTTAATTTGGAAAGATGACCAGAGGACAACTTCTTTCAACAGATAGTCTTGGTTCACTATTCACTCTTTCAATACTTGTCGGAAATAGTAATGTTATTTTTTGTAATTTTTCTCGCCGCCAAGCAGCATGTATATTTGAGTTTATTGTGAAGAAATAAAGTCTGGCTCAAAGGCCCAGTATAAACATTTAGTCTTTAGAAAAACCGTTAGTGGGATTGGTATTACTGTCTATCTCTGATGGCACATGCACTGTCAGACCAGTGTTACTTGAAACAACCCACGTGGTTAAAGATAGGAAATGTCTATTCTTCTCACAAGAATGTCTCTTTTCTACTAAACGCCGGCAAGTTCTGGGTCACCCAGTATTCACTGCATAAAATGGAAAAAGCACATATAAAATAATTATACATACTATGTATAAGGATATAACTTATATTTTAAACTGCAAGCGTAGAGCTTATCATTTAACACTTCCCGTGAAATAAGTTATATTATAAAATCAATCATCGTGAATTTGAAATACATATAAATATATATCGTCAACACTCATGAGACATCTAGCAGTTATAAGTTAGTTTAGAAAATGTATCTCGCCTGAGTATTAGCAGTTAAATGGAATTATTTTTATTAGCCGAATGGGTTTAGCTAGAAATTTATAATTTATCTTGCTTTCCACTGTAACTCGTCGACTAAAGAATATAACAAACTATTAAAATAATCACTCTGCACACAGAACTGGTTTAAAATGAAATAGGCGATTAAACACTTTATCACTTCACAAAATACTAGAGATCTATTATATATAATATTTACCTCACGCAGAACTACAGACTAAACCATGAACTAGAATACTGTAATCTAATGGTAATTTAGAACTCGGCAAATGCCCAAGAAACTCAGACTTCGCCAAAACACAGATATTAAATCTAGCATAGCGATCTGTCTACTGCGAATTTAAGAGTCAGAATGAAATTAAAGTTTAACATTCTGGTTATATCTATCAAACGGACAAAGAGGTGAACGTTTATTTCGTAGAACGAAATGCTCTCTCCTTTCCGGCTTTAACGATACGTTTAACACCTAAACGCATGTCGTAACTGCCACGTACTGACCGAGATGTACGCGTGTCAGTTGCAAATCTCAGACACCCCGTCTGCGGTGCGGAGCGCAATTTCACACTTCGCCGGACTATCCCGACGAAAACTCACGCAGTTGCTGCAAAAGGTAGACAATCCGTCTGCCTGCCATGTCCGACGGAGCGACTTCTCACACCCCCGGCCCAGAAATCTGGTCAGGCAGCGCTCTGACCGGGGAAACTGCAGACGTTCTGTCTGGCGAGAATCGTATATTCACAGCTATCGTTCGACCGGCAGAGACTGACATCTACGTAATCAAGTTAACCTTCAGTATGAGAAAGAAAAACGATGATGGGAAAGAAATATATTTTTCGCAACGAACGAATGCGAAAAAAAAATACGGGAAAAAGTAAACTGCGATAATAAAATAGAGGATACGGGTGAAATGAAGAAGAAGAGGAAATAGGCAATTTATAGATCATAACTGTCTACGTGACATCAAGTGATATCAGTAACAGTGAAGTCATTGTGACAGTTGTCAATATCTACTCCCCTAATACTGAAGATAAATTCAAGTACGAGGATTAGTTGAACTAAGACTATTTTCATAACAAGGGAGCCTTAGCAACAAGGAAAAGACTTTATTTTTAGTGATTGACTTTAATTTGGTGTAGATACATGCAACATCATCAGTGTGTTTTTATTTTTAGGGTTTGTGTTTACACAAACAAAACTAAAGAGATGACTGTACATAAATAAAATTAAGAAATTGTAGTGCATTGTTTTGATTACTTTATGTCAGCTTTGAATTCCTTTTACTTTGAATTTAATTAATTCCCCTAGACACTATAACAGCCCATAGGTATTACTCTGAGAGTGGCACCATAGAATTCTGGTACTGAATATTACTATCTCGGCCAGAAATTCTTTACAGCCTGACTTTATACCTATGAACTCTATACACCATTGCTCTTTTCTGAGAATGGGGTATTTCTTATAAGACCAGACTCTTCTCTAGCAACTATCCCAGTATCACCTGATACACCTTGTCTTATTCTTCATAAATTAAGGAACCTCTCGCGACACATCTATCTGCAAAGATCCAAACATCACTGGGAGCAGAAACAACTATTGGCAGCTAAGTAAAACTTAAAAGCTGCCAAGTAAACTGTCCATTTTCGAAAACCATAACATCACACTGTGATGAATACTTTTTTTTAACTTACTTAGTCGTTCCCCTTCTACCGTGAGGTGTAGAGGTTTGGAAGAGAGAGCGCCAGACTATCCTATCAGCTGTCTTCCTCTTGGCCTGGTTCCATTCTAGTCCTCGATCCTTCAAAGATTGTCTAATGTTGTCCTCCCAGCGGACTCTGGGTCGTCCTCGGGGTCTGGATCCTTGGCTCTTTGTTTCCCATGCTTGTCGTGGTATCCGATCTTCTCCCATTCTGCAGACATGGCCAAACCATCTTAATTGGGACTGTTCTACTTGGGTCTGCAGGGGGTAGGATTTAAGGCCTTGACGTATCGTCTGGTTGCGTACCATGGCTTTTATGGGTTGTAGTCATTGCCCATGACTCGCATCCGTATGTCAAGACTGGGACATAGGTGGAGCGGTATACAGCCATCTTCGTTTTCTTACCAACCTCTCTCTTGCTGAGGAATCCTCGATTTATGGCCTGAAAAAGTCTCCCAGCTGCTGCTTTTCGAGTGGCCAACTCTTCTTTGATGCCTCCCTTTCGGTCTATAATAGCTCCGAGGTATTTAAAGTGGTCGACCTGCTCCAGGACCTGTTCTCCCAGCTTAATCTGATGTTTTCTTTCTTCTCGTGATATCACCATGGATTTTGTTTTAGAGCTGCTTATGACCATCCCTCTCTTCTCCAGCTCTTCCTTCCAGACTTGCAGGTTGGATTGGAGATGTGCCTCTGATTTAGCAATCAGGGCGACATCATCAGCAAATGCCAGCTCCGAAATATAGACCTGTCTCATCTTCCAGTACCCCACTGAATACTTTCTTGTTCTCTCCTTACATGCCTTGATGACATCGTCCATAAGGAGTATGAAGAGGTAAGGTGATAGGATATCACCTTGTCTTACACCAGTGGTGGTCCTGAACTCTTCCGACTTATGGTTTGCTGTCCTCACATAATTTCTGCAAGACTTGTAGAAGCTCTGTATAGCATGAATCAGACGTGCTGGAATATTCTTCCTTGCCAAACAGTCCCAAAGTTTGCTCCAGGGGACCCTGTCAAACGCCTTTTCCAGATCTATGAAACAAAGATGCATCTCACTCTTATACTCAAGGGCCTTTTCACTCAGCTGTCTGAGTGTGAAGATTAGGTCTTGAGTACTTCGGTTTGCTCGGAATCCACACTGGACCTCATCCAATTGTGGCTCAGCTAGGCGTCGGAGTCTCTGCTCTAGGATTCTAGAGTAGATTTTACCAGGGACACTGAGAAGGGATATGCCTCTATGGTTTCCACACTGTCGATTGTCACCCTTTTTGAAAATTGGTGTTATGATGGCAATCTCCCAATCCTTTGGTATGGTCTTGTTGTACCACGCTGCCTGTAAAACCCTTAAGAGTAATAGGTCGCCTGATGCTCCCATGAACTTAACCATTTCTGGTGTTATACCATCATGCTCTGCTGCTTTGCCCATCTTGATTTTCTCCAGTGCTGCCTTCAGTTCTTCCATCTTTATGTCATCTTCACCATCATTGGTTTTCTCTTCTGTGCTAGTGTTTATCATTTCTGATGCTTCTCCATGCTTGTCGTGGTTGAGTTAGAGTGTAGAGTATTTGTCGAGTTGGACAACTGTAGTGAAATCGACAAGGGATAGTGGACTGACAGAGTTATAGATTACACTTTAGATAAGGTGTAAATAGGAGATGGACTTGAGACAACCTGGAAGAAGATTTATTCAAAGGATCTCTCTCTCCAGGCCTCAACTCACTATTACTGTCTAAGCCTCTCCTGCTCTCACTCTTTTCTCTTATCCTACATAGAGATTATAGTAAAGAGCTAAACAAGTTTAATTATGGATGGAAAGGTCGTGAACAGCGTATTAATAAAGGTGTAAACTTTATTAAAGAAGAAAAAGCATGGAATTAATGCATATCATCACAACAACATAAAATTACATCAATAATCATCAATAACCAAAATATGCAAAATACACCATCAACCACACACACACCACCATTCATAAAACCTGTAGAACACAGAGAGATGAAATAACTGAGTGTCAGTCCGTCCGCTTTCGGGACCATATGAAATAGCTCCAGTAAGGGGTTTTTTCGTACATATCCTCCATGGGTGATGGAATTAACCTGAATAAAATCACTGTATAGGCGCTATCATTGGTGATTCCTCCCTAATTGCGCGAGGTGGTCTGGAAGACTCTATTTATCTCCTGCTGATCGAATAAACAAACTGAACGACAGCCTGTCCATAGATGGCTGCTCATACGTGCGAGGTTTTAAGTATCCAGAAAATACACCAGAAGAAGTCACTTGAGGACAAAAAGTCCCAGGCGCGCTTATCCGGCGCAAGGCTCTGCTTAGCTGTAAATCCTGTTGAAACTGATTTGGCTGTGGTTTGCTGAGTGCCCCGTTTAGGCACAAAAAAGGCGGGTGATATGGAATTCTGCTATAGGCATGCTGAGCGGTTTTGATATTCTGGAAGCCGCAATGCTCTGGCTGGTAATCCAAGAGGCGAGTAGAGAACTACTACTGCATTTGGTGATTCCAGATTTAGCGTTGGCTCCGTTGCACTGCGTGAGCTTAACTTGGCGTTGACAAACAAGGGTTTTTTTATTCAGGAACGGGGTTGACGATTCGTTGCTAGATGTATACAGAAACCCTCTAGATCGAAGAGTATATGACTTTCTTCGCCTGACTGAAGTCTGCTCTAGCGATTCGGTCTTCCTGAAACTGAGACCCAAAAAGAGACACCCTTTTACTTCAAGCAAACAACAAATCACACTAACTTTATACAGAAAGTTTCGCTCCGCCATGGGATTAAATTCACTGTAGCTATTGCCATGATAGTTTAGGGCTGTCCTTAACCATGTCTTCTGTTCCTTAAAAATATCAATTATCAACACGCGCCCGCACAGGCTCAATATCTCTTGCACCCCCAGGTACCTGTCAGTAACTGTTCTGACAGCAACAATCCACTCCTCTTCTCCCAATCTCAACACACAGGAAACCCAACCTGTAATTACAGTTAAATGAATATGCTTATTCATCTTACAACATCAAATGAATTCACATAAACAGACCACAGCACTTGACATTACACAAATAAATCACATGTCCCTTTTGGGGAAACAAAATATTAATATCCCACAAATGAATACACAGAAAACGCAATGTTCTAGCTACAACAACACAGTTGTGGCTGAACCATAAGACACAATTATATCTATGCCTGGTGACTGCTTTCAGTGAAAGTTATTGACTTAGTGCCTAGCCACACAAGTAAGCATAAAATGATCCTCCCTTGCCACTAGAAATATCTATCAAAAGGAATAAGTGACTATCTCCTATAATCCAGAGTTATTACCTGCATCTCAGTTTTAAAGTGAACAATCCACACCTGACACTATCCCACAGAAATGACAGTTAATTTTTGCTGACTCTTAACCCAATGGTAAGCATTCGTGGACTGACTCTACGCCTAATATCTGTTATTGTAAGTTTAACATTTAACCCATGATAAACCGTAACAGTTTAAGCACCACCTAATAGGCCGCAGACAGCGCTACCTTATCACTGAATAAACTACTAGGAGAAGTCCTCAGAAATAAATTCACTTCCCTAACAGATATATGTAAAAGCTAACATGAACACATCATATTATAATTATAAGACATGTCAACTCACCCCGAAAAATGACTAGAACATAGGCAAACACATTCTAGTACTGTGTTAAAGTTTGCCTTATCTCATGATGGTCATCTACGGGCCAGGAAAATTTACGAATGTCTTTGTCTATTAAAACCAGTCTACTCTTATAGATCACAAGGGACGCTCCCCCCGGCCTGCATATTTCTACAGAAGTTCGGCGAAAGACGTAATCTAGAGTAAGACAAAAGAAATCGTGCGAAAGTTCCCCAGGTAGAGAAATGCATAACATTATGCTCTATCTTGTCTAAGGGGCGAAAACCCAAAGACTGACCGCGATTGTTATCTTCCCCTGAAACAGATCACACTCGTTACCCAGGCCTCAAAGGGTACCAGCCGCTCGTCATCAAACGTTTTAAAGCGACCAGAGAAATTCCCCTGTTGGGACCACAGGGGGTACCCGCCGCTAACGAACCGTTTCTTTCACAGAAACCGTCTTTGGCTCGTTCTAACACTTAAAGCGGACCCGAGAAATGTTTCTCTGGTCGAACAGGTGCGTTTAGATAACATTACGTCTAGCGTTAGCTGACCGCAGCTGGCCAGCGTAAACAATCTCGGGTGGGGTTGAGAAGGTGAAAAAATGTAGGTAGAATATGAAAGAAACGAAAATACAAAATGTCTCGGAAAACAGAACATTTAAGGGAGTAATCAAATTATGGACAAGATGGTAAAATAAATTATCTTTCACGTGACAATGCTCACCATCCAGGAGTTCTGAGAAATATTCTTTCCATCTTCCCATTACTTCCTTCGGGGCAGTAAGCAATTTGCCTTGCTTGTCCTTTATAAATTTGAGAGGGCATTGTTTTTCCTTCCTCGTGTTCTTTAGGGTCTTATAGAACAATTTCTGGTTTTCTTGTGCATCTTTTTCTAGCTTTTCTCCAAATTTTTCCCAGGACTTCTGTTTTGCTGCTAGCACTTTGTTCTTTGCTTCTGTTCTGAGTGTCACATATTCTCTATATTTTCCATTTGTCCTGTTGTGTTTTTAGCTCCTAAGTATTGTTTCCATGCCATTTTCTTCTCTCTTATTTTCTCTTTGACTTCCTCTGTCCACCAAGGTGTCCTCCTTCTCTTGTTCCCAAGTCGGACTTCACCGCATGCTTCTGCAGCAGCTGTCTTTATGATGTCCTTGAATTTAATCCAGAGGGTTTCCAAGTCATCAGGTCGTTCTTCTGTGTTGCTCACCGCTGCAGCAATAAGCCCCTGAGATCTGGTCTTAATTTCTGGCTCTCTCAGCTTGTAGGTCCTAATGCTCATTTCTCCTGCTCGTTTACTTGGTTTCTTGCGTGATGTTGGGCAGTTCCTAGGCTGAGCAACTCTTTCAGTTGTTCTTTTGATTGTTAGCAGGTAGTGATCACTTCCAATCTCTGGCCCCCTCCAGACTCTAGCATCTCGGACATATTTGAATGAGCTTCTCCGAACAATGGCATAGTCGATTACTGACTTCTCATTCTTTGTTGGTTCACATCTAGTGTATGCATGTATGCGCTTATGGGGGAACTTTGTGTTTGTAATGATCAGATTCTGCTCACTGCAGAATCTAAGGAGTCGCTTTCCATTGTCATTGAGAATATCTTCTCCATATCTTCCGATAACTCCACCCCATCTAGCATGGTCATTTCCAACTCTGGCATTAAAATCTCCGAGCATGATAACTTCATCTAGGCAGTCATCCACTGTCCTTTGAAGCAGCTCGAAGAATTCCTCCTTGACCTCTGCTCTCTCATCCTCATTTGGCCCATACACTATGACCAGGTTGACTATGGTTTCTCCTTCTTTTAGTTTAACAACCATAATGCGTTCCGAGACAAAGTTCCATCCCTTGATACTATCTTTTTGATTTTGGGCCACAATGCAACCCACGCCCCCTTTAGCTCTTTCAGACATGGGTACACCACTGTAGAGCAGCGTGTTGCCATCGAGATCCATGACTCCTTGTCCTTTTTCTTTGTTTCCGTTATAGCCAGGATTTCTAGTTTTGCTTTCCTCATCTCTTCCACCAGCTCCTCTTCCTTCCCATTTATACTTCTTGTGTTCCAAGTTCCATAAGTCGTAGTCCGTAGTCCGTTCCAGTTCGTCGCCTTTAGAATCAGTCCAGTTTTCTCTCTTGTGTTGCTAGTAATCGTGATTTAAAGCAAACAGGTGATTGGCCTGTTGTGCCTTTGCATGGTGGAGGGGCTGCCTCCTTACGGCCTCCATGCAGGCCGCCCTCCTCCTTTTTCATCCGGGCTTGGGACCGGCATTGGCGGAGTTCTTTTTTCTAAACAATTGTTTATTTTTATAACTGAAGACATAACTGATTTTTAAATTTGTTACTTGTATTAGGACAAATCTAAAGTTGATTTAATCTTTTTGAATGTACTGCATCCTTATGTCTCTTAAATACACGTAAACGGAGTGATACAATAATAATAAGAGGAATTCGCTGAATTAACTCAGCTTGGGCTTGTACGAGCTAAAACTATATTACATAATCCTTCACAAAAGTTTACGGCAGAGACTATTGTTAACCTGCCCAGCCAATGCAGCATTGTTCTCGCTTTTCTGAATATCTTGTGAAACTACCTTGAGGTAAAAGGATCATTATCCTTCTATCTACAACTCTGCCAAGAGTAATCTTGTGCAAAGGTTGAAACTTTTTGAAGATCCACCTCAGACACTTTTGAGTTTTGGCCACTGTTGGACCACTACTGCAGAACTAAGGGGAGGCAAACCGTCACAGTATTCTATGTAAACGAGGGTAGTGGGGGATAGACACTTGAGGAAGGTTCCTCGGACTTGTGGCTCTAAGTTTTATAAAAGAAGTTTTATACTTTTAATTTATAAGTTACTTCAAATCACTTTGGCCTGTCACATAATTGAATCCTTATTACTAACTCCTATTCTGGCTGTACGTGATCTCCTTGATTAAGATAGATAATGCAGTGGGGAAACTTCAAAACACTCTGGGTTTTAAAGTTAGAATTTTGCCGACGCAAAACTTACCCTCGCGAGTTTCTCTTGGATGGAACCCAATCACAATTTAGTTTAGTTTTTTTTTTTTTTTAATTTTAAGCCAACCACATGGTAAGGTGTTTTATTTTAGTACATTTCCTTCTAAATCACGATAATTATTGCCATGTCAAAGTAACGTACTGGAACTAACTATTATATGACATGCCGGAAATCATTATGTCATATGCCTTGCCCTAATTCCACAATCTTCTTATCTCTTCTTCCAATCTCTGTTTATTACAACAAGAAATCTTGCTGGAACTGATTTTATCATATCTCCTCGTGTCCTAATACTTCAAGACTGTTATAAGGATGAGCCGTATTTGTGCATGTCGTGCCTCCGAATAAGACACATGTTATCTTACAACTACCATCTTCAACCAAGCTGTCCGGAAATAATTACGCAATCTAAATGGGGTGATAGATAATTTAATTCATATCTATCAAAATACGTGTACTGCCTGCTTCTTAAGCAAACAAGTCAATGTGGTATTGTCCGCCGTCTTCACTAAACGCCGATTGTCCACAAAGTAAAGATAAACAGGTTAAGAATGTGACAAACTTGTAAAATACATGGTGCCAACCCGAGGATAAGATAATTATAGGTAGATAGGGCGATAAAAGGATGATAAAGACCGATGAATAACGGCATAGGGGAGTGGGATGAAGATGTCTCAGGAAAAATTAACGAATGAATTAAGACTGCCGTCTTAATCGCTAGCATAGTTTGGAGTATTACTCTTGGGTCATCCAGGTCTGCATTATTCTGGCTCTTCAGAGTTGCAATTACTGACAGTGCATCTGTGAAGAAAGCATCTGTCTCTCGGTGCTTTCCTCTATCATTAGGACCTCTACTGCAGTTTTCAAGGCCTCTGCCTCTATAATAAAGTTACTTGAGAATTGTCCTGATTTCACTGACAGCTTTTTTTTGTGTGTACCAGAAAGACCCCTCAAGCTCCATCTTCTGTTGCATTTGTTGCTGATCCCAATGTGTATTCATTGGTCCAGATGTTCCTTGAGTAATGTTTCTCTATGTATTTTGTCATTATGGCTTTTCTCTCTGTTGCAGTCTGGCTCTTCTTTCTAACAATCTAGGAGTTTTCTATAATTTCAGGGAAGCGATGTTGCTTCCAAGCTTAGATCTTGTGTGCAGTGTTGATGGATTTAGTAGTTGATATGGCATTTGTAGGATCTGCTCTCATCTTTGTTGTGGTTGATTCGACGAAGTTGCTTTGCTTGTCTTCCCCTTGCAAGAGCATTTATTTTATGGTACATTGGATGTTCTGTTAGTCTCCTGAATTTCTTGGCGTGTTGTTGGGTCCTGTTATATCCTCTATCCTCCACTGGTTGAAGATATGTAAAGAGCATATAAAGCAACAAGGGTTTAAGATCGCAGTATAATACAAAGCAAACACGATGCAGTTTGTTCATCATTAAGATTAAACTAACAAGACAAACATATTTAATTGTTACACGTTGACAAATTGAAAGATTACAGTTTATAAGAACTTTATAATTACTTGAAGTTAATTTATCTTTTATAAAGAGGAATTTTCCTGTCCAGCGTTTTACAGTCTTGTTTATAAAAAAAATGCTCTCCTTTTCACCAGTCTTCCAAAATGCAAAATGACTCTAGTGTTGAAGTCTAGGATGGATGTTTTTAGTTTGTTCTCTATCGATAGCATCGACAGAGCATTCAGCTTTCTTCGCTTATCGCCCAAAAGTAAGCTTTAATACGATTCAGTGTTGTAAAATGCCTTTCCGATTCAGATATTGTCATCGGTGTGGAGATAATCATTTCTAGGAGTTTGGTCGTTTCGCTGAAAGCGACAGTAAGATCAAGTACCAAGGATAGACAACTCTAGTTATCTTAGGGACAGCCAAAAGTACAGCAATCGGGACATTCATCGCATGTATATAGAAGCAAATTTTTCTATGGCCGTGACGTCTAGATTATTGAAACGTAAACTACATCAAACTATTCTTCGAATTCTTGGGGATGGCTCTCAGTCATCTTCCTAGTAGGATTGGAAAACAAAGTACAGGCATTAAGGAAGTGGAAATTGGTGGGAGCAGCAGTGAGATTTTGGGTGGAAGAGAGAGAGAGAGAGAGAGAGAGAGAGAGAGAGCGCAAACGAGAGCACGAGGAAGGATCAACAGAGAATCCTACGCGTTATAATATACTTATGGAGACTTGTTGTATATCACTATAAAAAACATGAAAAAGGGCTTTTTTAAAGACCAGGTGGGGAAGTACTTTAGTATCCTCTTAGAACAGGGGTGTCCAACCTTTTAAAGTCGCGGACCACATTGCCAGTTTAGCCAGGCCCCGGGTGCCGAACTTATAATAACATTTTCAACGTAACCAAATAAGGCAGTAAGATATAATTCATACAAATTTAAACAATGAATAAAAGGAGCATTTATTTTTATACTTTAACAAAGTAACCATTAAAATATTCAATTTTAAAAATACCATTTATTTTAAATTATCTACCTAATGGCCATATTACACCTTCACTTATATCAATTACATTTAGTCAAAAATTCTCACTGATTAGACATACTGTATCTAAAGAGAAACGTGGCACTGTCTTTTCTTTCACACAAAGTCAATGTCATCATGCACAGTTGATATGGCAACTCGAAGAATGCTAGATAGACGTTCATCTTTCAATTCTGATCATGATTTTGTATTTTTGTTTTTCATTCTTGAGAAAAGTTGTTCACAAGAATAAATACTCTAATAAAAATTATATAAAAAATATTTTAAACACAAGCTTTTAATGCACTAAAAAGCCACAAATAATTTTTCAAGGAGTTTATAGCTTGCAGTAAAAACATGTAACATCAAATTGACAAAAAGCGTGGGGCGCTTGAGCGCTTATCATATATTTTATCCATAAGTGTCTAATGAAGTATAAAGCAGAAGTTAATTTCATATAGAATCAGCGCCCCAGGCTTTTTGTAAATTTGATGTTACATTTTTTTACTGCTAGCTATAAACTCCGTGAAAAATTATTTGTAGCTTTTTAGTGCATTAAAAGCCTGTGTTTAAAATATATTTTTATTTTCTTCTTTTTAGTGTTATTTATTTATTTATTTTTTTACATTTAAGTCAAATGTAATCGATCCGCTAATGACATCAGTTTGCGATAAACGAGTCCAGAGCACAGGAGGCGGATTTCATTATTCAGTATATTACACGGAAAGTTAATATATATACATATATATATATATATATATATATATATATATATATATATATATATATATATATATATATATATATATATATATATATTTAAAAATTTTGATAATAGTTGTAAATTACATTTTTTTAAATGTAGTTGTCAGTTGCGTGTATGTCTGTGCACGCGCGTGCGATAATGTGTGTGTGTGTGGAGCGGAGGAGGGAGGAGAAGTTTCAATATTTCTCTCAAGAATGACAATCTTGTTGGAAAGAATACGCCTAGATTATTTGCTATCACCGATTTCACTGATGAAAACAATACAACAACAACAAAATTAATATTCATTTTAATGTTATTCATTTTATTATTTTTACAACTGATTATTGTATTGTCATCGAAAATACACAACTATGCCAAGTTTCAGAGCTATTGCTCATCTGGAAGTGATCGAAAAATCGATTGCAAGATTTGAAGGTGACATACGTTGCAAGTTAAAGAAAATCCTGCAAAAAAGTTAAATACATTGGTAAACATGCCTAGACTGACTGGTGTATCTTACAGGAGAAAAGTGCTTGCTGCAATATGTCAGAAGGCAATGCTGATAAAACTATCTTTGAAAATATGACACTCACAATATATTTTCCTATTTTTACTCGCTCTTGACACCATAATCGATTTTGACGAGGGAATAACTCAAATGTGTCTGTGCTTTGCTTAGAATTTTCTTAAATTAGTCGGAGTGGCTCGATTTTTCTGCTTAAATTGGAATTTTTTAAAAGTTATTGGCGTACCAGACTGAGACCCTTGTCGGGCCGAGAACTGGTCCGCGGGCCGTAGGTTGGACACCTTTGCCTTAGAACGAGCTGCCATTGTTTGAATGTGTCTACCAAGGTAAACATTTGACCTAACACCGAAACGCAATGGAGCGAGACTTGTTGTGAAAAGAGCGGATAGTCCGTAACCTACATTTGTTTGGATTCTCTTATTTTTGAGTCACGCACCGCTTGCAGTTACAGTGGCTGATTAAGCTTAGCTGCAATTCCGCAAATAATGGCTGGCCTAGTAAACCGAACTCCGCGTTATTAGATTATAACTCGACAGATATTACCTGCTGCTGGTTTATATGATTTTATGTTTAGTGTCTGTTATACACGGTAGGCCTACTATAAAATCCTAATAATTATATCGGTAGCGACTAAAACTGTTGCTTGTTCATATGTCTTGTTGATGGTGCGTCACGCCGTGTTGCTGATCGTGCGTGACATTGTGTTGTTCATTGAGTGAAGATACTGTATATAGAACGTGGTGGTATTCTTGGGGCAGTGATTGTGTTATTGATAGTGTGGGAAGGTGTTCTTTATAGTATTTGGGGGTGCTCTTTATTGTGTTTGTCTGTGCTCTGTTGTTGATTGTGTGTGATGGTGGTCTTTACAGTGTTTGATAGTGTTGTCTTGTTGATATTGTGTGACACTGTGATGTTGATTTGCGTGACGGTGTTCTTGATAGTGTTTCTTCTTCTTCGAACACTCTCAGACGTCTACTTGAATATGTTCAAAGAAAGCAATGGTCAGCTGGCGGCTATTTCTATCTCCAAAGAGCTTTGCCAGGAATGGTACTAGTGATGGCCACGTGTGCTCTCTCTGTTCCTCATATGTTGAGCATCTTTGAAGCAGTGTTCAGCACTCATTTTATCAGTGCCACTGTCACATTCATCGGTAGTTCCTTCCTTTAGCTTTTTGAATAGGTGATATCTCAATCTATTGTGGCCCGTGCGGATTCTGAAGATTATCACTTGTTCTCTTCAGTTGAGCTGGTAATATGCATCATTTTTGGTATGGCCTGGATGTTCTGCTACCCATTTGTTCCTGTATGTACTTCTGATAAAACTCTTTGCCTCTTCAAAAGTTATACTTGTATCAGGCTGAGGTAGCTTTTCACCTTCTTTTGCCAATCTGTCAGATTCTTCATTGCCGGAGATGTTGCTGTCGTGAAGTGACGTCTGTATCACAACACGAATTCTGCATAACTCTGACCACACCGTACGGCATACATTGTAAGAACTGCAAGATACTCAGACCAATCAGAACGCTCCGTTATGCCATGTTTAATACAGCCTTGGAAAAATAAAATGAAGTCTCAATCCGTGCAACTGAGTGAAGGATGCAAATTAACTAAATCTTTATGAAAGAAGTACCACCTAGAAGAGGCTACGAAAACGATATTAGAGATGTTGCTCTACCCGTAAGTAATAACACTTTTACAAATATTGATATAGGACGGGAAAAATCTCTAGTTGAAGGCCTCGCAGCTTCAGGTTAGTCCATTAAATAGCTGTGTAAAGTACGCATAGAATAAAATGCATTTAGGAATGAAAAAGGTTGTTTACTAGAAATATGTAGAATAATATAGGGCGTATTTTAAACTTCAGATGAATAAAATCGCTCCAGGAATAACTTAGATAAATAAAATCTTAGTTGTCCTGATTTGCACAAGAGGCAAAATTTACCAATTTTTTATGAACTCAAAACACATTCCTTGGGAAACCACCTCGGACGGTCGAGGTCCCCCTATAAATAGTGCGTGTCTAACAGAATCAGGTCAGTCACAATATTTGAAAACGACAGCGAGCGGCAAAAAGAAAGCTGGTGTTAGTGCAAGTGATTTGCCTTCTGTACTTAGAAGCAGACCTTAAACAGCCATTAACAGCTCGTTTGTGTGTATATGCCTGAGGGTAAGAACGAATCTATATATATATATATATGTATGTATATATATATATATATATATATATATATATATATATATATATATATATATATATATTTATATATATGTGTGTGTGTGTTTGTGTGTGTGTGTGTATGTATATAATTATGTGCATTTCTAGTGATTAATCCACCTGTACGATAGGAAGTGTATAGATGTGTTAGAAAATTACAGTGTGTTGCTGCTAAACTTACAGGCTTGTGTGTAATTCTGGAGGCAAAAACCAGCCTTGGGAAATATTCAAATATTGAGAATGATGTCTAAAGTGTGTCTGTAAGTTTGGAAATGTATTTAAAGAGGTATTTCTTAATGGAACGACACACATACCAGGAACATATGGAAGGATGAAAGTAATTGGATTACTGTATAGTTTGATATATTACTTAGTAGTTTTATTCATAACCAAATTATTTTAGGGAGGCGGATCATGGAAAAAGGAGTATAAATAAGGATGTAGAAGAAATTGCTAGGAAAATACAGGGATTGCATTTAACTTCGTTGCAGGTTTTATCCTATAAAACTAAATATACAAGAGGCATCCCTTACTGAGGTTACTACGGATGCAGTGCCGATCTATGTCAGAGGGCCAGACATCTCGTGTATTCCACTTGGAAGAATTTCAGCAGATATTTCTGTCCAACATCAGAGGGAGCCATCTTCAGTGACTCAGATAAGTTGCCCACAAAGGCAACTGTACAGTATATTCCAGTTCACAAAACAGAAAATAAAACATTTCATGATGACAAAAGCAGTGTAGATCTCAAATCATATCTGTGACATTATCAAGTATTCCTTAATCAGAGAGAGACCAAACAAGCAAGACTTTCTCTATAGTGATAGACAATTTAATTCAGTGAAAGACTTTGTTGAACATTTTTATTATTTATTTCATATTGTAATATGATTTCTTTTATAACTTTTCAAACAGAAAAGAGTAACTGTACAAATAAATTGTAAATATTTACCAACAGACTTACTTAAATTCTTTAAGTTAAGTTACAGTTTTGTTGGTGAATTTAATTAAATAATTACCCCTAGCAGAGTTAGTAACCATTATATTAACAGAGTAGGATCAGGAGAGGTAGCACATAGGGACTCAGAGTAATACAGTACCATCTTCTCTGGGAACTTATACAGCTTGACCCTACCTTTGTTGTCTATACACCCTTACTCTTTTCATAGAAGGGGTATTACTGATAAGACCAGACTCTTATCTTGCACTATCCTGGTATCATCTGATACACCTTTATGTCCAGGATATCATATTCTTTAATTAACATAGGAACCTCTCGCGACAGTCGCAATGAGATGGGATCCACTGTACTACAACTCGTTTGAATTGGTGGCTCAGTATGTGGAGTACTGCTCTCGTGTCATCCAGATCTGCATTGTTCTGGCTCTTCAGTGTTGCAATTACTGACACCGCATCTATAAAGAAAGCAACTTGTTTCTCTCAGCTTTCCTTTGTCATTAGGACCTCTGCTGCAGTTTTGAAGGCTTCTGCTCTGAAGCTGCTTGAGAATTTTCCTGTTGCCATTGACAGCGTTTTTTGTGTACCAGTGCTTAAGTTTAGCAACACTCCTCCGCCTCTATCTTCTGCTGCATTTGTTGCTGATCTATCTGTGTAAGCATGAATCCAGGTGTTGCTTGGGTAATGTTTCTGCATGCTTTCTGTGGTTATGGTTGTGTGTCCCCATGAACTCAAGAGCTATGCCGGCGGTAGCATAGCTACCAGCAGAGTCTCCCAAGCCGGACAGGTGGAAGGGTAGGACCAGACAAAGAGACACACACACCTGTTGCCTAGCAGGCAGGATTGGGACAGTCATGGGTTAAGGAAGGCAACCCTACAGAAATGCCTGTTGAAATCGGATGCACTGGGCCACAGGCTTAACGAAACAGTGCAACGTACTTCGCTTAATGATGATAGTGTTTGACAGTGTTATGTGATGATGATGATGATATAATCCCTTTAGCTGTGAGCAGGTAGCTTGACAGCCCATTGCCTCTTTGACAAAGGTACAAGTCTTCCTCAGTTGTTGTGATAATGTGTAGAATGTATTGTGGATGGTTGGGTGGGAGTAGCTGGTGTCGCAGGTCAGATAATCTTGGGCACTGTAACAGTATGTGTTCAACTGATTCCTTATGGTGGTGGCAGTGCCGACAGTTTGGTTCACGTATTGGGTCTATTCTATTTAAATGTTTATTGACGGGGGCATGGCCTGTTCTCAACTGGAAAATTAAACTATGATCTCTTCTTTTCAGTTGTTTAACTGGATCTTGAGGGTTTGGTTTAGCTTGATGTTTGAAGAATGGACGCCCTGTCTGGGAGGTAGCCCACTGGTTTAGCCATTCTTGTCTATAATTGTTTCTCAGGATCTGTTGGCAGGTTTGCAGTGTGGTACTTGATAGGAACTGGGGCAGTGCTGCTCCACTTTTGGATAGTTTATCGGCTTTTTCATTTCATGGGACTCCGACATGCCCAGGGATCCACTGGAGTGTAACTTCGACGCAATAGGAAGTGATCAGCTGGTCAATTAATCTACAGATGTTAATAATATCAGGAGACATTTTGTTTTCTATGACAGTGCTATGTGTGTTTATAGTAGGTGTTGGTGTTTTTATAACGTTTGACGGTATGTGATAGTGTTCTTTGTAGTGTTTAACAGTGCTGTGTTGTTAAACATGTGCTTCAGTGCTGCGTTGTTGAAAATGTGTGTCAATGTTGTGTTTTTGGTAGTTTGTGACAGTGTGTTGTTGAAAGTATGCGACAGTGTGTTGTTTGTTAGTTCACTTTGATAATCATTATTGTTGACAGTGTAAAACATTACTGTTAATTGTGTGAGACACAACTGTTGACAATGTGAGGCGCTACTGTTGACATTACAAAACATTATTGTTGACAGCATGAGACAGGGTTATTTACAGTATGAGACACTTTTGTTTGTTAATAGAAGTATTGTGTTGACAGTGTGACACTGATTATGACAACGACAGACATTGCTGATGAAAGTGTGAGATATTATTGTTTAAAGTGTGAGGCATTATTGTACACAGTGCAAGAGAACACTAGTGACAGTGTGAGACATTGTTGTTGACAGTGTGAGAGAATTCTGCGACAGTGCGAGAGAATACTTCTGACATGTGAGACATTACTGTTCATTTATTGTAGACAGTGTGAGGGAACACTGTTGACACTGTGAGGGAACACTGTTGACAGTGTGAGGGATACTGTTGACAGTGTGAGGGATATTGTTGACAGAGTGAGGGATGATGTTGACAGTGAGAAAGATACTGTTGACAGTGTGAGGAAATAATGTTAACAGTGTGAGGGATACTGTTGACAGTGTGAAGGGATACTGTTGACAATGTGAAGAGATACTGTTGACAGTGTGAGGGATATTGTTGACAGCGTTAGGGATACTGTTGACAGCATTACTGTTGACAGTGTGAGGACACTGTTGACAGTGTTAGGGAATACTGTTGACAGTGTGAGGGATACTTTTGACAGTGTAGGGGAATTCTGTTGAAAGTATGAGAGAATGATGTTGAAATTATGAGGGAATACTGTTGACAGTGTGAGGGATACTTTTGACAGTGTGAAATAATACTGTTGACAGTGTGAAAGAATGCTGTTGACATTATGAGGGAATACTGTTGACAGTGTGAGAGAATGCTGTTGACAGCGTGAAAGAATACTGTTGACAGTGTGAAAGAATACTGTTGACAGTGTGAGAGAATGCTGTTGACATTATGAGGGAATACTGTTGACAGTGTGAGTGAATGCTGTTGACAGTGTGAGAGAATGCTGTTGTTAACTATGTGTGATACTACTGTTAAGGTGCGATACATTGTTATCGGTGTGTGAATCAGTGTTTCACCGGGAGATATGACGGAACATTTAAGGAAAATTAAATTGTATGCAATTCTAGTAGTGTAAATACTTCTTCATCTAGCATAGGTTACACTTATCTCATACAAGTCAACAAAAAATAAGTAACTCAAGGATGTCCCAGAAATTAAGACACACATTGTAAGTCTTAGTATATTCGTTATGTTTACAATGCGAATTAAGCTCGATAACTCACTGTTCAAGAAAATCCAAGAGAGAATTCAGTTGTCTCCCATTTGCCTTCTCTTTATGTTTTTTATTTTTCACGCCTTACAGAGTCGAGCCAGGACAACTACAGCGGGGCCCGCGCGATCTTGTGCTCCGGTTCTCATTACGTGCCCGAGATTATGTAAAACATGTTGCTGAAAAGCAGTGAAGAATGTTTCTAAAATGTTATTTTCTACTTGTACAACGTCAATCCACCAAGACCCTTTAGCCCTCCAAGGAGATGAGGCCTTCAACAAACACATGCCAAGTCTCCTCTCAGTAATCAATTGTTGTTGTGGCCAGCTTTACTTTTCAACCACTAACATTTTTTAAAAATTCCGGACTATGTTTTCAGCTGTGTGTGTGTGTGTGTGTGTGTGCGCGCGCGCGTGCGCGTGAAAGCAAATCTTCATTATTTCTTCTTCTTCTTCAAGTACTGTGCCTAGTGGCGTAGGAGATCATGTCTCTCCACAACTTCTTGTCTCCAGTACAATTTATCAATTCTGCTGTTTGTCGTAGATTTTTGATAGGAGAATTAAGACTTGGGTTGGTCCCTTCTGAATAGGTTGGAATGAGTGATAGTCACAGTGTGAGAAAGAAATACAAAATAGATTTCCACGAGTGAGGTGGTAGAATAGTGATAGAGGCTGTCTCTGAGAGCGGGAAATCCTCTCTATATCTCTCACCTATCTTCTACGACAGATCTAAAGTAGTCAGACAGTCTAACACATATACATTAAATATATATATATATATCCACTCACGTGCACGCACATTCAAAGGACGACAGGTAGACACACAGACGTGGGAAACTATAACAAATTATTTTACAAATATTCTAGAACGAGCTGACCAACACGCTGATTAATTTATTGTTAAGTTTATTTATCATTTGTAAACTTACGTCATCATCATCATGTGACATATTCTTTCCAGAACGTTGTCTCCATTACAGCTGCTCTGAACGCATCACGATTCTGGGCAAGTCGACCTGCATCAGCCAAAGACAAGTTCAGACTCTCTGTGATGTCCTGGGTCCACCGTCGTCTAGGTCGACCCCTTCCCCTTTTTCCAGGGACCATGCCTTCCATCACTGTTTTTTCCAGACTATTATGTCTTTTTATATGACCGAAAAATTTCAGCTTCCTTATTGCGATGGTATTTAGGAGCCAATGTTCCTGTACGTTTAGTGAGTGCAGTACTTCTCTGTTGGTCTTTTTTTCTGTCCAGGGTATTCTCAACATCCTTCTGTAGCATTTCATTTCGAATGATGTAATCTTTTTTGCAACTGTTTTATTGAGTGTCCAAGTCTCGCAGCCGTATGTTGCTACTGGGAATATACATGCTCTGATCAGTTGTAACTTTGTTTCTTTGCTTGTGCCTTGCCATAGGTTTTTCATCTGTATTAGCTTAAACTTACGTCACAACATGTAAAATACATAAAAAAAGCATATACGCAAAGTCATAAGCAAATCAAGGAATGCTACAAAAAAACTGGTAGACCCACAATGATGATCTTCCCTCGATGGATAGCCCACAGTCCCGTTTGGAGAAAGATGATAACACAAAGAGTCCCAGATACATATGATTAAGTCTGAGAGTTTTCCCCGTTTAAGGTATGAACAGACCTGATACTATAATCTAGTTTAAGGGAAAATATTGTTAGCAAAAACAAACTTGCATGAAGAAAGTTATGACAGCAAATAGGTGTCAAAATACAGAGGTGAAATAACACTCAGACTTGCGTTCCCTCTTATTCATTCAACCGTGGCCACGTGTACACATTTATACTTACAGCTTTGATCGCTGCCTCTGGGAACATAATAAATTCTAGGACCTTCACACAGACCCGTAAATGCAGCCTCGACCAAGAAATCCCCAGTTCCAACAAGACGTACTGAATTCTCTGTCTCAGGGAACGATTCCTTGGGTGTTCTTATTTTTCGGATGTCTGTTAAGTCCCATAAAATTTGTCCAGGCACGAAAGTTAGCAGAGCACAGTGTCACTAGCTTAGGTTTCGAGAATTAAGGAATGTCAGATCGGTGTCTACTTTCAGGAAGGTACTATATTTGGTCACCACAATACTAGTCAAGAACTCTGTCGGAATGTTACTGATATTTTGCTTGCCACAACGGGCTGAACTGTACTGAAGAGTTATTCTGGAAGAATTAATTCTGGCGCGAAGGCCTCTTACTTCATTTAACTGTTAAAGTTCAGGTAATGAAAGTGATTAGTTTCTTCACAAATACTGTTCACGTACTAGAACGCTGGCAAAGTTGGATACCACAGTTTCACTATATAAAAATGGAAAGAACACATATCAAATAATATACATATATGTACTCAATATAACTTACATTTTTAAACTGCAAGCGTACCGCTTGACTTATCATTTAAATTCCCGTGACGTAAGTTATATTTAAAATCAGCAATCCTCATGAATTAGGAACACGTGCGTATTCCGTCACTATTCATGAGGCTTCTAGAATTTATACGTTAGTTTAGAAAATATTGTTCTCGTCTGATTATTTAGCAGTAAAATTAACTTCATTATAGCTACATTGTTGTTTAAGTTAGAAATTATAATTTATTCTGCTTTCCACTGAAACACGTCACTAGAAAATAATACAGACTATATGAATTTGGCACTCTGCACAAAATCTAACTAGTGAAATATGAAATAAGCGACTTAACACTTTAAACACTTCACAAAATACTAGAATATAATATATAATATTTTACCTCACACAGAACTACAGGTAGTCGCACAACTTAAGAATTATATGCTTATATTTATGGAAGTCTAGAAGTTCGACAAATTGTCGAAACAAACTGAGAACTTCGCTATACAGCTTATACTGCTCCGAGCACCTACTGCGAATCTAGAGGACTGAATGAAAATAAAGTTTAACATTCTGGTTATATCTATTACCAGACAAAGAGGTAATCGTTTAATTTCACTAAACGAAATAATCCCCCTTTCCGTCTATATCACTTACGTAACTGTCATAAACTGCCACTTTCTGACCGAGAGGGCGCGTGTCAGTTGCGAAGCTCAGACAACTTGTCTGCAATGCAGGGGCAGTTTTTGCACCTACGTTTAACAAACTGACCGAGAAACGTGCGTGTCAATTGCAAAGGTAGACAACTTGTCTGAAATGCAGGGCAGTTTTTCACACTTCAAGCTGACCATGGCCCACCATGAGTGTTGTGGTGGGTGAAAATGCAGACAAGTTTGTCGTCTGGCGAAACGAATATACACGGTGTATTTCGTCAATCTCACGCCAAATCGTCTGGTCCTACGTCTGAGTATGAACCATAATCGCACCTCTCGTCAAACTGCGCGAATGACATCTACGTAATCAAGTTTCTCGTTACGTCAGCAATGAAATGCGTTTCTAAATGAGAAACGAAACTAGCGAAATTGAGAATGGCAGAATAGTAATGTATTTTAGTCGCAAACGAACGAATGCGAAAAAAAAACACAGGAAAAAGGTAAAGAGCGACAATAATTAGAGAACATAGGTGGAAGAAAAAAAGAGGAAAATATAGAAAATTCAATGAACATAACTCTCCGTGACACTGTTGACTTCTTTCCATGCCAATGTTAAACTGTCCAATATTTGCTCTCTTTGTCTTCCTCTATCTCTTTTTCCTTCAATCTTACCTGTTGTTACGATATATTCCCGCTTTTCTCTTCTCATTACATGCCCAAAAAAAGTGAATTGCTTCTTTCTAACTTGTGAAATAAGTTTCCTTTGTGCATTGGCCTTTTTCAGGACATTCTCATTACTCTTTTTGGCTGTCCATGGTATTTTTAAAAATTCTTCTGTAAAACCACATCTCTGTTGCCTCTAGTGTCTTCCCTATGTGTTTATCAGTTGTCCATGACACACTCCCATATGTCAGAATTGGTTCTATATAACAATGAAGGGTACGTGTGTCTTTATTCACCCACAGATTAAAATTTTTGAAATTTAGATAGCAAACGGAGCACCGTACTTTTTCTTAAATTTTTTTTCTTAAATTCGCGCGAAAAATGTAACACTGTGTCTTCACGCGACAAATCTTCGCGCGGCAAATCTAATCGTGCCATTCAATCGCTGTGTTGTGTGAAGACCGTGGAAGATGACTCTCTTGGAGTTGTCAGGGGAGTGAAGTGTTAGAGACTTCACTACAGTAAGACCAGCTTTATGATGCATTGGAGTGAAGTGTTAGAGACTTCACTACAGTAAGACCAGCTTTATGATGCATTGGAGTGAAGTGCTAGAGACTTCACTACAGTAAGACCAGCTTTATGATACAGAGGAGTGAAGTGTTAGAGACTTCACTACAGTAAGACCAGCTTTATGATACAGGGGAGTTAAGTGTTACAGACTTCACTACAGTAAGACCAGCTTTATGATACAGGGGAGTGAAGTGTTACAGACTTCACTACAGTAAGACCAGCTTTATGATGTATTGGAGTGAAGTGTTAGAGACTTCACTACAGTAAGACCAGCTTTATGATGCAGGTGAGTGAAGTGTTAGAGACTTCACTACAGTAAGACCAGCTTTATGATGCAGGGGAGTGAAGTGTTAGAGACTTTACTACAGTAAGACCAGCTTTATGATGCAGGGGAGTGAAGTGTTAGAGACTTGACTACATGTGTGACTTTTTGTGGCGACATCGGAATAAAGTTCGTCAGTCAGACCCGTTCGACAGTATCCTGCATGACATTACAGAATTTTGGCCTCTTTAAATTGTGCTGCTACGAACGAACATGTGTATGTCCTGATATGTGCATAGCTTCAGCGATCCTTGGTCCTTTTTAGGGCACAGAAAACCCACAAAACTGCACCACGGTCCTGTTTAGGGCCCACAAAACCCACAAAACTGCACCACGGTCCTATTTAGGGCCCACAAAACTGCACCACGGTCCTGTTTAGGGCCCACAAAACCCACAAAACTGCACCACGGTCCTGTTTAGGGCCCACAAAACTGCACCACGGTCCTGTTTACGGCCCAGAAAACCCACATAACTGCACCACGGTCCTGTTTTGGGGCCCACAAAACTGTACCACGGTCCTGTTTAGGGCCCACAAAACCCACGAAACTGCACCCACCACGGTCCTTTTTAGGGCCCACAAAACCCACAAAACTGCACCGCGGTCATTTTTAGGGCCCTCAAAACTGCACCACGGTCCTGTTTAGGGCCCAGAATACCAACAAAACTGTACCCTGGCAAGAAATCGCTACGCACTGATCCTTTATTTGTTTTCGCCACTGTGTGGGGAGGGATGGGTGGAGAGGGCTGGGTGAGGAGGGGGTCCCCTCGCTACGCACTGATCCTTGTCAAATATTGACACAATCAGAGCCGGATTAACGTAGCAGCAAAAGTAGCATATGCTACGAGCCCCGCGCTTTTAGGGGCGCCGCGCCAATAAATATGTACATAATTTTTTGGTCATCTTCTAATACGAGCGTTAAACCAATGATCTTGTGATTTATGCCATCTTTAGCGCCTTTTCATTTGGTGTCACGAAATTGTGAGAGAAAGAGCATAAGAGGGTGATTTAGTGTGACTCTTCATTATTTTTATCTTAACTGTTTGCGGACGGAAGCAGTCATTTTCTTTGGATTTCTTGAAAGCCTATACACCTTCTTTTCTGCTTCTACCTACCGGTGGGGTCTCCTTTCTACTGCATTATGTACTGGCGGTACTCATAATAAGTCCCATTTGCCCTTTGTGAAAAGACTGTCAGATACCAGGTGGTCCGCTCGGGCAGATGCAACAAAAGCACTTTTACACAGCTTTTCTGCAATAAAACAAGTCTTGGATGATATTTCAGATAACAATGATCAGAAGGCAGAGTGTCGTCAACAGGTTCGTGGTCTACTTTCAACCATGATGAAGTTAGAAACAGGAATAATGATCATACTGTGGGATCAAGTATTACAGCGTTTTCAAATGACCAGTGCTTCTTTGCAATCTTCTGACCAAGATTTGAATATAGCTTGCGCACTCTATGAATCCCTGCGGGGTATATTCAAGCTATGCGGTCTACTTTTGCAGACATAGAGGATACTGTCGAACGGGTCTGACTGACGAACCTTATTCCGATGTCGCCACAAAAAGTCACACATGTAGTGAAGTCTCTAACACTTCACTCCCCTGCATCATAAAGCTGGTCTTACTGTAGTGAAGTCTCTAGCACTTCACTCCCGGGTATCATACAGCTGGTCTTACTGTAGTGAAGTCTGTAACACTTCACTCCCCTGTATCATAAGCTAGTCTTACTGTAGTGAAGTCTGTAACACTTCACTCCCCTTTATCATAAAGCTGGTCTTACTGTAGTGAAGTCTCTAACACTTCACTCCAATGCATCATAAAGCTGGTCTTACTGTAGTGAAGTCTGTAACACTTCACTCCCCTTCATCATAAAGCTGGTCTTACTGTAGTGAAGTCTCTAACACTTCACTCCAATGCATGATAAAGCTGCTCTTACTGTAATGAAGTCTGTAACACTTCACTCCCCTGCATCATAAAGCTGGTCTTACTGTAGTGAAGTCTCTAACACTTCACTCCCCTGCATCATAAAGCTGGTCTTAGAGGAAAACAAACGGAGGTTAACATTAGACAGTAAAAAATAAGAGATTCATCTTCCACGGCCTTGACAGGCGATTGAATAACATGGTGTTGCGCGAATTGAAGAGAAAAAAAATTTAACAAAAAGTACGGTGCTCCGTTTGGCTTCTAAATTTCAACAATTTTAATCTGTGGGTGAATAAAGACACAAGTACCGAATCTTATTCCCCAGGAAGCTATTCACTTTCTTTGGGCATGGTATGAGAAGAAGGAAGCTGGAGTATACAGTGACAACATGAAATTTAAAGGTAAAAGAGATAGAAAACGACAAAGAGAGAAGATTCTCGACAGTTTGACATCATGGCATGGACAGAAGTCAACAGCAGAATTGATCAACAGTACTGTAAACAGGAAGTTGTGAAGAGACATGATCACTTACGCTACCAGGCATGGTACTTGAAAAAGAAAATTCTTCATGGAAGAAGTCACAACACCGCGAACTAAACATGCATCACAGCAAGCCAGTGAGACGCCAGAAGACACTGATGCAAGCCGTGTCGTAGATGTGGAGAGAAAAAAGACTCTGGCGTCAATCCACCGAAACGCCGGAAGACGCTGCATTACGTTGAGCTGCAGATGCAGAAAGAACAAGGCGCCGGCTTCAATCGAAGCGAGACATAAAAAAGTTGGGAGACACAGCATTATGTCGAGTTGTTGTTGTTTTTATTGATCCAGCGGCGCTTGGGTTCTCGCCTTTCGGCCCTGTGCTATGTAGTGATATCTGCATGTTTTCACAAGTGTTTCTCCGTACAAGGTGCTCCACTTATCTGGCCTCGAAGGAAGTAGCATTTTCCTAACGTCATCGAGTTCTTGGCACTCAAAGAGATGGTGGTCAACAGTTTCGTAGGGGTAGATACATAGCTTGCCCTCTGGAGTGTGTTGTGATTGGATTCTGTTCAAGTGACTGTTGAGTGATATGTGTTGTGATCTGAGCAGAAAAATGATGCTCTGATCCCTCCTTGTAAGATGGCAGATGTCATTAGGATCAGGACCGACCATATGTCTGTAAACCTCTCTCCCGGTGTTTCCCATTGAGCACCTATTCAGCCAAGTTTCTTTGTTTGTTGTTCGTATGAGTGATTTGGCTGTTTCGAGAGTTGTTGCTGTGAGTGGTTGTTCTTGTCTTGTTCCCTTCTTTGCTAACCTGTCTGTTCTGTTATTACCTGGTGTATTTGAGTGACCATGGATCCACTGCATAACTATTCTGATGCCATAGGAAGGGATAAGCTGATCAGCATCAAGGATTAGTTTGGCTAATTCAGTTCTGCAGTGTCCACTGACTTTCAACGCTTGAAGGGTAGACACTGGCTGTACGTCGAGTTACAGATGCAGAAAGAACAAGTCTGACGACAGTCGAAGCAAGCCACAGAAATGCCGGAAGACGCTGCATTACGTTGACCTGCAGATGCAGAAAGAAAAAGACTGGCGACAATCAAAGCGAGGCATAAAAACGCGTTAAGACGCTGCATTACGTCGAGCTACAGCTTTCGCAAAATAACGGTGATATCATGTATCACCTGGAGCCAATGGGTCACCGGAAGACGTGCTACAGATGCTGAAGATTTAAGACATTGCCATGAATCGCAGCGAAACACTGTAGTGCCAGACAACGGTTCATTACGTATTTTCAATTCACAACTGTTTCCAAACTATGATACAATGAAAATGATGACTAAGTTCCTAACTGTGGCCCGATGAACGTTGAATGCAAAATTAAATTTTGCTTCCAAAAAATCAGCCGACAACACATTTGAATATCGCTGTCACAAAGGCACTTCTTTCCTAGAGGATGATCACCAGCAAATACGCGAGTTTCCTTCATTATTAAAAGATTTCTTAAGCACTATCTGACAATCCACATTACCGGTACTTCCAGGAGAATATTCTTTCGTATAATTCTGCAATGAGTTTTATATCAGTGGGTGCACAGATTGATAGCTCTCTGTGGAGCTTGGAGTAACAACGGCAGCTGGCCCTCTGGTGGGAAGCCTGCACAAAACATTCACTCGCCATTGCAGCAGTGGTTTCTGTAGCATTTTTGTTTGACATCTTCTTCTTTGATCCTTAGCCGCCGACCGTCAAAGCAGTCAGTGGCCATCACGCCTAGTGGCGTCTTGTAGGGCAACAACAAATCGATTCCACTTTGCTCGGTCGGCGGCCATCCTTCGTACAGTGCCCCAACTCTGGTTCATTCTTTGCATCTCAGCCTCCACAGTCCTCCGCCAGGTTGTTTTTGGTCGGCCTCTCTTTCATTTTCCTTCAGGGGTCCAAAGCATAGCTGTTCTTGCAATGGCATCGGGGTCTCTTCTGAGGACATTGCCAACCCAGCTCCAGCGTCTGCCAGCTATGATGGTGTGCATGTCCTCTTGCTTGCTCCGAGTAAGCAGATCTTGGTTGGTGATGGTATTCGGCCAAAAGCTTCGGTGAATTTTTCTTAGGCATGTTGTGTGAAAAGAGGACAATTTCGACATTTCCTTCTCTGTAACTCTCCAGCATTCTGCACCATAGAGAAGCACAGAAAGCACACATCTCTGATATAATCTTAATTTTGTGCTTGTGCTGTATTGAGAGGACTTCCAGATGTTGTTTAGGCTAAAAAAGGCTGTTCTTGCCTTATTCATTCTGATGTTGATGTCTTTGCCTGCCCCACAGTCTGGTGTTACTATGCATCCTAGGTATGTGAAGGTGTCTGTCTGTACCAGTTGCTGATTCCTTACTGATATGGGCTCAGGGTTGCTCACATTGAGCGTCATGACCTCTGACTTCCTTAGATTGATGTTCAAGCCCACCTGCTGGCTAAACTTATTAAGTCTGTCCGTTTTTTCCTGGATGTGTTGATGTGAATGTGCTAGTAGTGCAATGTCAACTGCATATTCCAGATCTTCTAATGTAGAAAATGCAGTCCATCCTATTCCTCTTGGACTGCCCTCTGTCGTCTGTCGCATCACCCAGTCTATGACTGTTAAAAACAGAGTGGTTGATAAGGGGCATCCCTGTCGCACTCCCGTCTTCACCCCAAAGGCCAGGTTGCTCTGCCCAACACTACACGTAAAGTTGGCATAGAGGCTTTTTATGATTGACACTATGCAGCTCGGAATTCCGTAAGCCCTCAGTATTTTCCATAAACTGTCCCTATGTATGCTGTCAAAAGCCTTTTCAAAATCAACGAAATTAATGTACAGCTGTCTTTGCCATTCTGAGCACTGCCCTATTATGTTCCTGAGAGTGAATATATGATCTGCACATCTTCTGTTCTTTCTAAATCCTGCTTGTTCTTTCCTCAGTTTGTGGTCTACTGCTTTTGAAATTCTCTGTATAATTATCCTGCCTAGTATTTTGCTGGGAACTGAGAGAAGAGTGATTCCTCTCCAATTATTGCAGTCTGCAAGATCTCCCTTCTTGGGCACTTTGACAATTATTCCTTTGTTCCACTCTGATGGTGTTGTCCCCGTTTTCCAGACTTGTGCAAATAGTGGTTCTAATAGTTCTGCTGCTAGCTCAGGGTCTGTCTTCAATAGCTCTGCATTTAAGTTATCATGGCCAGGAGCTTTTCCGTTCTTTAACCCTTTGATTGCTGTGATGATTTCTTCTTTTCGTGGAATGTCTGTAATTACATCTAGATCGTTTTCAGCCTCAGGAACATTCAATTGTGTCTCTGGTGGTTCCTTGTTCAGAGTTTCCCTGAAATGCTCTGCCCATCTTGTTTCCTGTCCCTCCGCTGTCGTGATGAGATTTCCTTGCTTATCTCTTACTAATGTAATATTGTTTGCACCTCGTTTTCCGCTGATGAATTTAGTTATTTTGTATACTGTGCTTTGTTCATTTCCCAGCGCTGCCTCTTCCGCCTGTCTTGCAAGATCGTCCAGAAAATTCCCCCTGTTGGCTCGGGTTTGGCGTTTAACTTCCCTGTCCAGCTGACTGTATTGTTCGCTATATAGTTGCTTTAACCTGGGGGACTTCGCTTCTGTTTTCTTTCTTTTCATTTCCTTTCTCAGTGTTATGGTGTTTAATGTTTCTGGTGCCATCCAGTCTTGCTTCCTCCCCTCCTGGAACCCCAAGCATGACCCGCTGCTTTCCTTATATACCGTTGAAATGGTGTTGAACCTATGGTCTATATCAGAGGTGGTCAAATTACGGCCCGCGGGCCAGATCCGGCCCGCCAACCAGTTTTGACCGGCCCGCCAACCTGTTTTGGCCAGCCTCTTATTGTTGATTGAAGCCACACTCTTCAAAATGAAATAACACACAAATGTATGTTTGAAATAAATAATTACATGTCATATTACAAATTACACTACAAATTAAAACAACAGATTCATTATATATTTTTTTTAACAGTAATTTCAGTCCGAAGACGGGTATACATGTCTTGGCAGATGTGCAGTACAGTAGTTTGCCGTTGCTTTCTGTACGTGGTTCATTATATATGTAAAACTAAATATCAGAACGTTATTTTTAAAGGATTTTATAGGTCTGGCCCTCTGGTGTTACTCTTTACCATAATCTGACCCTCGGCCAACCTTAGCTTGGCCACCACTGGTCTATATCATCAGTCAATGTCTTTTCCTGACCCTTGGCAAATAGATATCGTTTCTCCATGTCAGCCGCAAAAGCTTTTCTGGTAAGGGGGTCCTTCAATTTGCTGATGTCAAACCTTTTCTGTGTAGTCACAGTTGGCCCAGCCCTTCTTAGTTTCACTTTCAGTTTTGCTACTACTAAATGGTGATCACTTCCCACATCTGCACCTCTTCTTACCTTCACATCTTGTAATGCATGTCTCCATCTACCGTTAATCATGATGTGGTCTATCTGGTTTCTGTCCCGACCATTTGGTGATTCCCATGTTAATTTGTGAATTTCTTTATGTGCGAAAAGTATTCCTCCAATGACCAGGTTGTTAATACTACAAAAACTTATTAATTTATCCCCATTTTCGTTTGCTGTTCCGCTGCCGCATTTCCCCATTACTCTTTCATAATATGTATTGTGTGTACCAACTTTTGCATTGAGGTCTCCCATTACTATAATAAGATCCTATCTAGGTGTGTCTTCCATTTCTTTCTGCAGTTGTTGATAGAATTCATCCTTGACCTCTTCATCGCTGTCATTCGTTGGTGCGTAGCATTGTATTATTGTAGTATTGGTAAATCTACCTCTCAATCTTAATAGTCTGTTGTTGATGGGTTTCCATTCCAGTAATGTCCTTTCTATTCATTTCTGTAGAATAATGGCTACACCTTCATTGTGCTGTCCATCCTCTCTTCCAGAGTAAAGTACTGTTTCTCCTGTTGCTGTTTTAACTTTTCCTGCCAATGTCCATCTGCTCTCGCTTATCCCTAGAATGTGTAACCTATAGTTTCTCATTTCTGCCGTGACCTGTTTTAGTTTACCCGTCTCATTCATTGTCCTGACATTCCAAAATCCTATTCTTGTATCATGTTTTGCGGTCAGGACGTCCGTTCTCATGTCAGTGGCTTCCTTTCGGCTTTCACCACTGACAGTCATACGAGCCTCAGACTCCGGATGTCCGTCCCGCAGCAAAGTTTGTTTATTAGTTGTTGTTTCCGTAACTTCAATTTTTTTTTTACATAGACAGGGGTGTCAGCCCTATGCTAAAACCCCCAACCTGGAGGACCAGGCTGTCTGCTTCCGTCTGACCCCTGCCCGCGCAAACCTGTCTAGCTTGGTAGAACCTTCCAGGAGTAAAACTCCCGCTGGCATAGCTCTGGGGGTAATCAGGGTACGCAAGCCGTCATACCTCGACAAGGTATTGACACCGGTGATGGCAGTTGTTTGACATGATGAAGTTTTAAGTCCCATGCACAATTTCATATTAGTCACCATGTACGACATGCTTGAAGAAACAGTAGCCTATTCTTTCGTTGTGTCACCAGAGACCCATGGAAACTAATCTAATAACCACATTCAGTCATAACTGACTATGGGCATACGCCCCTGAGATGAAACAGTAGCAATTATCGTAAATTATGAGGGTAGAATAAGCAGAAGTAATGGTAATAGAGCCCGCCAATGAGAAATACAGAGACAATTAGAGAAAAAGAGAAAGACGGATAGAAAGATAGATAGACAGACAGACAGATAGACAGACAGATAGACAGATAGACAGACAGATAGATAGATAGATAGATAGATAGATAGATAGATAGATAGATAGATAGATAGATAGATAGATAGATAGATAGATAGATAGATAGATAGATAGATAGATAGATAGATAGATAGATAGATAGATAGATATAGAAGTTGCGAGAACATGACAAACTACATTATCGTTTCACTACACTATATTTTTTGCTGTTGTACGATACCGTTTGTATAGTCATCTTTGATGTAAACAATCAAAATGGCGTCAGGTGGAACAAGAGATTATAAATCGGTGTCCGTGTTTACACCTCTTGCACCTTCACAACCACAGCCAGACAATGTAAGCTAAGATAAAATACATCAAAAGAGTCACAGTTTTATTTATTTGTCTCATATATTATGCTAGCATTGCTTTCTTTATGCCTTGCAAGGTAATTTCATGGAAGTGGCATTTATTAATGTAGGCCTAGGCCTATCTTTTATTTTCTGCTGCATGAGTGTCTAAAAAAAAAAGAGCAGAAAATAATAATAATAACATAGTGTCAGTCTAGAAGAAGAAGGGTGGTTTGAAGTAGAGAATAGTTAACAGAATGCCGTCATGTTGGCTGAGAGTCCATCGATACGCAGCGTTTCACTTCGAGTTGGAATTTTTAGTTTTAAATAGGGCCTACAGCCTCAGCGTTTGTCGGATGTTATTAGCCTATGTTTGACAGAGCTCGAAACAGGGCTGGAGTTAGGTTAAGGTTAGCTTTAGCGTACATATGGATAGTCACTTGGGCAGCGTGGTGGAATCGTGTCTACTATTCCCTGTTTCTCGCTCTTGAGTCATGAAAGTAAAATGTATGCCAAGATACTTTAAAGCAGAGATTAAGATTTGTAGAAGATAATGGTTTAAATGGAGAACAGTTGGATGTGTTCTTCATTGTCATCCCAGTAAGTTGCCAACGCTGTTAGGATTAGGATTAAGGTTAGGACTTGGGGATAGGTTATGGATAGGGCCTACCTAAAGCTAACCCATACAATTTATTATGCAGTCTCTGAATTCTTTTTTTATGGCCATATCAAACACATGGCCCACTGTACTTCATTTTAAAAGAAGATAATCAAATAACCCCCAGTTTGGTTTCTCAAAAAGAAGAGAATGCACTGATGCCTTGTTCATTCCAAGACAGATGTGTGAGGAGATCACTGAATATAATAAATCATGCAACACGTGTTTTGTAGATCAGGAGGAAGCCTTCGACAGAGTAGACAGCATGTAATCACTAGCCTTAGCTAAGTAATTACAAGCATTACGTAGCTAAGTAAGTATAAGCAATAAATAAATAGCTGAACTCAACGGGGTTTGGAGTGGCTCAGAGGTATGGCGTCCACCTCATATTCAAGAGGTACCGGGTTCGAATCCCAGTTGAGGAATTATAATTTATTGACATATTTTTTTCATAACCAGTGGTCCTAATTACGTCATACTCCCTCCTGGTCTCATGGGTAGTGAGATCGGATGCCTAGCCTTCTCGGATAAGGGCGAAAAAAATAGGAGGTCCCGTGTACAAGTTGCGCACGTTAAAAATCCCACGGCAGTTTGAAATCTTAAAGAGTAGGCTTATCATGCTGCTGCCCTGGCAAAATTTAAAAATTAGGAAACCTACCCACCACAAAAACATTTATAGAATGTGTGATTCCTATACATTATATACACACATTGGGATTCTCATCGGTGCTATGGAGTTCATGCATTGTGCTGATATCCTCCTTGTGTGATCTAAGGGAGGAGATCACTGATGGCGTTGTCCTTGTGCAATGAAGATAGTCGTTAAAAACGAAACCAAACCAAATAGCTGTACATTATTTAACTTTACATATTTATTAATTACATGATAATTATAAAGATTTAAGTTTTTTAAATGCATAAACTCATTCTGTCCCTTTGTTGTATGCAGACCATCCTAGAATGTAGAGTGTGTAATGAAGTCTTCCGGTTTCAAGGTGATAAAGTACCTCGCTTGTTGATCTGTGGTCACACGTGCTGCCATCAGTGTCTAACAAGACTACAGTTGCATGGGAGGTCACTCTTGTGTCCATTTGACAGACAGCCAACAGAAATAGGTGATTCTGGAGTATGGGGGCTGAAGAAAAACTTTGCTTTGCTGGAATTGCTGGAGAAGCTACAGTTTCCACCTATTAGTCCATCTCGTTCATCACTGCCAGATTCGGTACTAGCACGGGAACAAAGTGTAAGTCAAAAGGAACGTTCTAACAAGCTCCTGTGTACTATGTTTTATTCAACATGCTTTTTAAAACAAAACAACCTTCTGTTGGTGAATTTCAGACATGGATGCTTCAAGAGAATGAAATGAATAATCATGCCTTTTAGTGTAACTTTGGCAGTGTGGTTGCCAGCTTGACACATTCTTCTATAGTGAATAGTAAAAATGTAATAGTTGCCAACTTTCATTGTCAGCATTTTGAGTAGTTAATGTTCTTTGCTGCAAAAACAACTTCTGTGATGCATATCCTTGTTTTTTTCTAGGATGTGTCCTTGAAGAAGGAGGTATAGTGGCTTCAATTTGTAATAGCCTGACAGTCCCACCAGATTTCAATGTTTTGTTTTTGTTAGTTAAAGCTGTAATTATCATCATTTTCCTTTTTGTTCCTTATGGAGCATGGAGTCACATTTGCAGCTGGTCCCCTTGCAGGATGCCCGCACCAAGCAGTTATGTGCTCTGCAGAGGAAGGTCCTGCAGCAATTTATTTTACGTGATGAGGTTGCCAGCTGTTTGCACAACATCATATTAACCACCTCGTCCGAGGGAGCATTAGTCCTATCCTTTCTTTGTCTCATGAGATATCCCCGGGAACTACTCGGGGCAGAACTACTTCTTCTTCCTTCGATAGGTTTGAATTCTTAATGTTAAATTGTTTCCATTTTTAAATTTAGCAGTAATAAATTTAACATCAGTTCACAAGTTAGGAAACAGTGCTGATGCATCAAATATAAAATTATATATCTTATTCTTTCCATAGCTTTCAATTACCTGCGATGAAAATGAGCTTCATATTGCTATCTTGTTCTGCATTGTGTGCAGCACACATTTATGTGTTGAGTGCTCTGAGATCACCCATTCTACTCGCACACTAGCCAGGCACAAACGTGTCCCTATATCTGAGAAACCCAGGGAAAATCCAAAGTGTGTGTATCATCCCATGCACCTTGTGGAGTTTGCTTGTCTAGAAGATGAATGCAAATCATCTCCCCTAATGTGTTATATATGCAAGGATTATGGACGGCACATGAAACATAAGGTAAATAAAAAAGTATATTTTGTCTTAGATGGGGTGACACATATACATGTTTCATTATATTAAAGAAATATTTTATCTTCTCTGCCCATACTTTTTAAAGTAAAATGGATTTCCTGTATTCTATTTTTTTATCTGCAGAAAATTTTTGTCTGAATAAATGTATCCCTTATAATATGTAACTTTGTCTTTCTCATTGCTTTCCCATTTACACATTTTAATCAAATCTACTGAAAAAAACTTCCACGTTTTTGGGTCGTTTTTTCCTGAAAGTTTATTCCATAGAGGTGAAAAAAAAACAAGATTAAAATATGTGAAAGGGTTGGGTTGTATAGTACTTGTATTTAGATGCCTGTACTGTCTTAAAGATCTCTACCGTCAATAATATAATTTATTATTTTTTTGGGTTCAGGCCTCTTCCTGGCTGTAAATATAAAAATGATCAGTGCTTGGTAGTATTTAAAAACTTAGGTATTTACAGTAGCATAGAGACTAGTGGTTTGGACAAGGTTGGAGGAACAGACGGTGATGTCAGAATTAGAATACTAGGGGCAGGTGCTTTCGTTTGGACAAGGTTGGAGGAACAGACGGTGATGTCATAATTAGAATACTAGGGGCAGGTGCTTTCGTTTGGACAAGGTTGGAGGAACAGACGGTGATGTCAGAATCAGAATACAAGGGGCAGGTGCTTATGTTATATTGGGAAATGTATTGAAGTTGAGAGAAAGCAGATCCAAAGCAGAAATAGAAATCTTCAGCTTACATGTCAAACCAGTCCTTTTGTATGGCTCTGAAGCATGGACAACAACAACCAGGAAGTTGCAGGCTTTCATTAATGAGTGCTAGCATAGCATGAAAAGGTCCACGATATGCAACTGATGACAACAATCAGACAGGTGCCAGTCAACAGGAGATGAGAAAAAGATTCTGACGATGAAAAGAACACACATTGAGGAAATCTGTTGATAGCATTACAAGGCATTCCTTGTTCTGGAATCCTGAGCGTAAGACAAGGCAGAGGGAGACAGACAAAGAAACGGAGAAGAGAACTAGAGACAGAAATAAAAGGAATGAGGAAGACATGGACAGACCTTGAGCTGGTGTCGTGGGGCAGGCAGGGAGGACTTGACACGATTTTGTTGAAGGCCTATGCTCCTTGAGAAGCTGAGAGGTGATGGTTTGGTTTAAAGGACTATCTTCATTGCACACGGACAACTCCATCAGTGCTCCAGTCTCCTCCTTTATATCACACAAGAAGGATCTCAGCACAGTGCAAGAACTCCATAGCACCGGCAAGAATCCCAATGTGTGTATACAGAAATCACGCATTCTATAAATATTGTTGTGGTGGGTAGCTTTCTAATTTTGCATATTTTGCCATGGCAGCGGCCTAATAGCCTACTCTTTACGATTTCCAACTGCTGTGGGTTTTTTAACATGCACAACTTGCACACGTGACCTCCTATTTTTTCGCCCTTATCCGAGAAGGTTAGGCATCCGATCTCACTACCCAGGAGATCAGTGGAAATATGACATCATTATGACCACTGGTTCTGAAAACAAATTTCCATAAATTATATTCCCTCTACTGGGAATTGAACCCGGTACCTTTAGAATTTGAGGCTGGTGCCATACCTCTTAGCCACTCTAACCCCTGAAAGGTGATGAATACAGACAAATGTTCATGACTTCAGTGTTCCAACTTTACAAGGCCAAACTACAAACATGTAACAGACATAGGAAACAAAATACAGGGCGTTTCAAAATTATGTACACACACTTTAAAAATTTATATTTCATGAACAGAATACACAATTTAAATTTTCTTTATCACATTTTAAAGCTAAGAGATAGGCCATTTTTTCATAATAACATACATTTAGTTTAAATGTTCTAATTGCCCACCACCAGCATGAATACATGAGCGACATCACTCACAAACTGGTCTACAATTCTTTTGGATATGTCTTTCTTTCTTCAAAACTTAATTGAGTATTGTCTGTCCTTTTTCATGTATCTGAAAAATAAAACAAAGTTACTTCATTGTGAAAAAGTTGTCTATCTCTTAGCTGTAAAATGTGAAAGAAGAAAATTAAAATAATGCACGTCGTTCATAAAATATAAATTTTTCAAGTGTGTATGCATAATTTTGAAACACCCTGTTTACCTTTTAAAACACTTGAGTAGCAGGATTATTGTAAATTTATTATGTTCACGCAGTACAAGTTATCACAAAGTACATGTTAAAATATTGACATTTCCACACTTTTTCTTGATAATAAGCATTCCCTGTTAGAGTCAGAAGCAGAGAATGTCCGTACATCCATTAAAAGTGCAGTCCAGCACATCAAGTCCTTTGCTGAAGAGGTGGCAGATTCTGCTAGGAGACTTGGTGGAGTCATACAACAAATTGAAGGTGGCGTGCAGATGGTTCATAATAATGAGGGTGCAACTACCACTCAGCAGGTATTAATTACAGCAACATGTGTTCATGATAGAAAAATGAATTTGTACATGAATGGGAGTTAGAATTCAGGATATTAGTAATGGGGTAGAAGTTACAGGACTAGACTGCTTAGGAGAGCATCATTTCTCTTTTAACTCCAAATGGGGCATGCGGGCCATTACAGTGGCAGACCCCTGGGAGGAAAGCTATACCTATATGCTCTTGTAGCAGTGATTTCTACAGCAATTGGTTTTACCTGAGTAGGTTGCTAGCCCATACACAACCTCATGTTACTCACCTGTCGTGACATACCTGAGTAGGTTGCTAGCCCATACACAACCTCATGTTACTCACCTGTCGTGACATACCTGAGTAGGTTGCTAGCCCATACACAACCTCATGTTACTCACCTGTCAGGACATACCTGAGTAGGTTGCTAGCCCATACACAACCTCATGTTACTCACCTGTCGTGACATACCTGAGGGAGCTGTAGTTCTGTTCTTTCTTTGTCTCCTTACAGACCGCCCCAAGAACTAAACAGGGCATCAATCAATCAATCAATCAATACCCTATAGATCCCCAAGGGGCATATGCCTTTAACAAACACATGCCAAGTCCTCCTGTCACATGCCAAGTGCTCCTGTCACATGCCAAGTCCTCCTGTCACGTGCCATCAGCTCGTTCTTTCTGCGTCTTCCTCATCATTTTCACTTCTGTCTCCAGTTCCCGTCTCCATGTGTTTTTCAGTCTACCTCTGCCTCTCCTTCCCTGGGGTTTCCAGAACAAGGACGGCCTTGTAATGTTATCACTGGGTTTCCTCAGTGTGTGTCCTATCATCTCTTGTTCGAGTGGTACAAGTCTTGTTGTCAGTTCCATATTGGTTACCCTATCATACCATATCAGTCCTTCTGTTCTACGCAAGCACCTATTTATGAAAATGTAGCTTTTTGGATGTTGTTTTTTTTTGTTGGTCTCTATGTTTTCAGAGCCATACAATAGGATAATTGAGTTGAAGATTCTTATCTTTGAGTTGGACTTTATTTATCTTGATCTCCATATGTTTCCCAATTCAGTGAAAGCTCCTCTTGTTTTGTTGTATTCATATTTTGATATCATTGTCTGTCCTTCCAACTTTGTCTATATTACTGCCAAGATATGTGTATGATTCTACATCTTGTAGTGGTGTTTCTTCAAGTTCAAGCTTGTTATCATTTCTTGCATTTATTCTCATTATTATATGGCATAGGAGACACAATATTAAAAGAAATCTATGTAATATTTAACATGAATAGTTGATAAAGAAGTATTAAAGAAAATCTATGCATACGAGGGGCGTTCAGAAAGTAATGCACCACATCGTTTTTCTCTGCTAATAATGAAGATAGAAGCATGAAAATTTGCACACTTCAATTATGGCATGTGCCAATTGTGTGCACCAAATTGCACCGCAACCGGCCAAATAATACGGCTGCCCTAAACCATTGAAATGGAGCGTTTTAGCACCATGCGTTATAAACAGCGAATTGTGATAGAATTTCTCGTTGCAGAGAAGGAAACTGTTGTGAATATTCACAAGTGTCTATGTGATGTGTATGGAAGTTTTGCAGTCGACAGGAGTAAAGTCAGTCGCTGGGTTCAGAGAATCAAAGAATCAGGAAGTGGAGATACGGAACTGCTTGATCGGCCGCGCTGTGGATGTCCTGCCACAGCCATCAACGCAGAAATGTTCAAATGCGCTGGCATTATTCTTACTGATAGGCAAATCACTACTCAATAATTGGCCTTACAGCTGTCAGTCAGCATTGGTAGTGCAAATGCAGTTATAAAAACTCCCGGATTTTCTAAGGTTTGCGCAAAATGGGTTCCTTGAAGTCTCACAAATAACCACCGATTGCAAAGGAAAGCAATTTCTTCTGAATTGTTGGAGCGTTTCAATGCTGATGGAGAGAACTTTTTGGCTAAGATCGTTACAGGTGACGAAACCTGGGCACATCATTTTGAACCTGAGACAAAAAGACAGTTAATGGAGAGGTATCATCCGCAATCACCAAGAAGAAAGAAATTCAAGACAATTCCTTCAGCTGGAAAGGTCATTATCACTGTCTTTTGGGACATTAAAGGTGTGATTCTTGTGGACGTTATACCAAGAGGAGAGACAATCAATTCGCAAGCTTACATTAAGACATTGAAAAAACTCAATCAACGTTTTCGCAGAGTTCGGCCGCACAAGAATCCAGCAGACCTGCTTCTCCTTCACGACAATGCGCGCCCTCACACAAGTCTGGCAACACGGGAAGCAATCACCAAATTGGGTTGGACTGTATTACCCCATCCACCCTATAGTCCCGATTTGGCACCCTCTGATTTTCATCTATTTGGTCCACTTAAAGATGCACTCCGTGGGACAAGGTTTGAAGCTGATGAAGGAGTGATTCATGCAGCGAAGAAATGGCTACATGATCAAGACAAAATCTGGTACGGGCTAGGAATACATGCACTTGTTTCGCGCTGGCATAAAGCCATACAAGTTAATGGGGATTATGTTGAATAATACCGATGTTTACATGACATATCCATGTATATTGTGTATAAATTTCATGCTTTTTGAATAAACAGCTCCTGAGAAAAATGATGTGGTGCATTACTTTCTGAACGCCCCTCGTATTTAGCAGGAGTGCATGATTAAGATGTGTTAAAGGAAATCTTTTTGTTATTAGCATGAATTGAGGGTAAAAATTTTTTAACCATGGTTATTAAAATCATGTCCACACACAGAGGATAAATAATTGCTAAAAAGCGTTTAAGATTAGCTTATCAAGAAGATAAGAACAGCTGAAGGAAACTGTTAAGGGATTTAATGTGTGTTCATCTCATTCGATATTATCATAGGATCGTCATCTTGTTTTTAGATGGTGACAGTGATTAACACTGACAGCAAAGGGGTTGTGTAAACATGCTGTTTACCAGCTGTCAGTTTGTTTTCAAAGAGGTGTAAGAGTTGTTGAGCAGTGATGTTTCGGAGAACTGTGGAGGCCGAGATGCAAAGAATGAACCAGAGCTGGGGCACTGTATGAAGAATGGCCGCCGACCAAACAAAGTGGAAGCAGTTTGTTGCTGCCCTACAAGACGCCACCAGGCATGATGGCCACTGACTGCTTTGACAGTCGGCGGCTAAGGATCAAAGAAGAAGAAGTTTCATGGCAAGCCAGTGCATTTTTTTGTATGTAATATGTTCTTTACTCTGTGTAGTTCTTCTGAGTCTATGGGGAGGCTAAGAAAGATTATTCTCCCTCAGGCATACCATCATAGCAAGCTAAAATGAAGTTGTGCATGGGGCTAGCAACCTCATCATATAAAAAATTTACTACAGAAACCACTGCTGCAAGGGCATGCTTTTATGCAGGTTTTCAGAAAGGGGACCTGATGCAGGGGTGGTTGCATCATCCATAAGGAGTGAAAATGGAAATACATGAAGGGTATATACTGTTTGTCAGCATTCACTTTCCTTGGAGTGCGCTGTTAAAGTGGCTGAACAAAGGTGTTAGTAGTGAGCCACTGCTTTTGCCCTTAGAATCTTAGTTTGATATTGCAGTCAATTTTATCTTTGTTTGTGAATATGCTTCCAGGATATTTGATTCCTTGACTTATTAGAGCAAGATGTTATAAGAAAAACACACTAATTCTATTATTGAGAGTTTTCCAGTATTGCACTGGTCTTTTCACAGTAGCTTATAGACATAAACAGCCAGTTCTTTTTTTTGTCCATTGTGCTTTAATTTCTATCCTTTGCTCAACCAAAGCAGTTTACAGTAGGTGTTTGTGGGTCAATGAGTGTGAAGAAAGTACACAATGATGTGACCTTGAGCGAAGTATGAGTGATGTAGTACCCTCCTTCCATCATAACTGACTCTGGGAATGCACCCCTGAAGTGATAGCCCTCATCTGTTTTTTTTTGCTTGGTGTTCCTTTCAGCTTGTTCTTTTCTCTTCTGTTTGTTGTTAGAGCTTCTTTTCGCCCAATCTGAGGTGCGATCTTAGGGAGCACCGCCACTTGGTGAGATCGCTACTTCATTCTCCTAGGCTGTTGGATTTATGTCCAGTGCCTTCATGTCTCTCTTACACACATCTTTGAACTTCAGCTGCAGTTGCCCAACTGTTCTTCTGACATCTGCCAGTTTTCTGAAGAATATATCTTTGGGGATGCGACCATCTTCCATGCAGCAGACATGGCCAAACCAGCATAGTCTGTGCTGTCTAAGCAGTGTATACATGCTTTGAAGGCCAGCACGTTTCAGCATGAAGCCAGTGAGATCCTAGAACCTCTCCCAGTGTCGGAAGTAGAGTGATGTAATCATTAGTGTAAGCAATGTTTCCCAGAGCTTGATACGCATACCCCTGAGAGTATGTGAAATGAGTTTAAGGTCTACGCAACAGAATGGTTTAAATTTACTTTGTCATATTTTTTTTTTTGCCCCCTGTAGTTCCTTGGGTCTCTGATGAGACATAGAAAGGGTTGGACTGCAGCTCCCTCAAGTATGTCGTACAAGGCGACTAATATGCGGTTCTCCGTGGGGCTGGCAACCTCATCACATAAAACAGATTTCTACAGAAACCACCGCTGCATGACTATGTGAATGATTGGTGCAGTCTTCCTACAGTGGTGGCTCCATGCCTCATAGGGAGCATAAAAGGAAAATGATTATTTTTTTTTTTTAAGTGCAGAAAACATAATATAAAAATGTAATGTCTGAGAGGGGTACGCAATTGTTATAAGCTTGGGAAACACTGAGTGTAAGGATTATAAAGGTGGTTCGGGTTAAAATAGAATTTTGAAACAACTTTCAAGCGGTTCTATTTCCCACCATCAGGTCACGGGTACAGCAGAGCAGGCTAGATTGAAAATAAAAACCTATTTTAATGAGCTTCGAGAGAACTTGAATCGCCAGGAGATGGCAGCACTTGCGGCTGTTGACACACATATAAGAGAGAAGCTCTGCTCTTTGAGACAGCAGCAAGAGGATATGGCTATACTGATGTCTCAGATAACATCTGTATGTCACCAGTGTGAGACAACTCTTCAGCAGGTAATATTATTTAGGGGCGGAGGCAACAGTTAGTGTTTATATAGTAGTATAATTTTGCGTAATATTAAATTATGTGAACAGTCAGGTTTTGAAAAGTGTAATCTCCATATATTTCCCAAAGCAATGAAAGCTCCCTAGGCTTTTGTATTCTTATTTTGATATCATTGTCGCGCCAACTGTGTCAGTATTGCTGCCAAAGTATATGTATGATTCTACATCTCACAGTAGTGTTTCTTCCAGTACAACCTTGTTATCGATTCCATCATTTATTCTCATTATCTTTGTTTTCTCCCTGTGTATTTTCAGACCCACTTCTGATTACTTGTGAGTGAAGTTAATAATATTTTAATTTGACAACATTTGAGAATTGTATTATTGCAGGGCAGAAATATAAAAAGGCAAAAATGCCTATTTCTTTACCCTGATGAAATAAAGATTTTGTTCATTCGTTCTCACTAAGTATTTTAATTTTGTCTTGCATCTGATTACTGTTATGGAACAGAAGTGCCAGGCCATTGGCAAAATCTAGATCATCAAACCATTGAGTCCACTGGATTCGATATTTGTTGGCTGAGGTCGATGTTTTTATAACCCAATCTATAGCCAATAGGAAGAGAAGTATTGACAAGATGCATCTTTGTCGTGCTCCAGTTCTTATCCCAAATGGCTCTGTAAGTTGTTCTTCATGAAGAACTCTGCATGTCATGTCTTCATAATTTTTCTTTATTTAGTTAAAGATCTTCGGTGGGGCTCCATAATGCATCAATTTCCAGAGTGATTCTCTGTCTATGCTGTCAAATGCCTTTTCATAGTCCATAAATCCAATGTAAAGAGGGGAGTTTCATTCTAGACATTGTTCTGTTATTATTCTCAATGTGGCTATCTGATCTGTACAGGATCTGTTTTGTCTAAAGCCTGCTTGTACATTTCTCAGTTGTCTGTCTATGGACTCTTTTAATCTCTCAAGGATGATCCTGTATAATAGTTTTCCTGGCACTGATGGTAACATCATTCCTATATAATTTGTGCGGTTTTGTAAAATTCCCTCCTTAGGCAACTTAACCAAAGTCCTTCCTTCCATTCTGCTTGTATTTCTTCTGTCTCTCAGATGTTAGAAAGATGTGGAGAAGGGAGTGAGGCAATGTGGAAAGACAATTTAGAAAGACTTAAATGGTTGGCACAGTGTAGGAAGGCTTATGTTCATGGTGTGAACATTTTGAAGGCCTGTCCACATGGAGTTGATGGATAATGTCAACATTGTCTTTTGATTATCAATAACATGCAAATAAATTACATTAAATGTTGTGAGCAGTTAATTGCTCCTTTTGTTTCTGATGCAGGATGACCCCAAGATCATGCTGGCTAAGCCTGAAGTTAGTTACTTGCTGGACACTCTTCAGAAACAACAGCAGCAGTTCATGGACTTGGCAGATCAGATAGCTCTGGAACCAACAATACCAATTACTTTTACTAAGGTTAGTCTGCATGTTCTTTTCTTACAAAGAGTAATAAAACAATGTCTTCATAGTTTGTGTGTGTGTATTAATTAAAAAAATAAATAAAATTTAAAGTGTGAATTTTGCCTTGTTTTGGTGATTTGCTCCCAATTCCACCTAGACAGAAGGTCTGTCAGTTATATTACAGCACATGTCCAAGTATGAAAGACCTTTTTGTCTAGTTAATATACTAATGTGTGCTACTTCATTTGGACAGGGAAAGTGGTTTATTGAGAGAGTTGACACATTAAGCCTTTTTTTCTTAAGTTTTGACAACAGTGGCTCACAAACTAGTTTTGGTCACTAGGTCTTCCCATGTGTTACGTATGCTCCTAGTGCAAGCAAAAGAAAAATATAAACCCAGTTTATGCATACCTCATCATCATTACCTTTTTTACTCCCATGGAGTATGGAGCCACCACTACAGTTGACCTTGAGGAAGCCTACACCAGAGAACAGACTCTTGCAGCAGTAGTTTCTGTAGCAACTTGTTTTACATGATGAGGTTGCCAGCCTCATGCACAACCTCGTCTTAGTCACCTTTTACAATATGCCAGAGGGACCCGTAGTCCTATTCTTTTTTTGTCTCCTCAGAGAACATGAGAGCTACACTGGGCAGACGTGTAACAGAAAGTGTTATAAAGTATAACAATATTGCGAGACAAGAACAGTTAAATTCTAGTCTCTGTTATTAAATGTAATGCGTTCCGTTACAAACTTTGTAGATTTGTAAAGATTCTGTTGCTAGAAACACAGCTGCATGTTTTCTATTACTTGAACTGAGAAATGATGTAGGTAGCTACATACTTTGAGTCGTGATTTAATATTGTTTTAGGTCCTGGAGCATGGTTGAAGATTGTAGAAGTCAGAGCGCTGTAAAGTTGTTTTGAAAGATGATGTTGACAGTTTATATCGTTAAGCTAGAAGTAGTCATTATTTTTAATGTGTTTGTTTTTATTTTTTTTCCCTTTTTTTTTTTTTTTTGCGTTAGAATTTGCTGTTTATCTGAAAGTCTGAGTAGCTAAAATATAGTTGTTCATTAATCACAGCGATTGTCTTTTTCCATAATATGTGATTGTTTGTGTTTTGTCAATTGTCTAAATATATTGTTTCAGAAGTTTTATGAAATTATTATTTTTCCGAGATTGTTGCATTATTTCTTATTTTCCTGATTTATCAAATTTTACAAGTAATTTACATTAGTATATCCATTTCATTTGAAAGACTGGTCTTTCTATGTCCTCAGGATAACCGAGTTCACATTGGACCAAAGATTGAGATGCGTGTGGTCACCTTGGGACTTGACGGGGCAGGAAAAACTAGTATTCTCTTTAAATTGAAACAAAATGAGTTCATCCCAACTATTCCAACTATTGGTAATGACAAGTTAACATTCTTTTCTTATTGCGCTGTATAATTTACAAATTAGAAAAGCGTTAAGGAGCCATGCTGGTGTAATGGTTACCACACTGAGCTGGCGATCGGGTGATCCAGGTTCGAGCCCTGGCGAGCACATTTGAAGGAGTGTCGTCGACCGAGACTTGACTGGAATAATTCGAGCCCTGGCGAAGGCATTTGAAGAAGTGTCGACCAGTTACTGGAATAACCTGAACGGCTCCTGAGCCGACCCAGGTCTCATGGGTACCTCCGAAATCGGCGAGTGTCTGCCTAAAAGGCTAGAGGACACCTGTCATTGTACAGGGAAAAAAAGGGATACTCACGTAAAATCAGTCTCAGGTTAGACATATTAACCGGAGATTTCGCCTCGAGTAATAGCGGGCGTACGATAAAAAAATAAAAGAAAAGCGTTATAATTGTTGTGTGTTAGCTGAAGAATATAAAGTTTTTTAAGTCTTACATGTGCAGACATGAGAAGACCTGACTGTAACCAAACAGGCGTAACAGTCGGTCCTTGGGAAAATAATGTACCATTTTGTATGTGGCACGCTGGGTGCGACTCTTGAGATAGAAAGAGAAGGAACAATACAAAAACTACTACAGGAAAATAAAGCAGTAGAATTAAAGCAGATGTAAAGCCTAAGCATGCACACCAACTTCAAAGAGCAGAAGAAGTCACTGTATTAGTGTTGTTTCTGACACTTTTTATTGTTAGTCGTGGTACTAAATGTGTTTGAAAGAAATGGGGAAAGGTTTAAGAAATGCTACAACATTATCCTTTGTTTAATTGATAACATGAGTAAAGCAGTATAGTATGAGACGGGGGGTATTAATTTTGGATGCATTTAGGAAATTCTACAACATTGTCCTTTGTTAAACAGTTAATCTATAACAACAGTCAGGCAGTACAATATGAGGTATTGAAAGGGAGAAAATATCAACATTGAAGTCATTTAGGAAATGCTGCAACATTATTCTTTGTTTAAACAGTTAATTGATCATATCATTACAGCTGGAAAACTAGAAGTAACAGTATAGATATAGGTAAGGAAATATAAACTTTGCAGGAACATGGTCAGAAAAGAGTAGACAGTTTCAGTAAAAAATGCCTCATTGACATTAACACATTAACTACCGAATTGAAAAACACACTGTGGCCGAATAAAATTTTTTTCCCATTTTCATCCTGTAGGTGTTTGCACAAAGTAAGCTGTAGTTTTCGTAATTGTTTACAGATTTTTATGAATTACACGTCATTTTAAAGATAAATGAATGTACTATTACAATAAACATCATTTGTAACACTAATATTGGTTGTTGCTATTTAACGGCTGTCCGATGGCCGAGGACTTGCAATATTTTCACAATTATAACTGCTTGCGCCCCATCTCTATCAAAATCACTATTTCAAACAATGTGCACACCGTTTTCACTCTTGTCCTTGTCGCTAGATCTATCAGTCAATTGTTAGACGAGATGTACACGCATTATTTTGTGGTCCTATCACTAGTTGCCACGGTAAACAGTTTTACACGATTTGGTAACTAACCCAAAACGCTGAAAAATATGAACATAATATCAATTTTCCAGTGTTCTACAACAACCATGCTTTGGGAATTTGTTTTCCGGTGGCAACTTAAAATCTCGAACCAGATTAGAAAGTGTTTCAGTACATTTTTCATTCGTTTTATTACTAAAATTAGATTGACGCTCTGAGCGGCTCGCGGTCCAAATGATAGGATTTCAAAAGCCGGTCCCACCGGCTCGCGGTAGTTAATGTGTTAATTTTAAATACATTGAAGAAGCTAATAAAAAATCAAATTTACAAGAGATAACTTAAAAATGAAAAGAAGTAAGGGTTGAATTGTGATTATTCCTGGGAGGATATCGTGATGATTGAAACATTCTTGTGCTAACTGGTATGCTTCACTAGTGTTATTAATTTTATATTTAAAAAAATTATTTTTCAGACGTTGTGTATGTTGTATTTTATATTTCTCCTCCCCTGCAGGTTTCAATGTTGAAACAGTCGAGTACAAGAATTTCAAGTTTACCATCTGGGATGTAGGAGGACAGCACAAGATAAGGCCCTTATGGAAACACTATTACTTCAATACTCAAGGTATTTCTGGTGAAAAACAGTTCTTTCTGTGATAGGTCCGTGATCATCATCAGCTACCATCTCCGCAACGTAGGTCGACTGCAATGAATCTCCAATGTTTTCTGTCTCTTGTCTTGATGGTGCACTCTGATAGACTCTTTTCTGCCCATCTCTTGATATTATCTTCCCTCTTAAAGTGCTGTCTTCCCCTTGCTCATTTGCCTTCAACTCTTTCCTTCTTTTATGATCTTCTGCAAGGTGCTGTATCTTTTTTATATGGCCAAAGTATTTTAGCTGTCTCATTTTGATCACCTTCATTAATTCTCTTTCATACCTAGGCTTTTTAGGACCTCTATTTGTTTTATTCTCTTTCCGTGAGAAGCGCCCCATTCTTCTATATATCCACATCTCGAGAGCCTCAATTTCTTGTTCATTGTCTATGTTTCTACACCATTCAGTAATGAAGAATATATATAACGCTTGGTGATTCTCAGTTTTAATTTATGGGTTAACTGTTTATATGTCAGTATTTGTCTCATGTTGTTGAATGTAGCTTTGGCCATTCCTATTCTCTTCTTCATTTCTGTTTTACATCTCCCATTACATTGATTTATTAACTCTTAAAGGAAGTGGTGGTTTTTCCATGTTTGACGCAAGGAATTTTCTGTCGCTTTGAGTTTTCATAAAGAGTTAAAGTTTACGGGTCATGTTCTTTTCAAGTTTTTAACAAGTGTGGTAATGTTATAAGTAGTTGTAAAGGAAACTGAAAAAGGATTAATAAAGTTTATACTTGAGACAGCATGCAATAAAAAGTTAGATCATATATACAGACCCCCAGAAATTGGCCTCCCATCACGAGCACTTGGGAAAATTGGCCCTGAAAACTGGCATCCTATCTCGAGCACTTGTAAAAATTGGCCCTGAATACAGACCTGTCGTCCTTTAAAGAGTTAAATCACTAGAACTGACATAGGATGCTTCCTGGCTCATATATATATATATATATATATATATATATATATATATATATATATATATATATATATATATATATATATATATATATATATATATATATACGAGGGGCGTTCAGAAAGTAATGCACCACATCGTTTTTCTCAGCTAATAATGAAGATAGAAGCATGAAATTTTGCACACTTTAAATATGGCATGTGTCAATTGTGTGCACAAAATTGCACCGCAACCGGCAAAATAATACGACTGCCCTAAACCGTTGAAATGGAGCGTGTTAGCAACTTGCGTTATAAACAGCGAATTGTGATAGAATTTCTCGTTGCAGAGAAGGAAATTGTTGTGAACATTCACAAGCGTCTATGTGGTGTGTATGGAAGTTTTGCAGTCGACAGGAGTGCAGTCAGTCGTTGGGTTCAGAGAATCAAAGAATCTGGAAGTGGAGATACGGAGCTGCTTGATCGGCTGCGCTGTGGACGTCCTGCCACAGCCACCAACGCAGAAATGTTGAAATGCGATGAGGGCATTATTCTTACTGATAGATGAATCACTACTCAACATTTGGCCTTACAGCTGTCAGTCAGCATTGGTAGTGCAAATGCAGTTATAAAAACTCTCGGATTTTCTAAGGTTTGCGCAAGATGGGTTCCTCGAAGTCTCACAAATGACCACCGATTGCAAAGGAAAGCAATTTCTTCTGAATTGTTGGAGCGTTTCACTGCTGATGGAGATAACTTTTTGGCTAAGATCGTTACAGGTGACGAAACCTGGTCACATCATTTTGAACCTGAGACAAAAAGACAGTCAATGGAGTGGCATCATCCGCAATCACCGCGAAGAAAGAAATTCAAGACAATTCCTTCAGCTGGAAAGGTCATGATCACTGTCTTTTGGGACATTGAAGGTGTGATTCTTGTGGACGTTATGCCAAGAGGAGAGACAATCAATTCGCAAGCTTACATTAAGACATTGAAAAAACTCAATCAACGTTTTCGCAGAGTTCGGCCACACAAGAATCCAGCAGACCTGCTTCTCCTTCACGACAATGCGCGCCCTCACACAAGTCTGGCAACACGGGAAGCAATCACCAAATTAGGTTGGACTGTACTACCCCATCCACCCTATAGTCCCGATTTGGCACCCTCTGATTTTCATCTATTTGGTCCACTTAAAGATGCACTCCGTGGGACAAGGTTTGAAGATGATGAAGGAGTGATTCATGCAGCGAAGAAATGGCTACATGATCAAGACAAAATCTGGTACGGGCTAGGAATACATGCACTTGTTTCTCGCTGGCATAAAGCCGTACAAGTTGATGGGGATTATGTTGAATAATACCGATGTCTACATGACATATCCATGTATAATGTGTATAAATTTCATGCTTTTTGAATAAACAGCTCCTGATAAAAACGATGTGGTGCATTACTTTCTGAATGCCCCTCGTATATATATATATATATATATATATATATATATATATATATATATATATATATATATATATATATATATATATATATATATATATAACTGGACAAAAGTTAAGGGCCACCATTCAGTTTAGACAAGGTTTATATAATTGATTGGCAAACTGTAAAGACAAGTGAAAATGTCATTAAAACTGAGCTCAGAGAAATGTGTATACATTTCTGTGTGCACTAGGTTAATTTTTTTTAATGTCCAAAAACTGGGTCACTTTAACCCGCACGTAAAAATTGCCATTGTTGCTGCAAAAACTCGTGGTTTTTGCAACACGCCCCACTAGTTCAAAAGGTGAAAAAGTGAGTTGAATTTGAATGCACGTGGAAAATGATCATCGGTAAAGAGTGTTCACCGTTCGTATGCAATAAATCAGTATGACAAGTGGTCGAAACGATCACTGCATTGGCCATGCCACCAAGGAGAAGTCTCAGCACTGTAGACCGTGGTCAAGCCATGGCATGGATTCAGGATGGTCAATCTGTTCGTCATGTTGCAAGACGTTTAGCAGTGTCCCACTCTACCATTCAGAGACTTCTTGAGAGATTTCAAGCTACCGGACATTTGGAAAATCGACCCTGCTCACAAAGAATTATATAAACCTTGTCTAAACTGAATGGCGGCACTTAACTTTTGTCCAGTAGTATATATAAACAATTAAAACAGTATTGAATCAATTTTACAAATTAACGGTACACAGGAAACAAGGGACTATAGAAGTACACAAAATACAGTAATCATGAAACGAAAACAAGGTAGCAGCAATGATAGTAAATAAATATTAGACAAACATAAAGGTATGTTTTCAGGCACTTGTAAGAAATAAAGAAGTAGAAAACTAGACAACAGAAAAACAACAGACGTGAGTGGCTTACCCAGGACTCGAACCCAGGACCTTCCGTGCGACAACCCTGCCTAGCTATGCAAGTGAATCACACTATCCTCCCTTCCATCTAGGCATCACCAAAAAATGATGCTTCGATGACGGGTCATTAGTGCGACCCGCAACACATAACGGCGGAAATTTACTATGGGCAGTCCAGCCTATTAAAGACGCAATCACTTCTGTTGTTCCCCTATTATACAGTATAGGTCCTGTTATCTGTAGGCTATTCAGCATTTTTAAGGAAAGTGTTTCTCCATTGTATTTGCAGCTGTGATATTTGTTGTGGATAGCAGCAACAGGGAGAGACTCGATGAGGCTCAGAGTGAGTTGGTCAAGCTAGTACAAGAGAAAGAACTGAAGGAAGCCTCCCTCTTGATATTTGCCAACAAACAGGTCACTTGTTAATTTTTATTGTTCTAATCTCTCTTAAATTGTGTCTGTAACTCTAGAAAGAAAGAAGTGGTTTAACTTTGAGGTTTTGATTTCATAACATTTTTATTACTATATTTATAATAATGGTATATAGTTTTACTACCTTTTACCGATCTTCAGTTCTGCAACCCAATGACTTTGCTTAAAAAACCTGCACTTTTCTTTGTTGTAGGATGTAGAAGGATGTGCCACCATTGAAGAGATAACAGAACAGTTTGGACTTCTAAAACTGTGCTGTAACCGTAGCTGGCACTTGCAGGCATGTGATGGCAAGAGTGGACAGGGCTTGGCAGATGGGTTGGAGTGGTTGTCACGACAGATGGTTGCAGCAGGTGCACCTGAGTTAGCATGAAAATGGAAACTGCTGTTGAAGGGAGATGATAGGTTAATATTTCAGATGTGATAAGTACAAAGATCAGGTTGCATGCATTTTTTAATATTGCTCATTGCATAGAAGATATTCTAATTAGTAGAAATTGCCGGTTTAGGCACACTGAACATTATAATTGTCTTTTTTAAAATTGACTTTTGATATTGAAGCTTGAATTCTAGTGCTCCTTTACTAATAATGGTTATAAGTATTTGTGACTTGAATATCCCAGGCCAGACTTCAAAAATGAGGAGAGCAGTGCCTATGGCAAATGACCTTACCGTGTAAAACAGAGAATGTTATGTTAGACAGAGAATGTTATGTAAGACAGAGAATGTTAGAGATCAAAAATGCGATATCAGTTGAAATTACTTTGGGAAGAGGAGAGAAATCTTTTTTCTTTCTAGCGTATCACATGGTTGCTCCATGTAGTTTCAGGGGTCTCAGTGGAGACAAAGAAAAAAAAATAGGACTACTTCTTCCCCCCCCCTTTCCCTCAGGCATGTCATCATCATCTTCTTCTTGGGTCCTTAGCCCCTGACTAGCGGCATCTTGTAGGGCAGCAACAAACTGTCCCCATTTGGCTCGGTCAGTGGCCATCCTTTGTGCTGTGCCTCAACTCTGGTTCATGCTTTGCATCTCGGCCTCCACAGTTCTCCGCCAGGTAGTCTTTGGTCTGCCTCTTTTTCGCCGTCCTTCTTGGGTACATAGCATAGCAGATCTGGTGAAGGCATGTCATACCCAGGTGACTAATATGAGACTGTGCATGTGGCTGGCAACCTCATCGTGTATAACAGATTGCCACAGAAACCACAGTTGCAAGAGCATGTGACTGCTTGGTGCAGACTTCCTGCAAGGAGGACCAGCTACAGTGGTGGCTCTATGCTCTGTAAGGAGCGGGAAGGAAAAAATGACATCACGTGGTTTGACATGAGCATGGTTTGACATATGAGCATGGTTTGACATATGAGCGTGGTTTGACATATGAGCATGGTTTGACATATGAGCGTGGTTTGACATATGAGCGTGAGAGCACTCTACAAAATGTTGAACGCAGGTTGTCATACCAAGGGGATGGTACTAGCTGGATATACTGGGCCAGAGCAAAGTTACATGGAATATGTAAGAACGAGTTAAACTTGCATCAGAACTGGATTTATTGTGAAAAATCTAATGAAATTTTGTCAAAATGGACACAGCTTTGGTTTGGTTTGGTTTTAAGGAGTATCTTCATTGCACGTGGACAACTCCATCAGTGCTCCGATCTCCTCACTTAGATCACACAAGGAGGATCTCAGCACAGTTCACGAACTCTAAAGCACCAGCAAGTATCCCAGTGTGTGTATACAGGAATCACACATTTTGTAAATATTTTTGTGGTGAGTAGGTTTCCTAATTTTTAAATTTTTGCCAGCGCAGCGGCCGAGTGGCCCACTCTTTCTGATTTTCAACTGCCGAGGGATTTTTAACGTGCTCAACTTGCACACAGGACCTCCTATTTTTTTCGTCCTTATCAAAGAAGGCTGGGCATCCGATCTAACTACCCAGGAGGGAGTATGACATCATTAGGATCACTAGTTTATCTAATCCTTGTAGAACAGCCGTGGGAAAATAATACTGCCATTGTAACAGTGGAAACAAGTGGCTACATATAAATATGCATGATTATATTACTATCAGCCCCATGTAGTTCTTGGGGTGGGGGGTCTCTGAAGAGTCAAAGAAAGAATAGAACTACTGCGTACTCAGGCATGTTGTACAAGGTGACTAAGGTTGTCCGTGGGTAAAATTAAATGTAACAGTTTGCCACAAGAACCACCGCTACAAGAACTTATGAATCGTTGGCTAAGCTTCCTGCAAGGGGACCAGCTGCAGTGGTGTGGCTTTGTGCTCTGTAAGGATCACAAAGAAAAATAATGATGATATCAGTGTTATCAGTACTGAACACAGATTTGGAACTATAGACAAGAAAATCTGGCAAGGGTTGTACACAAATATTCTAAATATAAAATGTTTAACTTGCATGTTCTGTGCATTGATCTAATGTGTTGTAGGGATAGCTGGCAGTTAATATTCTTTGCTGCCAACCCAGTTTTTTTGCATTCCAGATTGTTCTCTGCTGTCCTCATTTCTTTTAGGTTATTTCTTTATTGCCTGTCCACCCTCTGTTCATGATTATCCTCTTGGATTCATTTAGCTTGTTTAATATAATGGTTTTTTGGCTGGTTTTGGCATTATATAATTATTCTGCCTACCCCAAATTTATTTTTGTAAGTCTTTGTTTGGTAATAACCAGTGGTGATTTTTATATTTCTTTTTTCTTGATATCCTTTTGTGGGTGCTAATATGTTTGAAAAGTTCCTGCATCCTTAACAGTATTCTATTTTCAAAACGGTGTTAATCAGGCTTGTACATTTCTTGGCTTTATGGGATTGTGCCTTTCATTTTGTTGTATACTTGGTGAACATGGTAAAGTCTCTCTGATGCCAGAGTGTATTGTAATGTTTAGAAATTTATGCCGACATGAATTCCTATAGGCATATAATTTCTTAATATTTCTATTGTTGTTAAAAAAATTTACATAACAGTTTAAAAGTTCTGTCTTCCCAAAGGCTGTGTCATCGATCTGTACATTTTATATAGTCTATATTGTAACGACTGATATTTAGATGTGTTGTTTTTTTTGTGTGTGTTGTTTTTTTCTGTAGCTTCTCTGACTCTGTCAGAAGTGTATTTAATACCTTTTGTTACTCCCACTAGATCCCTCTGCAGTCCCTAGGAATGTGGTTCTACTTTGAGTCTGTTCCCTGTATCTTCAGTTTTTACATGTGGCAAAAATATAGTAGTTGTTGCAATGTATCACTTTTTTCCCCATGCTTACATAGTGGTAAAACCAGCCTGGACTAGAATGAATCTTGGATTGAGCTTCATCTTTGCTTAATATGGACAGTAATATTTTGTGTTAAAATATTTTATCAAGTAGAACAGTCCCAACTAAGATGGTTTGGCCATGTCTGCAGAATGGGAGAAGATCGGCGACCACAACAAGCGTGGGAAACTAACAGCCAGGGATCCAGACCTCCAGGACGACCCAGAGTCCGCTGGGAGGACAACATTAGACAATCTTTGAAGGACCGAGGATTAGAATGAAACCAGGCCAGGATGAAGACAGCTGATAGAATAACATGGCGCTCTCTCTTCCAAATCTCTACACCTCACGGTAGAAGAGGAACGACTAAGTAAGTTAGTTAAAATATTTTACTGTGCCGTGTGACATTCTTTTCGTGTTATGACATTGTTATAGACTGTGGAGGCTCACTTCTGGAATATCTCGTCAGGCTTACATGAAACCTGCAGGGAATGAGAAAGAGGGGAGGACAATTAAATAAACACAGAAGATTATACACTGTCAGAATCAAACAGTAGGGGATACAACTGGAGAAGATGGTAGAGACAACACGCCGCCACTGGCCTGTAATACTAAGGGGCTAAGAGCATTGATTGATGATAGGTGTTGAAGTTGTTAACTCACTGATATGATAGTCTCACGCTGAGACTTTTTTGGTTTATTTGGTAGTTGTTTGATATTTTGTTAAAAAAATAAAAGTTTTGCCTCGATTTGGCGAATCGCGTCCCGTTCAACCTAGTCGGTTATATTAGGGCGCATCTCCAAATATAAAAGACCTTTTATGTCTGATTAGGTCAGGGTGACATGGGTCAGGCATCATTTTCCTTTTCCCTGACTGTGGAGCTGGGGTCCCCAAGAAGCCTGTACCAAAGCATCCATGTGTGTGCACACTTGCAGTGGTAGTTTCTGTAGCATTTTGTTTGACTTGATGAAACTGCTGGCCCTGTACACAACCTCATGTTCTAATGTGAGAATGCCTTTCATGACACGCTGGAGGTAGCTAGCTATAGCTCAGTTCTTTGTCTCTTCAAGGACCCGCTGGAAACTACACAGGGTGGTGACGATTAAATAGAAATAAAATTACCTTCAGGCTTCAGTTTCTAAATCTTTCTGTCACTCAAATGTGGGTAAAATTATTTTTGTTTCTTTACATTAAAATAACAAAAACTGACACTCACTGTCTGTATAGTATAGACTGACACTCACTGTCTGTATAGTATACTTATAGACTGACACTCACTGTCTGTATAGTATAGACTGACACGCACTGTCTGTATAGTATACTTATAGACTGACACTCACTGTCTGTATAGTATAGACTGACACTCACTGTCTGTATAGTATAGACTGACACTCACTGTCTGTATAGTATACTTATAGACTGACACTCACTGTCTGTATAGTATAGACTGACACTCACTGTCTGCACAGTATAGACTGACACTCACTGTTTGCACAGTATAGACTGACACTCACTGTCTGTATAGTATAGACTGACACTCACTGTCTGTATAGTATAGACTGACACTCACTGTCTGTATAGTATAGACTGACACTCACTGTCTGTATAGTATAGACTGACACTCACTGTCTGTATAGTATAGACTGACACTCACTGTCTGTATAGTATAGACTGACACTCACTGTCTGTATAGTATAGACTGACACTCACTATCTGTATAGTATAGACTGACACTCACTGTCTGTATAGTATAGACTGACACTCACTGTCTGTATAGTATAGACTGACACTCACTGTCTGTATACTATAGACTGACACTCACTGTATAGTATAGGTCTGTATAGTATAGGTCTGTATAGTATAGGTCTGTTTAGTTTAGGTCTGTATAGTTTAGGTCTGTATAGTGTAGGTCTATTTAGTGTAGGTCTGTTTAGTGTAGGTCTGTATAGTGCAGGTCTGTATAGTGCAGGTCTGTTTAGTGCAGGTCTGTATAGTGCAGGTCTGTATAGTGCAGGTCTGTATAGTGCAGGTCTGTATAGTGCAGGTCTGTATAGTGCAGGTCTGTATAGTGTAGGTCTGTATAGTACAGGTCTGTATAGTACAGGTCTGTATAGTACAGGTCTGTATAGTACAGGTCTGTATCCTTTTATCTGAAATCCTTGGGGATAGATTTGTTTCAGAAACTGGATCTGTCCGGTATTCAGATGTTGCCCAGATCATGTTAGAAAAGTAGCCCAAATCACCCAAAATAGACCAAGACACCTAAAGTGTGTTTGATAATAACACAAAGTTACCCAAAATAGAAATCACCCAAATTATGATCGCAAAGTGTGCCAATGAAACTTTCGATTTTCAGAATATTTTGGTTTTCGGGTGTTTGGATAACAAGATATAGACCTGTAGTTTGCATTGCATGGAGAGAAAAAAGTGGGGACGGGAGAACGAAAACAGAATTTCATATTGAGCAATATTTCATATTCTCACGGTAGAAGGGGAATGACTAAGTAAGTAAGCAATGGAAGAAGTCATTAAATAGACTCTGCCATTGGGGGATTTATGCATTCACTTGTAAATACTGTAGAAACGGTAATTGCTGTGATACAGTCTATGATTTTATCTATTATTAAAATGTGGGATTTGTTATTAAGAATGCTTGAGACTTTTGAGCACATAGCGAAACAAAACAAGTATTCTTTTATCTTCATCAAAGTTTACATAGGGTTAGAATTTGTGCATTTCTGTATGGTGCAGAAACATGGACGATGAATAAGCATTTGGAAGAAAGAATTGAGGCTCTTGAAATGTGGATATATAGAAGAATGGGGCGTATCTCATGGAAAGAGATGAAAACAAATAAGGAGGTCCTAGAAAATCTAGGTATGAAAAGAGAACTAATGAGAGAGGTCAAAGTTCGGCAGCTAAAATACTTTGGCCACATAAAAAGGCATAACACCTTGCAGAAGACCATAACAGAAGGGAGAGTTGAAGGTAAACGTGCAAGGGGAAGACAGCGCTATAAGTGGGAAGATAACATCAAGAGATGGACGGGAAAGAGTCTATCAGAGTGTACCACCAAGACAAGAGACAGAAGACGTTGGAGATCCATTACAGCCAACCTCCGTTGTGGAGATGGCAACTGATGATGATGATGAGAATTTGTATCCCTACAAGGCAAGATCTCATGGAGAAACCTCTAGTGAAGATGATAGGATCCTGAAACACAGGTTCTAAAAGGTTGATGCTCAGGTTGAGGAATTGTCTTAGAAGCATTTCGAAACATTTCTTTCAATGTAAGCCTTTTCATGTTTTGATCTTTCTCTTAACAATTGTTCTTTAATTTTAAAACTAATTTATTTGTTGTTCTAACAAAAACTCAGATTTCATACTAAGGGTAAGTTTTTCTTTAAGGTTTAATCATTCTGTCATGGGAACTTTTTCTATTTTCTCTTCAACATCGGCAAGTTGTTCATCACCATCACTATCGTTATTTGAATTGTCGTTTATAATCATATTCCCATTTTTGACCAACATCTACATAGGGCAGTAATTCTAGTTCGTTCTTTACACTAATTAACATGAGCTTTCTTATGGCACTTTGTGCATCCAAAGATCTTTACTGGAAAACATTTTTGACATAATATCTAAGAATGTTACATTCACAAAAACAACTGGACTCTCCAGCACAGGAATATGTGAGAACACTTTCAATAATGCTTGGGTGATGCCGAAGATGCTTCAAAAATATATAAGAAATGTAAGGGGTTCATTTCAAGCATTCCAGAATATAGGGACCCCCAATAAAAGATCTGAAGTAGTTCCTGGGGGATCTCTGAGAAGACAAGAAAGAACATGACTGCTGCTGCCTCGTGCACGCCATAAGAGGTGGCTAATATGAGGTTATACATAAGGAATGGCAGCCTTTTTCATGTAAACCAAATTGCTACAGATACCATCACTACAAGAGCACTTGAATGCCTTGGTGTAGGCTTTCTGTAAGGGCACCAGCTACAATGGTGGCTACATGCTCTATAACAGTGTTTCTCAACTTTTTTGTGTTCACGGCACACTTTTCAATTTTCTAAAAATTTGTGGGACACCTATCTGACCCCACGCCTGAATAACAAATTACAGTGATATATACTAAATTAAATACACTAATTTGTGGGACTTTATTCTAAAGAAAACTCTCAATTTGATTTTCTCTTAATTGTTTAAAATAATTTTGAAGTATGTCTATTTTTGTTCAAAGCAGTTAATAGCTCCAATTATTATTGAATGAATTCAAGCTGTAAGATCAGTTTTACATTGCATTATCACTAAAAATGTACTTCATGTAGTAAATTTACACAATTTTTGCATTACACTTTGATAGGCACAGTGGCACACCACTTGAGAAACACTGCTCTACAAGAAGCAAGAAGGGAAATGAATTCAGGAATATTTGTAATATGAAAAAAAAAAAAAAGAAAACTGCATCGTTTGAGTCCTGTGGAATGTTCCTCTTTATACCAAGTGAAGCATTTTTTTCTAAATTAGTGGACTGCGCGTAAGTCTGGGCCTTTACATCTTTTAGTGCCATGAACCCCTTTGCTAGTCCAGTGAAGGCTCCTGGCCCCTTCTTAGAAAAAGTGTGCATTGATGCACAATAAAAAATTTTTTACAGACAAATAATACATTTTTAAAAAGAATATAGTTCTCTAAATGCAAAAATCTGTGATAATTTCCCCAAATAAAAATGTTGGTGAAAATAAAATTCAGATTTTTAGGTTATGCACAAGGACCCTCTTGAGTCCATTCATAGACACATAAGGGCCTGTAGACCACAGGTTAAGAACCACCAACGTAAGTGAAATACATTGATGAAATATTTTGAAATGTATCTAAAGTCTACTGCATATATTCGCAAAATTGTTTTAAAGTATGTCTAAATTCGTTGGCCATATGTTAGTGAAAAATAATTCTTTTTGTATAAATAGTTTATAGTTTAATGCACACAACTGAAATAGCATTTATCAAAACTAAGTTTAAATTAATGAATGGAGTAGAGTTTTTTACAATTAATTCAAATTTGTTAGTAAGTAAAATTGACTGCTCATAATCCATTTACAGACTGTCCCTGACTTACAACATGTGCAACTTATGTCTGCTCATACTTATGATGGCTATCCTTTTAATCCTATTCGATTATTTTCGTCCCCCGATAAAATTATATATTTTTTTTTTTATGCATTATCTATTACAGTACAGTACTGTACATTACAGTAATTTTATAATTTGTACATTTTATTATTCCACAATAAACAAAGAATAAAATGTGTTTAAAATATATAACAAAACAGAAAAAATTTGGGCATGTCAATTGTTAACATATCCTTTTGGTGCATACAGTTTATAGTCTTACTGCCATTTCGACCTTTGACGGAGTCGTCGGAATGAAACTCAGTTGTAAGTCGAGGACAGTATTTGTAACAAGACGCATCTGTACATTTAATAATTCTATATTATTTTTATGAATGGCAGTACATATTGAGATTTTCTGTGTGAGACAGAGTTGACCTGGAAAATTGCTAGTTTATGTATGTTTTCTTTATTCTATTTTTCTTCTGTGTGAATTACATATTTCTTTTGACTTCCATAAAATGTTGGACTTTTTACATTCTTGTCTGTGGGAAAAATATGTGATATATTGAGAAGTAGGTCAGTATAAGACAACAACAAGCACAAGGGAAATTGGGGTGTTTATAGTTTCTGTAAATTTATGAATATGATGCGCTCTGATATAACCACATAGGTTGAAAGTAACGCACCTCGCCAGAAGAAGGCAAAAACCGAACCAACAAAAAAAAAAGGAATATGATTTTTAACGTGTAATTTAAATTCATGTATATGATACCTGTGTATCATTTGTATTCATACATGCATATGATACTGTTACCAATAAGGTTGCAAACATATGTTCAACTGATGCAGTAAGGCTGATATATATATATACTGCTATGGTGGTCGTGGCTGGTGATGTATCGTGCTGTAATATGACTAATCGCGAATGTGTGACATGGAAGTTCGTCAAGGTGGACATCTATGTATCAGTGCAGACTTGTATCACAACACGTAACGTACAAGAGTGTGTGTGGCATTCATCACCTTGAAGGATGTAGATGTGAAGTTGATGGAAGCATATGTTGATAGGTGAACAGCCGTGTACGTTTTCATCATTTATTATAGTCACAGCACAAGACGTAGACAACTCCATGTAAGCATGACACAGGAACATGGCGGATATGAAAACAGTTCACAACAATGGCATGTACATAAGTTCCAGTAATTATATGATTATCAAAGTGTTGCAGACTCCAGTTTCTCTCTCATTCCACAACTAGCAGAAAAACCCCGTATTACACAACGGGTAAATACTGTATAAACATCCAACAGTTTCTTTCTGACTTATCAAAGTCATTCTTCTTAAGTCGACCTCTCAAACATGGCGGGCGACAAAATTAGCATAGTCCATCCCTCTAATCGGACGTATCGAAGATAGGCTGTCCTTTCGAAGATAGGCTTATACAACTCCCTTGTACATCAGGCGAGTTTTCATTTTCAAAGTTATAATAGCAATAACTAATAACCCATCTGTTCTTCCACTCCAGATAGTTATATATATTAGGCCTCTATAAAACAGTAAACACTGTGGATTCCTCTTCTGTGTCTAAGTTCAAAATATACCGCTAATCATGTGGGTTGTAGAATACTAGCTATACTCATGGGTCTCTGTGTGTAAATCTAGACCTAACGGTCTTAGATGGCTCCAACAAGCGTAACAAGAGGAATACTCTGCCTTCCAACCATTTGTGAGCTCTTGTCACTGGTTGACTCAAAATATGATCCTTACAAAGGAAGTGTGAAAGTTTCGTTATTTTACCTTGATACGAATTCCTAACACAACTTAGAAGCAACTGTCGTCTTCCTGACGAACAGAAATAACACAGGGGACTCTGAATACAGTGGAAGAGTTTCCATCCCCAAAAGGCAATGCAGAGAAATAATCAGACATTCCGTCTGACAGACCCAGAACAAAAAAACGGCCTCCCGCCGGAAATCTTCATTAAAAAACTCTCTTAGTTTGGACATGTGCAGTTCGCATCCCCTCTGACCTATCCAGTCAGCTGGTGTCACCTTTTAAAGAGGAGTAACTACATATTTACTTTCCCTCAAAGCAAAAGATGAGTATTCGCCCTTAGATTATGGTTCCAATGAAGAATACATTAGACCCAAAAATCTTATTCAAAATATAACAAGCATACAGACAGACTACATTATCAGTTATGAAAAACTGCACGTAACAGTCTTACCACACCTCCCGGGAAAAAAAAATGAAACTTTTTTTTTTTTAAAAATACATCTAGGAGCAACATACAATAGGCTCACAACACATGAATAATGCGCAGATGAAAGTATCAAAAACAAATATAACGCCAAATGTGAGGCTAAGTCAACTCATGGAGCGACCGGTGAGAATATATCTCATAATCTCAGAGAAAGCGTTTCTCTAAGTATAAATGTTTCCAGGGAGGTGTCACCAACGTATTCTATAATGTTGGCAATGACACAATGCATACAAAAATTTCATCCAATAAATTCATATTAGGTATCTTAAGTTCATGATTAACAAAGAAGAAAAATCATCAAAGAACAGCGGTGAATATACATCAATGAACCGCTAAGTAGTGATACAATCACTATATTACAAATTACAAATGTGTATCTATTTTGATATAGACAGAAACTATTATAGACTTAGACGTATCAGGAAGTCAGACATAAAAGTTAGGTGGAATCATGTGGGCATCTAGACAAAATGTCTGCCATCACATTATCTGATCCACGGATAGCTCGAACCGAGAAATGAAATGGTTGAAGAGCAATTGCATATCGAGTAGACCTCGAGCTCTTCAAATTCTTACTCTGTATAGCCGTAAGAGCTTTCTGGTCAGTTTCTACTATGAAATGTGCACCTAGAAGGAATCTTTGTAGTTTGAGAATTGACCAGACCATAGCCAACAGTTCACGGTCTAAAACCGAGTAATTCCTTTCTGCAGCATTAAGTTTTCTGGAGATATACATTACAGGATGCAGAGTTCCAGAGTACTCTTGCATTAGTGCCGCTCTAATCCCAGTGGATGAAGCGTCACTACGAAGAAAAAATGTCTTATCTTTAGTAGGTAACACTAGAATAGGTGGTGTTGAAAACATAGTTTTGATCTTATCCAGCGAGGATTGGCATTCCTGAGACCAGTGAACCATATTAGGAGACCCTTTCTTTAGTAGTGTAGAAAGAGGTGCCATGATAGAGGACAGATTCGGAATGAATCGTCCATAAAATTGTATAAGGCCTAAGAGACTTCGCACTTGCTTTTTAGTCTTAGGAATAGAGATGGTAAGTATCTTAGTGATATTATGGTCCTCTGTCTTTAGGAAACCATGACCAACTCGATGGCCTAGGAAAGAAATTTCGCTAAAACCAATGCAGGCTTTAGAGGGTTTCGCTGTCAGGTTATGCTCGCGTAAAGTAGACAGTAATTCATCTAACCCCGAATAGTGATCTTCCCAAGTATCGCTGAAAAGACAGATGTCGTCTAGGTATGCAATGACATCTGACCGATAAGATAAGATTCGACGCATCATGTGTACGAATGTAGCTGGTGTGTTCATAAGGCCGAAAGGCATAAAACTCCATTGAAAAAGGCCTCTAGGTGTAGAAAACGCAGTAAAAGGTTTGGCGCGTTCAGATAAAGGAACTTGCCAATATCCTTTAGACAAATCAAGTTTAGTGAAAAAATGAGATTTAGAAAGCCTAGTAAGTAGCTCTTCTAGTAAAGGCATAGGTTCAGCATCAAACTTCGTAACTTGATTCAATTTGCGATAGTCAACGCAAAGACATATGTTATTGTCTTTTTTTCTAACAATAACCATCGGCGAAGAATATGCAGAAGTGGATGGTTCAATTATTTTTAAATCTATCATCTCATCCAACTCCTTCTCAACCTGTGCTTGAAAATGTATAGGAATAGGATAAGGTCTGACTCTAATAGGAGTATGGTCAGTTAGAACAATGTCATGTACATAAGTTCCAATAATTATATGATTATCAAAGTGTTGCAGACTCCAGTTTCTCTCTCATTCCACAACTAGCAGAAAAACCCCGTATTACACAACGGGTAAATACTGTATAAACATCCAACAGTTTCTTTCTGACTCATCAAAGTCATTCTTCTTAAGTCGACCTCCCAAACATGGCGGGCGACGAAATTAACATAGTCCATCCCTCTAATCGGACGTATCGAAGATAGGCTGTCCTTTCAAAGATAGGCTTATACAACTCCCTTGTACATCAGGCAAGTTTTCATTTTCAAAGTTATAATAGCAATAACTAATAACCCATCTGTTCTTCCACTCCAGATAGTTATATATATTAGGCCTCTATAAAACAGTAAACACTGTGGATTCCTCTTCTGTAGACATAAGTGTCTAAGTTCAAAATATACCGCTAATCATGCGGGTTGTAGAATACTAGCTATACTCATGGGTCTCTGTGTGTAAATCTAGACCTAACGGTCTTAGATGGCTCCAACGAGTGTAACAAGAGGAATACTCTGCCTTCCAACCATTTGTGAGCTCTTGTCACTGGTTGACTCAAAATATGATCCTTACAAAGGAAGTGTGAAAGTTTCGTTATTTTACCTTGATACGAATTCCTAACACAACTTAGAAGCAACTGTCGTCTTCCTGATGAACAGAAATAACACAGGGGACTCTGAATACAGTGGAAGAGTTTCCATCCCCAAAAGGCAATGCAGAGAAATAATCAGACATTCCGTCTGACAGACCCAGAACAAAAAAAGGCCTCCCGCCGGAAATCTTCATAAAAAAACTCTCTTAGTTTGGACATGCGCAGTTCGCATCCCCTCTGACCTATCCAGTCAGCTGGTGTCACCTTTTAAAGAGGAGTAACTACATATTTACTTTCCCTCAAAGCAAAAGATGAGTATTCGCCCTTAGATTATGGTTCCAATGAAGAATACATTAGACCCAAAAATCTTATTCAAAATATAACAAGCATACAGACAGACTACATTATCAGTTATGAAAAACTGCACGTAACAGATACTTACTTACTTAGTCGTTCCCCTTCTACCGTGAGGTGTAGAGGTTTGGAAGTGAGAGCGCCAGACTATCCTATCGGCTGTCTTCCTCCTGGCCTGGTTCCATTCTAGTCCTCGGTCCTTCAAAGATTGTCTAATGTTGTCCTCCCAGCGGACTCTGGGTCATCCTGGAGGTCTGGATCCCTGGCTCTTTGTTTCCCATGCTTGTCGTGGTAGCCGATCTTCTCCCATTCTGCAGACATGGCCAAACCAACTTCGTTGGGACTCTTCTACTTGGGTCTGCAGGGGGTGGGATTTTAGGCCTTGACGTATCGTCTGGTTGCGGACCATGTCTCTTCTTGTTACTTCACCCACCTTCCTCAGATATTTCTGAGGTTTGGATCTGGCTTTTGTGGGTTGTAGTCATTGCCCATGACTCGCATCCATATGTCAAGACTGGGACATAGGTGGAGCGGTACACAGCCATCTTCGTTTTCTTACCAACCTCTCTCTTGCTGAGGAATCCTTGATTTTTGGGCCTGAAAAAGTCTCCCAGCTGCTGCTTTTCGAGTGGCCAACTCTTCTTTGATGCCTCCCTTTCGGTCTATAATAGCTCCGAGGTATTTAAAGTGGTCGACCTGCTCCAGGACCTGTTCTCCCAGCTTAATCTGATGTCTTCTTTCTTCTCGGGATATCACCATGGATTTTGTTTTAGAGCTGCTTTTGACCATTCCTCTCTTCTCCAGCTCTTCCTTCCAGACTTGCATGCTTATGATATCTGTGTAAATTCTTGTGTTTAACAGATGTGAATCTTGATAGTCGTGTGAAAATATGTGTGTGCTATAATGTGAATGTATGTTTGCATAAATGAATGTGTATAATGTATGTGTACTACAACTGTATAAGTGTAGGCATATGGCAGAAGTAATGGATGTGAATGACAGCATGTGATGTAGTATAATTATGTGTACATTTGTTTGCATATGACAGATGAGTGGAATGTATGTGTTTGTGTGACAGATATGTAAATCTATGGCCTAGCATTCATATGTATCGTGGAAGCGGTGTTTCCCTCAAAACCTTCCTTAAACTAATACATTACAAAGCAGAACATGTGAAACAATAATCATTTTTCATTAACTGCAAAAATGAAATGTGAAAGTTCACTCCTTTATTCTGTGTTAATGCTAATGTTTTCCTTCCCTTCAATCCACCTTGCCACTTTCATTTCATAGGGTATGGGTTGATGGAAAATCGTTCCCTAGAAATGCATCAGATGCTTTTACATTTTCTAGTTTTGGGATCAAAAGCATTTGATGATATGAAACATTAGGCTATTATCCAAAATGTTAGAAGATATAAATATTGATGACAACTGCCTGAGAATAATAAAGAATACACATTAGCAGCAAATAGTAGCTACAAGACTTGGTAATGAAAAAAAAGTTTAAGCAGATAAAACAGGGTGTTTGGGATGTGTGGTTTCATTTGTTCAGTGTGAAAATATAATGAGATCAGTAGAGGATATGCCATAAGTATCATTGATGGATATAATCAGGGCCAGATTTAGACCTCTGCTGCAGTTTTCAAGGCCTCTGTCTCTGCTCTGAAGTTACTTGACAATTGTCCTGTTACCATTAAAGAAAGAGTGTAACAACTGAACTTGGCGAGAGAGGCCCCTTCAGACTGTGAGGCCCTTAGCTGTAGCTTATTTAGCTTATGACTAAATCCACCTTGGATATAATATAAATAATTTGAGATACACTGATGATACTCTGTAGAGCAAAAAAATGAAAAAAGATACAGGAAAGGATCGATACAACAGTGACATAAAGTAAAAAAAAAAGACAGAAGTAACGGTCATCTCGAAAGAAGGACTTCTCCATAATGCTGCTGCACAATAAATGGGATAGGTTTGAAACAAGTCAATAGATTCAAATACCTGTACACTTTAGTAACATGAGATCGAATATCCATCTCAGAGGTGATGAGTATAGATAGTATCACAAGCAAAAGCAGCATTCCATAAAATTAAAAGTATTTTGTGCAACAATTCTTTGTCACTGGAAGTAAGAAAGAGAATTCTTCAGTTTTTTTTTATAGAACCAGTCATGTTCTATGGAACAGATGGAAGTCATGGACAATCATCAGACAAGCAAGAAAATCCCCGGAGGCCACAAGGATGTGGTTTTACTGAAGAATGTTGAGGATACCATCAACATCTGAAATGAGTAATGAGGATGTCATGAAAGTGGTCACACTACAATGGAAGTTTATTATTCATATTAAAAGGAAATGATAAACTTTCTTGGGCATGTTATGATGAAAAGAAAACTAGAATATATCGTCTCAGTAGGAAATATGGAAGGAAAAAAGAGATTAAAGACGACAATGAGAGAAGATTCTGCACTATTCAACATAGTGGCATGTAAAGAAGTCAACAACAGAGTAGATAAAGAACGCTGGGGACCTGAACTGTGGAGAGGCATGATCACCTACATCAGATGGCATGGTAGGTGAAGAAAAAAGATGGTGTAGAGTGGCTGTAGTTAAAATCTTATGGAGCAAAAGCAAATGCAACTAAAACTCTCCATAGCAACAGTAGTATGTTTATTGCAAACTTTTGTTCACAAGTAATGAAGTATGGACCATTGTTAGCTGACATAGCTAGCCTGTTTTTTTTTTTTTTTTTTTTTTTTTAATCTTGATGTTGAATTTTTAGAAACAAATAAAGAAGAAAATCTAGGGATGACAAGAGAATTAATGAAGGAGATCAAAATTAGACAGCTACAATATTTTGGCTAAGTAAAAAGACATAGTACCTTACTGAAGATCATAATAGAAGGCAAAGTTGAAGGCAAATGTGAAAGAGGAAGACAGCGCTATAAGTGGAAGGATAACATCAAGAGATGGACAGGAAAGAGTATCAGAATGTACCACCAAGACAAGACACAGAAGATGTCGGAGATTCATTACAGCCAACCTTTGATGTGAAGATGGCAGCTGATGATGATTTTTATAAAGAATGTTTAGAATTTTCAGTGTAGTTATTAAGCAATTTTGATTCATTGGTCTCCACGTGCACGTCGTAGAAGGTGGAAACAGGTTGAAGTAGCGGATTGCTGGCTATCCCGAAGGACCGCTATGGTAGCCATGAGGGTCGGCCCACGTCACCCTGAAAAGTCTATGGCCAATGGGGTAATAGCACTGCTGCGACTGGCCTAGCAAGCCGACAATGGTTAGTAGTTTATTGCGGAGAAGACTACACAGTAGCATACACGGAATAGGACCGGAAACAGTAAAGGATAACTAATACGGTGACATTGAATGTTGGTGGGCTAGGGAACAAGGAACCAGAACTAATATTCATGAAAAAAAAAACAATGATAGAAATACTAGGCCTTGCAGATATAAGATAAAAGGGACACAATACGATGGAGATTCAGGACAATTATGTACCGTACTGGTCTGGAGTGGAGTAGACAAGAAGGAAAGAGCAAAGCGTGAGAGAGATAGTACATCCCGAGAAAGCAAAGCCTATCACAAAAACAGAATATATATCTGAGAGATTAATACATATGCAACTAGCAGAACCCAGGAAAACAACAACATTGATACAGGTCTATGCCGCCTGCAATGATAGTTACAGCGAGAAAGATGGAAGTGAATTCTCTGGGTTATCATTAGGGTAAGCGAGAAAGATCTGGTCGTGTTGGATAATTTCAACGAAAGAGTAGACAGAAAAAGCAACACGGGAACTCTGCTTAGGAACGTTCAGTGACACCTTTAAAGAACGCAGCAGCAACAGAGAAGACCTAGTCAACTTATGCATTGAACACGGGTTAATAATAACTAATGCCCTCTTCCAACATCGTCAAAGCATGGTACAGAAAAGAGTCTATCAGAGTGCACCATCCGTCTAAACATGGTACAGATGGAATAACAGTGATCGAACTTCCCAGATTGATTACACTGACTAACAAAAAAAAAAATTTTTTTTCTTTCTCTAACATTTCTATGTTTTTCTGGTCAATTTTAATGCGCTGTTTTTAAATCTGCAAACCGTTTTTCTCTATCAGGTCGGGATCTCTAGAAATACGCAATTGAAGTTTTTTTAACAATGCATACAGTATTACAACATCATTTGTACAAGAAGTATAACAGTTATGTAGGCTTGAATTTCTTTGCAGTCGACTTTCGTCGGTGAATGGCATGTGGTACATCGCGATGAAGCATCCAACAGAAATCGGCAAGCATGGTCACACTCCACCGTCCTTGATAACGTGACTCCATTACGGCGATATCTTGATGGAATCGTTCTCCATGTTCATCGCTGACTTCTACAAGGTTGTCAGGGAAAAAGTCAAGATGCGAATCGAGCAAAGGGATTTTGAGGGACATGTTACAGCCCATAATTCTGTATGCATCTTTGCACTGCTTAACAATATGCACATAGTCGACAGATTTGTGATTTCCCAGAAAGTTATCGACGATCGATTTGAATGCCATCCATGCGCGAAGTTCACTACCATGTAACAAGTTCTCGAATTGTTTGTCTGCAATAACTTTCCTAATCTGAGGTCCTAAAAAGATACCTTCCTTTATCTTTGCATCGCTAATTTGCGGAAACTTTTCTCGAAGATAAGTGAAAGCTTTGCTCGTTTTATCTAACGCTTTTACGAAATTCTTCATGAGCCCCAACTTTATATGTAACGGTGGTAAAATGATGCTGTCTTTGTTAACTAATGGCTCGTGTATTACATTTTTATGCCCGAGCTGCATACGATCCCTGATAGGCCACACTTTTCTTGCATAATGTTCCTGTCTGTTGTGGCTGTCCCATTCACACAGGAAGCAAAAAAATTTAGTATACCCAGTCTGCATGCCCGTGAGAATTGCAATGACCTTTAGGTCTCCACAAATCCGCCATTGGTAGTCATTGTACTTTATTTTTGCCAAAAGTATAGCCATATTGTCATAAGTTTCTTTCATATGAACAGAGTAGGCGACTGGAATTGATGAAAATAAATTTCCATTATGCAATAACACGGCTTTTAGACTAGTCTTGGAAGAGTCGATGAAAAGTCGCCATTCGTTGACTATGTGCTCATGACCGAGGTGCACCATTAGACCTTTTACATCTTTGCAATAGCAAATGTCATCATCCATCTCAAAGTATTGAACAAGTTCTCTGTGTCTATGACGAAATTTAGATATCGGAGTATTGGGCGCTAAAAGATTCCATTCTTTGAGTCGCGAACCGAGTAATTCCGCTTGTCCTTTGGTGAGAGCGAGATCACGTATTAGATCTGAAAGTTCTGAATGGTTAATTAAGTGAACACCATCATTCACCGGTACATAATCCGAGTCAGAATTAGTTTCTAAAGCAGGTAAACTATCACTTTCTGATGGTTCATTCACGTCCAACGGATATTGTTCTGGTGGAACTGGGATCGGACACGTGATTGGATCACGAGGCACTGGTTTCGAAACCGATTCAATATTTGGATAAACCACAGACTTTCTAGTTTTAAAAGTGAAACCATAGATATTTGTCAAGCAGAAGTAACAATCAGTAGCGTGATTTGTCGGTTCACGCCATATTACTGGCACTCCAAAAGGCATCGACTTATGCTTCGGCGATTTTCGTAACCAACCTGCCAATGTATTTGCACAAGTCGAACAAACTGCATTTGGCTTCCAAGATTTATTTGCATCATCAACTTTCGAATCGAAATAAAGTTCATATGCTTTCTTTAGCAATGGTGTAAAGTTTTTCTAGTGAACACGATCGGTAAAATATCCGCACACGTAACAGAACAGATCAGCCGAATTTCTACAACTTCTAGAAGCCATATTTCACTCAGAATTATTTCAAAATACAGTAACTATTTGAAATATAACGTAACATATGTCATGCATCTTTTAGCAGTATAAAAAGTAGAATTATTTTGCATTTTATTAATTTTTAAAAAGTTATATAGTAAAAATGAAACGGAGCAAATAACGGTTTCCCAAAAAAATATTTATTCACAAATATCTTAAGAACCCGACGTGATAGAGATAAACGGATTTCAAATTTGAAATCAGCGCAAGAAACTGACTTAAGAACACTTATTCTTATATAAGAAAGAAAAATGTTGTTTGTCAGTGTTATATGTTAATCAGACAACGGCAAAGGGAAACCATTTTTTTTTCTTTTTTTTTTTTCTTAACCAGCGGCACTTGGGCTTTCGGCCCAATGACATGTCATTGCGAGGCTGGGGAACCTGAGGACTTTCCTTCCAACCCGGTCAGGAGCTTCGCTCCTTCCCATCCACAGAGGGTTTAAGGGAAACCATAACAGATGCCAATCATTTCCAATATCAGTGTAGACTCAGACCACCGACCCGTTATAATAACCCATACAATACCATAATCAAAAAAGACAGAAGGCAAAGACAGGCAGGCATTCATTACGAATGTGAAAACTTTAGATGAGAAAACTATCAGAAAAGACATGCCAAGAAATGACAAGAGAGTAAAAGAAGACCCATGCAATGAATACGGTGAGCAGCTAACGGCCGTCTGCATAGAAACGCCCAAGAGATTTGTACAAAAGTATCAAAGTATTGAGGGTGAGAGTCTGAGCTTCAATCCTACTACAATCGTTAATGACAGAAATGTAACAATACAATGAATACAGAATAAAGACTAGAGAAAATTGTATTTCCAAGAACTTCTCAACCCAGCAGGCACTCGGAGAAACTATGTATACACCCTAAGGTATGAGGAGTGGCAAGAACCTGATATAATGTTTAATGAAATCGAAAAAGTTAATAAATAACATCCTCAACAGAAATCGCCAGGCATAGACGAAATATCAGCAGAAGCAATTCAAGCCTGCAGCGAGATATGAATCAAATGGCTGAAAAGTATTTTTACAGTAGCGTGGATAGAAACAAAAGTCCCAGAATACTTGCAAAAAGCCATAATAGTACTAGTATAGAAAGAAAGAAGGGTAATAAAAGGGCGTGTAACACATACAGATGTATGTCACTACTAAGTCACACAGGAAAATTATATGCAAAAATACTTGAGCTAAGAATAAGACCCATCGTCGAACCACAGTTGAGTGAGGCCCTGTTTGGATTCAGGAAACGAATGGGATGTACTGGTGCTTTGATCACCTTAACTGATTCCGTACGTAATTATTTTCAGCTCTGGACGGAATTATTTTTAAGCCCCAAAAATTTACACATACATAATTTACGTTTACTGACAATGTGTGTCTAATCATGAGTTAAGTATAACATATTATATATCAAATTAAAGTACATTGGATGAACAATATAAATCCATATGCCTTTCTAGCTAATTTTATGTTATGTTTATGTTATAACAGATAACATGTACACGGAAAAAAGATAACTTGAAATTTTGAAAAAAAATTTTCGACTTACGTAAGGCTTGTAACATAAATTGTTATCACAATACAGTTTCACTGCTCTCTTTGTGCAGGTAATCCATTTAGAAACACAGAAAAAGTAAGAAAGTTATGGTTGATCACACAGTTTGTTCACTGTTCACATATTAGTAACATATCCTGTGTGTTTTTCGGCCATTATGGCGATACGACAAAACACGATTAAAGATGAAGATAAATGTGAAAAAATCCGTTCAAACGCAAATAAAAGACGTTGAAGCTTGTTGAAATTTGCCCAGTTTTGTGTTTACTTCCGTTCGAGATAAATTCCGGGCAGTATAAAATATCAGAATAGAAAGAAACAATGAAATAAATCAGCGTCTTTTAAAAGATCTTACGTCTACAGCGTTCGGCCTTTGCGTCTATTATTAGATCTTGCGTACGGAATCAGTTAAGACAGTTCAGCGATAGAACAATCGAATATGACAGTCATCTAAACATAGCATTTATAGACCAGGAAAAGGCCTTCGATAGAATGGATAGAAATAAACTTTGGTCAGTATTAGAAAACTACGGAATACAGGGGTAGCTATTAGTATTAGATTACGTGAGAACTCTATACCGTACATGCAAAAGTGTAGTACGAACAAATAATGGATTCACGGATACATTTGAAATAACCATAGGAGTTCGACAAGGCTGTGTACTATCACCAACACTGTTCAAAATTTATATGGGCAAACTAACACCAGAAGCGAACCCAGAAGATGAAGTAAACACAGAAATTGAAGAATTGAATGAGCTACTTTTGCAAATGACTGAAGTCTAATATATGAAGATAAAAACCAATGGCAAAAACATGCAAATGCACTTAATTCAACTCGTGAAAGATGCAACGCGAAGATCAACACATCAAAGACAAAAACTATGAAGATTAGCAAATCGCCGGGCCCATTTAACATACATGTCAACAACATTAGGCTTAAACAGGTCCCAGAGTTCAAATATCTAAGAATAATTTTTACTGAAAATGGAGACTTGACAGAGAAATTGAAACAAGATGTCAAAAAACCAGTGCATTGTCATACCAACTATTACCACTTCTCAAACATCAGAGTAACTATATGGAAGCTAAACCGCTGATAAATAGTATATTCATACCAACTTTTTGCTATCAATGTCAAACATGGTCCCTGACCAAAGCACAGAAGAGGGAAATCATATCATGTGAGATGCGATGTTTAAGAAAATCCATTATTGTTATAGGAGAGACAGATTGAGAAACGATGACGTCAGAAAAATTGTAGAAACTACATCCTGCGTCATACAAAGAGACAGAAAATCAAATGGTTTGGCCATCTCACAAGAACGGAGAGCGATGAATTACCATTACATGCGAAGATGTGGTTTCAGGACACGGGTAAGACCAAGAAACAGATGGATAGACATCACAGACTTCCTACAACAACACAGGCTGACAGCAGCCAACATGGCACACTTGGCTGAAGAAGGCCAAATTCAGTTCCCTGCCACGCTTCACGGCAATAGTGGAAGGCAACAGCAAAGACTAAATGGTTTTACTCTCTTTAAGGATATCGTGATCGTCATTAATTAAATTTACCGCCTTGGTAGCGAGAGACGATTTTAGGGTAAACAAGTGTTTTCACTCAAGTGGAAATACAATAATGTTAATGTCAGTGCCGCGGTAGCATAGTGGTTAGTGTACTGGCTTCCTAGCTCAGTGGTCTGTGGTTCGATCCCCAGAGGATGTGGGAATTTTTTAGGCCGCAAACGGCTCCTGGGTCGACCCAACCCCAATTGGGTACCAGAGCAACGTCTGGGAAGGTTAAGGCGGCCGGCGTGATGCTGACCACATCACCCGTAGTGTGCCGATGGTCAAGAAAATATGGGCTTAACACCATATTCGCAATATGCCTCAAATGGGCGTGTAACGGGATCCTTTACCTGCTTTACTGTCAGTGCCAAGGAAGATGTTAAACATGATTTTCATTGAGATTAGGAGTCCATAGAAAGACAACTGAGAAACGAAACATGCAGGTTCTCAAAAAAAAAAAAAAAAGATCTCGGGCAGACTAGACAGCTACATTGTGAATAATAGTTGAACAAAGTTTAGAAATGAACTCACGTCTGCACGTTAGAGATTTGTGGACTTTTGAAAAGGCATTTCTTATTCATCGTCGTTCGCCCTTAAATAACCACATCTATCTCTCTTATAAACCTGGCAGTCCGTCTCAGGCTTCTGTCGTCACCAAACAGCTTCTCCCTCAACTGGGTTGGAGAAGACCATGCCGCCACATTGCTCCTCTCGTCGAGCCGAAAGTGGAGGACAAACAAACATTAGAACACGTCCTCCAAGTGTTCTACAGGTAATTTTTACTCCCCACATATCTGTCTGTCTGTCTGATTCTCAATTTGTTGTACAGATTTGTTTGAGTCTGCAATGGTCAGTTCTTAGTCTGAAAATTATCACTTGGTCTCTTCTGTATAGTATGGTTGTTCCGCAGTATCAGAGTGAGTGTTCCTAATGCCATTTGTCTCTATAGTCATTGCTGATTATAGCTTTTTTTCTCTACATATGTAGCCAATATCTTCAGTGTGAGTTTTCCTTCCCCCTTTTTTTGTCAAATTTCTCTGCCTTCTCATTTCCATATATATTTTGCAATGGGCAGACATCCACGGTTTGAATTCATGGCTGGTTTTCATTTGGGTAATTTGTCCTTTATGAAGAATTCTGCATGTCATGTTTTCATGTTTTATTCATTACGTTAATGATCTTCATGAGGACGCTACAATGCCGCATGAGTTTTCTAAGTGATTCTCTGTCAACACTGCCAAACGTCTTTTGCCCGCGGAATTCTTCATAAAGGACAACTTACACAACCGTTCGAGACAACTTACACAACCGTTTGAGGTACGAACTTTAATTCCACAGGGATTCTTTTTGTCGCCATTTCTCTTGTTACTACCTGTAGACTAGGAAATGAAAACATCGATATCAGCCAACAGAAATTGAATTCAGTGGACTCTAACTAAACAACATTGGTTATCTAGATTTTGCCGTCAACCTTGCTGTTCTGTTCCATAACTGTAAACAAATGCAAAACATCATGAACATACTTGATGGCTTGTAGAGGTGCTTCCTGTAGCTATTTGTTTTACATGATGAGGTTTACCAGCCCCTGCACGAGCATGTGTTAGTCCTGTCTGATGACGTACATGAAAGAGTTGTACTCCTATTAATTCTTTGTTTCCCCCAGAAACCCCCAGGCTGGCTAAAGTAACATAGAATGTACTTCCCTATTACGCTTAATTAACGGTAACACGTGAATGATACTACCTTGATTTTTTTTACTTTAAACGTCAGAATTTATAGCCTGAAAGAAACAACAAATGAGAATAATAGAATTTACTGCGTAGAAAAATGTTTAAAAAAAGGATCCCGTTACACGCCCATTTGAGGCATTTTGGGAATATGGTATTAGGCCCATATTTTCTAGACCATGCGGTACACTAGCGGGTAATGTGGTCAGCATCACGCCGGCCGCCTTTAACCTTCCCAGCGTTACTCTGGTGCCCAATTCATGAGGCTAGGTCGACCCTGGAGCCGTTTCAGTCTAAAAAATCCCACATCAACTGGGAATCGAAGCATGTACCATCGGGAGCCAGTTCACTAATTACTGCGCTGCCGCGGCTCTTACGTAGAATAAAGAATATTATAAATCCAAATATCCTACGCATTGGGTTGACACGGATACTCGGTGCCCGAGAAAACCTCACATTTCTTTGTACATGGGTTTAAAACAACTAATTCAATACAATCTCAGACATAAGGGTCTTTTATATTTGTTCATGCGCCCTAATATAACCGACTAGGTTGAACGGGACGCGCCTTGCCAAAACGAGGCAAAACTTTATTTACAAAAAAACAGAAAAAAAGTACTCGTATATTTCAGTTTTCTAACAGGAGAAGTCATTGAAATAACAGAACTCTGTTGTGACGGTGTTTGGCTTTAAAACCAAAACTGTTCTCTCTCTCATCCTTAGTCACACTGTTTACGTTCATAAACATTATATTCATAATTTTAATGAGCGTCTCAAAATATAATGTTTGTATAATTTGTTTGTGATGTGTCAGTCTGCAAAATGTGCATCCTGGTTGATGTCTTGTCGGATGGTAATTAATGACTGGCCATCAGACCATTTATAACACATAAGGAAGGGAAACCCGAGGCCTGTAAACATTAAATAAATATTAGAGAAACATAAAGGTATGTTTTCAGGCACTCGTAAGAAATAAAGAAGTAGAACACTAGACAACAGAAAAACAACAGACCTGAGTGGCTTACCAGGACTCGAACCCAGGACCTTCCGTGCGACAACCCCGCCTAGCTATGCAAGCGAATCACACTATCCTCCCTGCCATCTAGGCATCACCAAAAAATGATGCTTCGATGACTGGTCACTAGGAAAGCAATAAATACTGCCACTTCAACGAATTTACTGTTTACCGACGGCCGTTGAAAATATATTTCACATTCTGTTCTCTGTTGTAAACGTATAAGTGTTGTGACTTCTTAATTGAATTTGTTATTGTTTGTTTGCCTTCGGTCTCAGCCATCTCTTTCTCTCTCTCTCTCTCTCTCTCTCTCTCTCTCTCTCTCTCTCTCTCTCTCTCTCTCTCTCTCTCTCTTAGTGAGTTTTGAGCGATAGATTAAAGAAAGATGTTGTGTCGTAGTTTACAGCTAGGCTGCGATATCTGCGCCTTTCAGCCCGACACATCCGATTTCAGCAAGCAATTTTTATGGGTTTGCTTCCCTGCCACCTCACGTCTATGTATATGCTATACCTCATGTTCATCTATTAGTGTAGTAAGGTGGCTGCACCATTGAGCGTCATCGGAGTCGAGACGCAACTCCGCCCCAGATCTGGGATGCTTCATACTTTCTAACAAGTGTATTGTCCTGGTCATGCAGGGGTACGCGGCAATGAGCGAGCTGACAGACTAGCTTCGATAACACCCATAGTTGGGACACTGGATATGGATAAAGGAGGTATACTAAGGATAACTGATAATCGCATGTTAAAAAACGACACTGCAAACGATGAATCATCAAGGCTAAGATTACTGGAATTTGGCGGCTAAGATTACTGGAATTTGGCGGCTAAGATTACTGGAATTTGGCATCAAACATAAGGCTAGCAGGGATGGACGTATAAGAGGATGCATCCGTCGTGTATAGTACAGAAAAAAATGCGCTCTGATGTAACCAAATAGGTTGAAAGGAACGCGCCTCGCCAGAAGAAGGCAAAAACCGAACAACAACAAAAATTATAGTACAGAAACAATTAACATTCACACCCTTCGAGATTTGTTGAGGGAGACTGAGCACCTATTGGTTTGCCACGAGTACAGTGATGTCGATTTTTAATAACAATAACAAGAGCACATTCCACAATCATTGGACAGCTTCAGTCACATGGGTGTTCTGAATACCAGCTAACTAGAGCACGAAATGAAGATTAACGCAGAGAGTTTATATTTAGAAATGTCAAGAAATTTTTTTTTTTTAATGTAAAACTTTTGCCTCGTTTTGGCGAGGCGCGTCCCGTTCAAACTAGTCGGTTATATTAGGGCGCATGTCCAAATATAAAAGACCCTTAGGTCTGGAGTATTACCAATGTCAAGAAAGTCGAATGCGGAGCGATAAATACTACAATTGGCAATACGAAACTAAAACAAGTAAGCCTGTATACATTTTCATGCCCTACATCCGGTTGTGTGGACGTGTAAAAACGCAGTTATTAAACACAGACATTGACCTATTGAATTAAAGCTTCCAATACAAAGAAGAATGAAAAAAAAAAAAAACCAGCTTGATTCTTGTACACATGAAGTGACAAGCGTTGCCTATTGTTGATATTTACTGTTGTGTGTAGTAAATATTATTAAATATAATGAGACGTGGCTGGCTATCATACATTCTCACGTTATAAAGTTTAATCACGAAGCCCGAACGCAGGATACAAACACGACATGTTTAATCCGCCATCATAGAAGTAGGAGGAAGTAGAAGAGTTAGACTAAGGGCAAGTAACTCTAGTAGGAAACAAGATAAACATCGATACAAGATATATACAATATCAACATACTCCCCCTTCTTTATGAGTGAACAAAGTCATTCATCCAAAAGGGTTTCTTGCGATCTCTTTGGGGTCTCTTAGAGCAAGATGGTAGGAGAGAATGTTCCTGTTCTTTGCCAGCTTTCCCAGGACTAGAAGTAACTGGGATTGAAGGATTATCTTCTGGAGGATTGGAACTGTTCACTTCACTAGTGTTCTCCATGTCTGGCAAAACAACCTGTTGCTCTGGTAGAACTGGAGAGGAGACATCAATTTCCAGGTCCTCGGGATCAGGTGTGAAAGGTGTTGTTTTAGGTCTTTCAGAGAGCCTCTTATCGATCCTTCCAGGTTGCCAGTTTGGTTGTTCAGGGTCTTGATAGTAGACTGGCTGGTGAGACAACTTGGGCAGATCATGAGCAGTTTTATCATAATACGTCTTCACTGATCTATCTCTCTTGCCTCTACTTTCAGTAACTCTACTGTGAGATGCAACGGGTTTCACTGCAGAAGGTATCAGTGTACGCAGTTTCCTGTTGAACAGTATTTCTGCTGGACTTTGATCAAACCCTTGTCTCGGCGTATTACGAAGTTCAAGTAGTGCCTCATATGCATCTGTGTTGTTTTGAACAGTCTTACTCATCATACCCTTAATGAGTTTTACAGCAGATTCAGCTAATCCATTGGCTTTATGGTGACCTGGTGCTGATTTAACATGAAGTATTCCCCATCTAGCAGTAAATGATCTGAACTGTGCAGACATAAACTGAGTACCTTGGTCAGATACAATAACTTTAGGACTCCATAACGAGCAAAATGAGACTTCAATTTCCTGATGACTAACTGTGCTGTCATTGTAGGTAGAAAGTCTACTTCAATGAAGTTGGAAAAATAGTCAATCAGAACTAAATAATATCGGCCTTCTATAATAAAGATGTCAGTGCCAACTTTCTCCCAGGGTGATAAACCTCTTGAGTGTTGGTTTAAAGGTTCTTTAGTATTCCCTGCCTTCGTTCCTTGACATTCTGGACAACTGTCAGCTATCTGTCGAATCTCAGCTGTCATGCCGATCCAAAACAGACTACTTCTGGCCCGGCGCATCATGCTGTCAAATGCAAGATGAGCAGCGTGTAGCTTTTGCTTGATTTCAGGCCTCAGTGCTTTTGGGATAAGAATACGCTCTCCTTTAAGTATTATGCCTTGTTCTGTTGTCAGAGTATCACGAATGTCAAAATAAGGCATAAGCTCAGCTGGTACATCAGACTTTTTTGTAGGCCACCCATCCAAAATGGTCGACTTCAACCTCTGAAGCACGCTGTCTTTGAGAGTTTCAGCTTTAATCTTTTCCATCATCACATCTGGTATTTCAGGTAATCTTACAGGTGCATCAGCTCCTGCATTGCTCTCTTTATCAGCTAAGAAATCCAATGTGACATTATGAATACTAACTCTGGACAGTGTGTCGGCTATAAGAAGATCGGAACCTTGTACCCATTGGAATTCAAAGTCATATCGATGGCTGCGCATCAGTAAATTCTGCAGTCTTCGAGGAATTTGACTCAGAGGTTTCTTAACGATGGCTGCCAAAGGTTTATGGTCGTTGATGACTGTAACTTTCCTTCCATAAGTGTACTGGTCAAAGGGTTCCAAACCATATACAACAGCTAAGAGTTCCTTCTCAATTTGAGCCCAGCGTTGTTCAGTTTCAGTTAGAGCTCTTGAAGCAAACTCTATTGGATGACCATTTTGTAGGAGGACAGCCCCAAGTCCATAGCTGCTACTATCAACTTGGATGCACAAAGATTCATCAGGATCATAGTATGCGAGTACTGGAGTAGAAGTAATCAGTTTCTTGACTCTCTTGAAAGCTTGTTCACATTCAGCAGACCAGATAAAGGGAGTATCCTTACGGGTAAGTTCTCTTATTGGATGAAGAACTTCTGAAAGATTGTTGAGAAACTCTGCTAGATACTGTATCATGCCGCAAAATCTGCGAACCTCATGACAGTCCTTAGGAACGGGCATGTTTAGTATTGTCTCAACCTTTTTCTTGTCTGGTTCAACACCTCGAGCAGTAATAAGGTGACCCATGAAGGTAATTTCTTCTCTTGAGCTTTAGCGTCATTCAGTTTAATGCCTTTCTCTTTACACCTATGTTTCAGTGCTTTAAGCTTCAGATCATGGTCCTTAATTGCTTGCTGTCTGTTTGATCCACAACCTGCAATAACTATGTCATCAGCAACATTGATGCAACCATGAAGACCTTAAAGAGCTTGTGCTAGATGTCTCTGGAAAATTTCACTGCTTAAATTCAACCCAAATGGTAATCTAGACCATCTGAACCTACCATAAGGTGTAATCATTGTTGTAAGTTTACTAGACTTCTCATCAAGTTTGATATGCCAGAATGCTTCCTTGATATCCAGCTTTGTGAAAATCTTGGCATTGTTGAGTTCAGGCAATACATCATTCAAAGTTAGTAATCTGTAATGCTCTCTCTGCAAAGCCTCATTGAGGGGTCTAGGATCAATGCATATTATTAAAGAACCATCAGACTTTTCAACAACAGCCATTTGGTTAACCCATTCAGTCGGTTCCTCTACTGGTATTAATATACCTCTGTTCATTAGATTTTGAAGCTCTGACTTTACCTTGCTCTTAAGTGAAAATGGTATTTTTCTGCACGGCAGTGCCTTTGGACGAATATTAGGATCAATATGCAACACAGCTTCACCCAGGACACCTAGATGGTTATCAGAGTTATGATCATTATCTGAACTGTCAGTAACCACCTTAGCAATAAATTTGTTTGTGTTGACTGTCACAAACTGTAGATCCTGCAGTGTGTTGTTGCCCAGCAAAAATGTGAATCTATTTTTCACAACAGTAAACCTTATATTGTGTTTTGTCCCAGTCTTAGGATTCTCAGCAGTTAATAGAACTTCTCCCAGTGGAGTCATCTTAGTACCATTCCACATAACAAGCCTCTGTTTAGTGGGTAACAAATGTTCTTGCATCACAAAGCGTTGACAGATTGTATTCACATCAGCTGCTGTGTCTAGCTGAAATTTTACCATTTTTCCATTGACAATGAGTTGTGCAGATGTACAAGCTTTACTAGACTTCACACAGTTAAGAAAAACTTCAGAATCTTCCACTTACTCTGTGTGAACAATGTGAACTTTCTTGTATTTAACTTTGAAATGGTTTCTTCCCCCACAGTTTGAGCAAAACTTCCCCCATGCAGGACACTTTTTCTTAATCAATAGATGTTTCTGTCCACAGTAATGACACTCCTTTCTAGGTTCAAAGTACCCACTGTCAGTGTTACTTTGACAGGCTTTACCAGCAGCATGCCCAATGTCTCTCTTGGGAGGTTTATGGTTGAGTGATTTTTTCTGTACCTTTTCAACCCTTGCTTCAGAAGGTTGTACTGTATTATTCATCTCTCTTATGTCTTTTCCAGTTTGCTCAAAGACTCTGCATATGTGAATGGCTTTCTTTAGATCGAGGTCAGCTTCTCTCAAGAGCTTCTCCTGTAACCTTTTGTTGACAGTAAAGACAATTTTGTCTCTTATCAAACGATCCTTGTCGTTAAAGTTGCATAAGTTTGCCTTAGTTCTCAGCTCAGTCAAAAGGGAATTAAAGGGCTCTTGAAGAGGTGTGTTCCAGAATCTGAATTTATGTAATACTTCATTGCTTCGTGAGCTGCAATGGTTCTGGAGCAAATCGAGAATTTTAGTAGGATTAGAGTGGTCTCCTTCCTCTGCAAGTTGATCAAAAACTTAAACAGCTTGAGGTCCAGCACAGTGTAGGATAATGGCCGCCCGAACAGAATCAGGTTTCGAAGCAACCTCTGCTGCATCCATATACAGTTCTAACTGTCGTCTCCATTTACGAAATGTGTCTGGTTCGACGTTATTTATGTCTAGGCAGGGTGGTAACCGAAACATGGGCCGTTCTGCCATGACGAAATGTCTAACAATGGTATGCAAGCAATAACCTACCAGTCTATGACGTCAGCACACGTGTTACAAGTATTCAGCAGAATAGTTCGAATTCTGTAGAAATAAACACCGCTGCCACCATGTTGATATTTACTGTTGTGTGTAGTAAATATTATTAAATATAATGAGACGTGCCTAGCTGTCATACATTCTCACGTTATAAAGTTTAATCACGAAGCCCGAACACAGGATACAAACACGACATGTTTAATCCGCCATCCTAGAAGTAGGAGGAAGTAGAAGAGTTAGACTAAGGGCAAGTAACTCTAGTAGGAAACAAGATAAACATCGATACAAGATATATACAATATCAACACCTATATTGAGACACGTACTGATTTTAAATTTCTTTTCAAGAATAAAGCAGACAATATAGCTTTTTTTTTAAAATCTATTTGTTTTGTATTTGTAAAAGTATTGTTTCGTTTTTCATTCACAGGCCACTGTTGCGGGTCCGGGTTTTAAAACATTTTTGATTACTGCTGAAAAAGTATCTTCTGGAAACAGGGTATTCATATTAATCGATTGTCATAGTTACTTCCCCTCGAACCCCGTTTACAAATTCGTCAATATTATTGTTCCTTAATACAACTAATTACAAACAATTCAGATAACTGTACGATTGTTGCGTACTGTTACATAGATGGCAGTTTTAAGTCCTGCCTGTGTTAAAAGAGTACGCACCATTCTTATGATAGGAATATTATTTGTGCGTATGATTTATCACGCACGGGTGTGCACTATGTAGTGTATGAGAGACTCATAGCGCACGGGTTTCTAAGATCGGGAGATGACGTCAGAGAAGGATGTTGAAGGGTCAAGCCGGACTGATGGTCCGTATTTATTATATTGTGTCCCTTATCAGTGGGAATTATTTCGATAATGGAGGACTGGCCTTCTTATCAGAAGCCCATGTCAATGTGGTATACGTAAGTCTCGCACCCAGATATTAATAAGATATATTATATATGAATTTAGTGATGTCTCCACTCTTGCTGGCATCTAGCTGGAATCCACACGTCAGGATTTCATGAATGGATCAGCTGAGCTGTTAGCTTCACTTATGAAACGTAGTGGTAATTCTACGAGCGAAAGTATGATAAAGATGGATCTTAAAAAATTGTATTATGAAGTGCCGACATCTTGATCTTGGCACGTATGGAGAGGTTAGCCAAGGATAGTATCTAACCTGTATTTATCTTGATGAAGAAATGTTTGAATCTGATGATTAATCAACTGTCTGAGAATTTTATTGAAAGAGTCAATTGAGTAGGACAGTATTTATGGATGCATGTTCGAGTATTATTAAAGATGTATATGATGACCGATGTCCTTGGAGAAGGTCAACGGCCGATGCCTTTGAAACTATCATAAAGACAGATTAATTGTATGAACTCTAGTTTAGCAAGGAAGAATATTGATAATGGAACTGACTGGAAAGACGTATATTGCCATTAGGAACATTATGCCAGATTTGCATCATCCTATTTTATTATTGATCGTCCATGTATCAAACGTCTAGTCTGCTATTGAATACCATGTTCGTAACTGTGAGTATCGTGTATGTGAATAAATTCGTTGAACTTTATGACCCGCCTTGGCAGTATACTTCAGTTTGCAAAGTTCGGAATTGACATACTTGAAGTTTGATTTAGAATTCGCGTTGTTAGCATGAACTGGCAATTTCACCCATCATCGTCAATACCTTCAAACGTAACAACATAAGAAATACGACTCCAACAATATGGCGGCACAGTGTGTCTTGAATTACGCTGGATTCAATCAGGGAACGACCTCCTGTAGTTCTACAGTATACTGCGATACGTGGATTTGCAGACTTTATACGTACTCCGGATAACGGCTGTCTCAAGGTCAAGGACTACGTTGGACCTCATCTTTCAGTCCTCAGTGTCGTATAGGAGCATTGTTTACTCAAGAAGAAGTATTGCGATTTCTCATACGTACACCTACGGAGACGAGGCATTTTATTTTTTCTTGCGCGAGATAAGTATAAACGTAGTATCGTTGTTACACTGTATTACGTTTAGCTGTACCTTATCTTTTTATTATGTCCACTTATTATTCATGTGAGTTCCTTGTTCTATGTTTTATGTTTATCGTGGGAGGTTGGGCAGGTGAATTATGAAGGATACATCCCAGGTTCATCTCAGGGCCTTCATAATTGTTCTATAGGTTTATTTGCAGACTTCCCGCAGTGGAATGTTCCGACACCTGTGTGTCGAAGGATTCTAGGTCCACTGTGTCTGGTGGTCTGTGACACCTGTCTGTTTAGCTGTATTGTCAAGTTTTCAGTGTAGTTTTCGTAGTTATTTTTATTCGTACCTTGGTTTTATGATGTATCTTGTTTGTAATATTCGTCCATTCTCACCTAACTATCTGTCCCAGATTTTGGATAGGAGAATTAAGACTTGGGTTTGGTCCCTTCTGAATAGGTTTGAATAGGTGATTGGCACCGTGAGAATTAGTAAAAACAATAGAATTTCCACACAGGTGAGATGATAGACTGTGGTATAGAGGCTGTCGCTGAAAGCGAAAAGAATTCTTCTCTCTCTCTCACCTATCCTCTACGACGGCTTTTACAGAGTCCGACAGTCTAAACCACATATATATTACATATAATTCTATCTCCTCACGGGCACGCACATACACGTGACGACAGTTAAACACACAGACGTGGGAAATCTATAACAATGATTATACAGATAATTGGGATCGAGCTGACCAACGCACTGATTTTTTGTTCAAGAGAGATATTTTAATTATCATATCAAAATTTCTCACAACACCAAAAAATACATAAAGGAAGCATACATATAGACATAAAAAATCAATGAATTTCTACCAGGATGATAGACCCGTTATGATATTAACTCTAGGTTTAGCCCACAGCCCCGTTATGAGACAGATGATGGCCCAAAGAGTCACAAATACATATGGTTAGGGTCTAATATTGTCCCCCTTAGAAGGTATAGACTGACTTTGACAGCAGTATCTATTCTAAAGGAACAATTAATACAACAAGCGAGTGCAGTAAATAACGAACATCCTTCCGTCACTTTCACTCGGTTCATTCATCAGGGATCCCTGGCACACGTTCTTACCTATCAAAACTTGATGTTGTTCACCGTCTGGCGCAACCGTAGGACACTTCTCTACAGTGAATCTGTATTCTTTGGATAAAGCGAATCCCAGCTCTACAATTACAGGTTTATTCCACTGTTTTCGGGGAGCGTTCACTTCACCAGTTAAATTTTAGATTTACTGTTAATGTCACTTGAATCAGGTTTGATAAGCAAGTTTAAACGGGCACACAGAGTTCAGAAACACGAGGATTCACTTAATTTGGAAAAGATGACCAGTGGACAACTTCTTTCAACAGATAGCCTTGTTTCACTATTCACTCTTTCGACAAAAAAATGTCGGGAAATGTTAATGTTATTTCTTGTAATATTCACGCCGCCAGGCAGAAAATTTACGTAGAGTTTATGAAAGAATTTAAGATCTGGCGCAAAGGCCCTGCATTGATCATTACAGTCTTTGAAACCCGTTAGTGGGATATAGTATTTCTGTCTAACTCGGCCTATGCACTGTCAGACCCATGTTACTTGAGAAACCCACGTGGTTCAAAATAAGGACTGTCTATTTCTTCACAAATATGAAACTCTTATTAAATGCTGGTAAAGTTCGGGTCACCCCAGTAGTTCACTGTATAAAAGGAAAAGCACATATAAATCATTCACATATTATGTACTCAATATAACTTACATTTTAAAAAGCAAGCCGACCGCTTGACTTATATTTTAAAACTACCCGAGAAATAAGTTATAAAAAAAATATCGATCATCGTGAATTAGGAATATCATGCGTATTCCGTCAAAACTCACTGATGTCGCGTCTAGCATTTATAAGTTTGTTATTAAAACAGTTTCGACTGAGTATTTAGCCGTTAAATTAAATTCCTTATGGCTACTTGTTTAGTAAGCTAAAGATATAATTTATTATGTATTTCCACTGTAACTCGTCGACTAAAGAAAATAACAAACTATTAAAATAATCACTCTGCACACAGAACTGGTTTAAAATGAAATCGGCGATTTAACACTTAATCACTTCACAAAATACTAGAATATAGTATATAATATGTTACCTCAAACACAGAAGTACTAAGAACTTAAACCACTTCGACCAAACTAAAGGCCATCTCTATTAACAGAGATTATTTAGAAATCGAACGAAGGTTAGTTCTGTCTTTACTGCGAAGTTACTGAGTGAGAATGAAAATAAAGTTTCAAACTCGGGCCAATATCTTAAAATCAGACAAAGGGCCCCAACTTATTTCGCCAAGCGAAATTATCTCCCCTACTCCCAACATTTACGTCAGCTTAACGCGTGTCGTAACTGCCACCTACTGACCGAGATGTACGCGTGTCAGTAGCAACTCTCAGACAACCGTCTCGTACTGCGTCGTAGAGATGCCGGGTTTGACACCTTACGCTAGTGTCAGGTGAAAAATGGTAGACCAAAAGTCTGCTCTATGTCCAGCGAAACGAATTTTTCGCACATTCTCGTCTACCTGCGCGACTGACATCTGTGTAATAGAATGCTAGTGCGATTTCCAGTTTTGAGAAAAGAAACAGGTAAAGTTTGCGAATATGATGAAAATATATTTCGCAAACGAATGGATGCAAAATATACAGGAAAAAAAGGAATACAGAGATAACAAAATTAAAGAATTCGGGTGAAAGAATAGGAAGACGCTATAGGCAATTTAATGATCGAAACCTACGTGACAGGACGTCCCCCCTTAAGATATGGAAGCACTCCATGTCTACGTTATGGAATTAAATTTCCTATAACCGTAGCTTCGGGGTGTCTGTCTTCTTCCCTCTTATCTCCCCCCTCCATCTCTCTGCAAGTCCTACTCATGAAGTCTGCCCCAACGTTTCCTTTCTCTGGAATGTCTCTCATGCGCGCTTGAAAGAGCGTCGCTGCTTCTGACATTTTTGAAAGATTTCGTGTGATTGCGGTGGAATATCCCTGCCACTATCATCATCTTCGTCAGCTTTGGCGATCGTCAGGAGATGGTCGGAGGTTGGCACAGGTCTTTCCAAGTATCTCTTTAAGAGATTTAAATGGAAAACCTTTTCCTTTCCTTGAATAGATATCTGGTAGTTAGCCTTAGAAATCTTTTTCAGGACGGTAAACGGCCCTTGCCATCCGATCTTCAGTTGGTTGTTCTCGGTAGGGAGTAACACCAAAACTTTCTCTCCTGCTTCCAGTTCTCTCTCTTTCGCGACTTTCCTGTATCGGTTAGCGTGCTTTGTGCGTGCTCGCTTAAAGTTAGTCGTTGCTAGGTCCCACCCTAGTTTCAACCTTTCCTTTAAAACCGACACATATTTACTGGCTGAGACAACTGTCTCATCAGCCTTCTCGTCTGTCAGAGACTGAAGTAAGGCTTCAAGCGGGCCCTTAATGGGTCTGCCGAATAAGAGTGTAGCTGGCGGAAATCCTGTGGAAGTATGAGGAGATTCTCTGTAGCCAAATAATGCTGCAGGAATACAAAGATCCCAATCTTCAGGTTTCACTTGTGCCAGTTTACTTAGCATCATGTTGAGGTTTCCATTAGCACGTTCCACGAGCCCATTTCCGGCCGGAGTATATGGCTTAGTGTGGATGTGTTGGGTCCTCAAGATCTTAACGATCTCATCCATCAACAGGTTTCGGTATGGAGATCCGTTATCCGTCAACACTTGCTGAGGGAATCCCAACCGAGTGAAAATCTGCACGAGGGCTTCTGCGACATGCTTGGCATCTGCGCATGTTAGCGGGATAGCTTCTGCCCATAAAGTGCATGTATCGACTAAGGTCAGGATAAACCTGTTCCTTCTTTTAGTCCTTTCGAAAGGCCCTAAAATGTCGATCACAACCCGTTCGAATGGTGTTCCCACTATTGGCATTTCACCCATGTGGACTGGGGGTGTCCGTTGCTTGGGTGGTACACGTTGGCACTGGGCACAGGATTTGACATATCTGATAATATCAGTATTTACTCCTGGCCACCAATAATGAGTGGTTATACGTTGGTTTGTGGCGTTCTGTCCCATATGTCCGCTGAAGGGAAGAGAGTGCCCCATTTCTAGGATTTGGCTTCTGTACTGTTTCGGTACTAGGAGCTGGTTGTAACCTTGGTCAGGCTTGCCCGTTCTCCGATAAAGTACGCCATCCTTAGAAAAAATGTCCCCGTGCTGTTTGGGTTCCTTAGCCATGGGCAGTTTCCTAAAGCAGGGTGCCAAAGTAGGGTCCTTGTATTGCGCTTCTTTAAGTTCCATAGGTAACAAATTAGGCGCAGGCTCCCGTTCCTTCTTGGTTTGCCCTCTTGTAGTTACTGCTGCCACAATCGGCTCTTCCGGTTTCCCAATACACACGTATCTCCCGCCAAGTATGACTGGGTAGATGGGATCATCCATAACAGCCGCTTTGATCACACCTCTGACAAGTCAGAGTGTATCTCCACCAATGCGATGGGAAGCGCTGTAGGTGCATCACTCTTACGAACTCCACAAAGTTGGACGGTCTCTGCTGTCTCTTGACCGGGTTTGACCAGGTTTCTGGCAACAATGCAATCATAAGAAAGCCCCGTGTCAAATAAGCAAGAAGTTTGAGAACCGTTCAAAGTAACAGTACCTCGCGTTGATGGTCTATCCCCAACAGGTTGGGAATCACTGTCAATAATTCCGCCTTGCGAGACTGTTAATAAGCATCCGATGCGTTTCGGCTCGGTGTGCTCGGTCTGATCATATGTCCCGTGCTCAGGGGTTCTCCCTTTGCCACCTTGTCCTTTCTGGCTACGCTGCCATGTAGGGCGGTCGGGTTGATCAGACTGTTTGGGGTGGTTGGGGTACTTGTTCTTGTAGAACTTGGATTTTTCAGGAGGGGGGTTTTGAGGTCCAGTTTCTCTGTGGTTATTTTGGTTAGAAGCCTGAGAAGATTGCTCTAGGTTATGTTTTCGAAAATGCTCCTCTGTCGGTTTCCGCTTTGTGGCCGGTAGTTCAGCCAGCGCATTGTGATAACGCTCAGACTTCTCTAAGATGTCTTCAAGTTTTTCTGCCCCCTGCTCAGCTAGAAATCTCCGGGTATCAGCAGACAATGTGTTCTTTATTTGTTCTGTTAAAACAAATTCCTCAAGACCTTCATAGGTAGAGGGGAGCTGCGAGAGCTCAAGGCACTTTGTCAGGTATCCCTTTAGACGAGACGAGAACTGGTGAAAAGTTTCAGAATTCTCTTTCTGCTGTTGCGAAACAGTTGCAAAAATTTGCGAGCGTTCATTTCAGATCATAGTTGTCTTGTTGGCTACTTTCCAGCTTAGAATAAACATCATAAGCAGAACCTTTTAGGGCCTGGGAAAGCTTCATGTTCCAATGCGACCTCTCTAAACAGTACAGAGTTGCAATTTTCTCAAATTTTTCTAGCCAAGTGTCAATCTTCTCATTTGGATAAGGGAAAGATTCTAGCGGAAAAGACATAGCAGTGAGATGAGTAGATTGAGTGTTAGAAGGATCAGTTAAGGAAGAATGAGGAGAAGTCTCTCCATTGCTGGAAGTAGAGGCAGCACCACGACTTTGGAATTCAAGAGTTTTAAGAGCCAACTCATGCTGTCTCTCTTCCCTTTCCTTCTCATGCTGTCTCTCCTTCTCTCTTTCCTCATGCTGTCTCTCCTTATCTCTTTCGTTCGCCCTGCGAATTTCCATTTCCTCCTCCATCTTCTTCTGCTGTAAAGCTTCAGCTGCTTTCCTCTCCGCATCATATCTCTCAAGTTTGTCTCTGACAAATGCTTTCGCTTCCTCTCCTTCCAGTCCCTCCTCTCTCGCTTCGTCCCTGAGGAGTTGTCTCAGCTTTGCCCTCTCGGCCATATTACGTCAGTGACTGAGACTAGTGGAGAAAGAAAATAGGAAAAAGGATACACTGGTTCCTACCACTTACGAGAAAAAAAAATACCAAAAATCAAAAGATGATATATTTAACCCTGGGATACCTCCTCCAAAATAAAAATCTAACTATTGCTGCTATTAATCGGCAATAAAGCACCTAATGCAAAACACGACTACGCCAACTAAATGGTAGTTAAGATTTACTCACTGAAAAATAAGTTGCTACAGTGGAAAAGCAAAATAATTATTGCAAAAATTAAAGACAAAAAAAATCCCTTAATTTTAATCCACTATCAAGTTTACCCCTGAAGACAGTTAGGGTGAGGGAGGCAATTAATCTGGACAAATAGTCCGAAACGCACTCCTTAACTTAGTTCAAACACCTTCCTGCTTCAGAACCCTTGTGAATGTTATACACTCACAAAACTTTACCAGCGTTTAGTATTACAAAATCAGTAATTAACATATATTCCGACAATCAACCTGTAACTGAAATGTATATTATTGAAAATGCTGTGGGAAAAAAAAACTTATCAGTTTGTGTGGTCAGCACGCCCGTAAACAGATCGTTAGTCTAGGGGATAAATTATTTAAAGATATAACAACTCACAAGACATCACACTCTTACTCTATTTCAGAATAAAGAATCTTAAGTTCAAAATCCAGATAGACGAGTCCACATTTGTCGTACTCGTCTTCCTATTCTAAGTTCAAAAATCCGTCGGGCGAGACCCCATTTGTCGTATCGCCTTAGGATTTTGGGTTCAATTTCCGGTAACGAGCAACAATTTGTCGTAGATTTTGGATAGGAGAATTAAGACTTGGGTTTGGTCCCTTCTGAATAGGTTTGAATAGGTGATTGGCACCGTGAGAATTAGTAAAAACAATAGAATTTCCACACAGGTGAGATGATAGACTGTGGTATAGAGGCTGTCGCTGAAAGCGAAAAGAATTCTTCTCTCTCTCTCACCTATCCTCTACGACGGCTTTTACAGAGTCCGACAGTCTAAACCACATATATATTACATATAATTCTATCTCCTCACGGGCACGCACATACACGTGACGACAGTTAAACACACAGACGTGGGAAATCTATAACAATGATTATACAGATAATTGGGATCGAGCTGACCAACGCACTGATTTTTTGTTCAAGAGAGATATTTTAATTATCATATCAAAATTTCTCACAACACCAAAAAATACATAAAGGAAGCATACATATAGACATAAAAAATCAATGAATTTCTACCAGGATGATAGACCCGTTATGATATTAACTCTAGGTTTAGCCCACAGCCCCGTTATGAGACAGATGATGGCCCAAAGAGTCACAAATACATATGGTTAGGGTCTAATATTGTCCCCCTTAGAAGGTATAGACTGACTTTGACAGCAGTATCTATTCTAAAGGAACAATTAATACAACAAGCGAGTGCAGTAAATAACGAACATCCTTCCGTCACTTTCACTCGGTTCATTCATCAGGGATCCCTGGCACACGTTCTTACCTATCAAAACTTGATGTTGTTCACCGTCTGGCGCAACCGTAGGACACTTCTCTACAGTGAATCTGTATTCTTTGGATAAAGCGAATCCCAGCTCTACAATTACAGGTTTATTCCACTGTTTTCGGGGAGCGTTCACTTCACCAGTTAAATTTTAGATTTACTGTTAATGTCACTTGAATCAGGTTTGATAAGCAAGTTTAAACGGGCACACAGAGTTCAGAAACACGAGGATTCACTTAATTTGGAAAAGATGACCAGTGGACAACTTCTTTCAACAGATAGCCTTGTTTCACTATTCACTCTTTCGACAGAAAAATGTTGGGAAATGTTAATGTTATTTCTTGTAATATTCACGCCGCCAGGCAGAAAATTTACGTAGAGTTTATGAAAGAATTTAAGATCTGGCGCAAAGGCCCTGCATTGATCATTACAGTCTTTGAAACCCGTTAGTGGGATATAGTATTTCTGTCTAACTCGGCCTATGCACTGTCAGACCCGTGTTACTTGAGAAACCCACGTGGTTCAAAATAAGGACTGTCTATTTCTTCACAAATATGAAACTCTTATTAAATGCTGGTAAAGTTCGGGTCACCCCAGTAGTTCACTGTATAAAAGGAAAAGCACATATAAATCATTCACATTTTATGTACTCAATATAACTTACATTTTAAAAAAGCAAGCCGACCGCTTGACTTATATTTTAAAACTACCCGAGAAATAAGTTATAAAAAAAATATCGATCATCGTGAATTAGGAATATCATGCGTATTCCGTCAAAACTCACTGATGTCGCGTCTAGCATTTATAAGTTTGTTATTAAAACAGTTTCGACTGAGTATTTAGCCGTTAAATTAAATTCCTTATGGCTACTTGTTTAGTAAGCTAAAGATATAATTTATTATGTATTTCCACTGTAACTCGTCGACTAAAGAAAATAACAAACTATTAAAATAATCACTCTGCACACAGAACTGGTTTAAAATGAAATCGGCGATTTAACACTTAATCACTTCACAAAATACTAGAATATAGTATATAATATGTTACCTCAAACACAGAAGTACTAAGAACTTAAACCACTTCGACCAAACTAAAGGCCATCTCTATTAACAGAGATTATTTAGAAATCGAACGAAGGTTAGTTCTGTCTTTACTGCGAAGTTACTGAGTGAGAATGAAAATAAAGTTTCAAACTCGGGCCAATATCTTAAAATCAGACAAAGGGCCCCAACTTATTTCGCCAAGCGAAATTATCTCCCCTACTCCCAACATTTACGTCAGCTTAACGCGTGTCGTAACTGCCACCTACTGACCGAGATGTACGCGTGTCAGTAGCAACTCTCAGACAACCGTCTCGTACTGCGTCGTAGAGATGCCGGGTTTGACACCTTACGCTAGTGTCAGGTGAAAAATGGTAGACCAAAAGTCTGCTCTATGTCCAGCGAAACGAATTTTTCGCACATTTTCGTCTACCTGCGCGACTGACATATGTGTAATAGAATGCTAGTGCGATTTCCAGTTTTGAGAAAAGAAACAGGTAAAGTTTGCGAATATGATGAAAATATATTTCGCAAACGAATGGATGCAAAATATACAGGAAAAAAAGGAATACAGAGATAACAAAATTAAAGAATTCGGGTGAAAGAATAGGAAGACGCTATAGGCAATTTAATGATCAAAACCTACGTGACACTATCGTTGATATTTTTACAAACCTATGTTTATACACTGTGTTGTTCATTGTCTTGTTTATTGGTCTATTGCAGTTATCATTGCACTTTTTGCAAAATTATTTCTTATTTTTTCATTCTATTTTTTTTTATTTCTGCAAATGTTTTCATGTGTCATTAACTATCTTGTCTTGTCACCATTGTCGTAATTGTCTATAGTTTTTGTCTTTAACATTACATTATATAACTAATTGTATTGATTAATAATATAATTGATAATTATATGAATTGCTTACCGTTCTTGGACAGGAACGAGTATCACTCTTTATAGTGATAAGGAAAATTAATCTACATTAATTAATTTTCATTTAAGAAGGAAAGAGTATAGTGACTACTTATTAATCATAATGTATTCGCTTGATTATTTTATTAAACAAGCTAAAGCCCTTCAGATGACTACTGAAGAGGTAAAAGTATTCGCACTTTCAGAATATGAAAAGGCTCAGAAGTTGGAAACGCTAAGACTAGAAAATGTAAAATTTGAGGCAGAACAGAAAAGATTTGAGGCTGAAGAAAATGAGAAAAAAATGAAATTAGCCGCTGAATTAGAGGAAAAACGATTTCAGCGTTAAACAGAACAGAAAAGATTGGAAGCTGAAGAAAACGAGAAAAGACGTCGTTTGGAGACTGAAGAAAACGAAAAAAGACGTCGTTTGGAGGCTGAAGAAAACGAAAAAAGACTTCGTGTGGAAGCTGCTGAAAAAGAAAGACTACTTAAAATTGAAATGGAATGTAAGAAAAAGGAAATGGAAGAGAGGAGATTGATAGCTGAAGAAAATACAAGAAAATATCAGCTTCAGGTTCAACATAAACAAAAAAGTTAAGGAGATGGAATTTGAACAATTTAAATTAGCTCATGAAGCTAATTCTCAGAAAACTCATGAAGTCCAATCTTCATCTAGACATAATAATTTTAGGGAAGTTCACCTAAAATTACCCAAATTTAATCCACCATCCGACGACGTAATATTCTTTCTAGACAGTTTTGAGGCCACTTGTAGGTCTTATAACGTGGATAAAACGCTATATTGTACATATTTATCCAGATTACTTACAGGGGATGCTATGGCGGTATATCATACAACTAGTGCTAATGAAAATTGATTATGATGCACTTAGAGCCGCTCTTCTTAGGAAATATCAAATGACTGAGGATCAATACAGATTGCGTTTTAAAACTTTATTACCACAGTCAGGAAAGAACTTCAGTGACTTTCTTTCCCAAATACGGCTAACCTTGGAAAGATAGATCGAATTGTCCAAGGTAGAAAAGTATTATGACGGTCTTTTCGATTTATTACTGCGCGATAAAGTGTTATCGTCAGTAAATCCTACATTTCTGTCATTTTTGCATGAGCGTAAACCTTCTTCAATAAAAGAATTAGAAGAACATTGTAAAAATTTCTGCACCGCTCACCCAAACATGGATATTAGTAATGCGCAGATCAAAAATGAGTTACCAGTTGCTTTCGCTATGCAACAGAAGAACGTTTCACGCCATCGTTCAATTAGTAACGATAGATACTTTAATAAGGGAAGTAATGACAATTTTAACAATGGTAATTTTTATAAGGGGAAACAATACCAGCAATCTGCTCCATTTAATGTTTCTTGGGGCCAATCTCATAGATCACGAGATTTTGGTAACAATAATTTCAGATATAATCAAGGAAACAATAATAAACAAAATTGGCGATCACAATCACAAAATCCTCAAACTAGACAGGGTTCTTGGAATAGATCTGTTGCGTGCATATTTTGACGCACATTTTACAAAAATCGATATGGCTATTTAATATGGGAAAAATATAGACATTCATTCATTTGTGTATGAAAATGCTGTCTATGGTAAAAGCGAGATAATCCATGTTTGATTCACACTTTTGATTATAGGAGTAATCGTTCTGGATATTGATCCGGCGCAAGGATATTGCGCTTGCGTTTGTACTTATTTTTTAGGGCCAGAAAATATATTAATTTGCTTATTGTGTTTATGGCCTGAATTCATATGTATTACATATTATTAGTACAAGTAGAATCAGTCCTATATTGTATATTTTGGATTGGTAGGAGGGACTAGATTCTTGTATTCCGGTCTAGCGGAAGTATGAGTTGTCTTGACAAGTCGTGATGAGTTCCGATGTACTGCTTACAAATGGCGGGGTACGTTTTTCTAGAGCTGGTCCTTTCGTCAGAAAAAGATGTCTAGTTTGTGTTAGAGACTCTCCTTATGTCAGTATATAGATGATTCGGACTCCAGGTAAACCCAGCTCCTATTTTTGATGATCTCTCGTCGGTTAGGCCTAGCTTGACTTTTGTGCTTCGCTATGCTAGTGTCGTGTTTTGTATCGACGAAGATGACAGATTTTCCTGCAGCGGTTATGGCTACGTGAATTAACCTGATCACCGTAGAGCTGTATGGAAACATTTATGAAATCCTTTATATACCCATTATAAATTAACTCTGGCTTATATTCTCCTTCCTATGAATGAGTGAACGACAACTCAGGGAGGCAGCCATGTTGGATTTCGGTCATCATATGTTTTGATCACTGCCAAGAGAACAGATTATTTATCTTATTATCGGACAGTGACAGGGAGATCTCAATCTTGCTAGAAACCCCCTTCGTGGTTTCATAATATATACTACAAACTATGGACGTCAAGTAACTTTAGTTATTTATCGATCCGCCTTCACTGACGCGTTTAGTCAGATAGGGGGATGTGGCCATAATGTATCATGACATTGAACTTTTGATGTACTGCCCATTATTTCTGAATGTGTCATGACTTCAGATCTGCTATGTATACCTACAAATTGATATGTCAACATACCATGATGTACTCGTATGTCCCAGTGTGTACGTCTGAATAAATTGAGTAAACAAAGATTCCAGCAGTCTGCATTGGTGCCTTGTAGACACAAGTGTATGAGTGGTTATATTGGTCAGCACACGAACAGTACACCATTCGCGGTAATCACACTCTACACTTCTACTTCATACATACACCATCCTGCGTCGGTTGAAGTGACCAAGTTTAGGGCCTGCTTCCCCTGGAGCCTTTGCCTTCCCTAACTCAGGACTAGGGTGAGTTACCCATTTACAGCTGGGTAGACTGGAGCATGCCTGATCTCAACAACACACCACTCTTCCTTACAGAGCATACAGTGTGTGTGTGAAAGCAACTTTACAGAGTGGAAAGAAGAAAAGAAACTTTACAGTGGCGAGCCAGATTCCTGGGTCCAGCTTACGCAGTTTTGTGTTGAGAATCACAGTTTACAGCTGAAAGAACATTTGTTTGAACACATCAACACCAGTAGGACAGCTATACAGTCGATGTCAGCTTGACCTGTATTACCGATAGGATGCTGTATCTAGGTCAGCGCTTGTTGACAGTTTTTCGCTGTACAGACAGTATTACACAGGACAGTGGTATCAAGTGTAGAAAATATCTGGAGCAGTATTGTTGACATTTCTCAACGTACAGAAGAATCACAGTGTTGTTGAACATAAAGTGCATAGTTCATCGTTGGATCTTCATATGCTCAAAAGAGAAAAAATTGACAGTGTAATAGTTTAGAATTAAATCTATTACTCAATAAAGTGGCAAGTTATTAGTATTAAAATAAACTGTGCCTGCTTTACAACACTATACCTGCAACACATTCCATTCATGACATAAATTATATTGTATGCTATATGCTATTTATGCTTACATGTTATTTGTTATGTATTAAATTAGTTTATGTTCTGTGTGACTAGTACAAGGTATGCCGAGTGACATTGGTCTGGTACTAGTATTCGATAGGTACACATTTTCTTAATTGGAAATTTGTTAGCAACAATTTGCTGCTATTTCTGTTAGTTGTGATGAGGTGTTCTTTTCTTCGTTGTTTTTGTTAATAATTTTGTGTTCCTTAGTTTTGTTTGATTTGTTTGTATAATTGTAGGTCTCATCTTTCCTTTCATTTCAGTTTTTTACACCCTTATGTTTATACACTGTGGCGTTATTTGTCTTGTTTTTATTATTGCAGTTATCATCACGGTTTCTGTGATCATTTTTTTTCATTTCTCCTATTTAATTTAATTTGATCTCTGCAAATGTGTTCATATTGTCTTTTCTTGTTTGTCCTTTGTAATGTCTTTAGTTGACATATGACGTATAGTGGTATACACTGATAGTATAGTACAGATCAGTACTTTATGATTGTTATTGTTATAAAACAAAATGTACAAGACCTTTGTAAGGCTTGTCTCCCAAAGTGATTGGTAAAGGGAAATATTTTTTCCACAGGTACTCAAGTGATCTTTGATTACATTGAGGTATACAAGACCTTTGTAAGGCTTGTCTCCCACAGTATTTGAGATACAGTTATTGTTGTCCACAGGTACTCAAGTTATCATTGGTTATTATAAACCATACAAGTTTGGACTAAGACTAAGTCTATGGTATAGACTTGTCTCCCATTAACGTGAAAGAGGGTAATTTATTTACTTTTTCAGGTTTCTGATTTAAGAAGACAATATGTCTACATTAGATTATTTCATTGCACAAGGAAAATCTCTTGATAAGACTGGAAAAGACTTAGAACAATGGGCTGTTGCTCAATATGACAAAGCATTAGCTGCAGAAGAGAAAAAAATTGCTGCTGCTGTTGAAGAAAGAAAAGCTGCTGCTGAGGAAAAAAAAGCTGCGGCTGAGGAGAGAAAACTTCAAATAGAAGAAAAAAAAGCTGCTGCAGAAGAAAGGAAAGCCTTAGCTGAAGAAAAAAGATTAGAAAAAGAAGCTGATACTGCTGCTGAACTTAAGAAATTGCAGATGCAAGTGGAGGAAAGGAGATTTGAGGCAGAACAGAAGAAATTAGAAGCTGATGCAGAGCAGAAAAAATTAGAAGTTGCTGCTAGACAGAAAAAATTAGAAGTTGCTGCTGCTGCAGAACAGAAAAAATTAGAAGCTGCTGCAGAACAGAAAAAACTAGAAGTTGCTGCTGCTGCAGAACAGAAAAAATTAGAAGTTGCTGCTGCTGCAGAACAGAAAAAATTAGAAGCTGCTGCAGAACAAAAAAAATTAGATAGAGAAGCTGAAGAGAGAAAAGCAATAAGAGAACATGAGTTTGAATTAGAGAAATTAAAATTGACATGTATGAGTAATGTTAATCAGGCATCTGGTGGTAATGGTAAACCCTTTGTGTACAAGGTCAAGGTACCAGCGTTTAACCCTACCAGTGATGACATAACATTTTGGCTTTCTAGATTTGAACGGGCTTGTCGATCTCATAATGTTGACAAATCACAGTATGTGAATCAGTTGTCTGAAAATCTAAAAGGGGAGTCTCTGAGTAAGTTATATTTTGTTGAAGAGGCCGACAAAGATAATTATGATGCTGTTAGGGCAGCTTTGATAAAGAGATATCAGCTGTCTGAGGAAGGTTATCGTCTTTTGTTTAAAACAATGAGACCTGAGGTAGGTGTAGAATTCTCAGATTTCATCTCAAAAGCACGAATTACACTTTCACGATGGATTGAATTATCCAAAACAGAGAAAACATTTGATGGTCTTACAGATTTATTGCTAAGAGACAAGGTCATGTCTTCTGTAAATAAATCATTCCTAGAGTTCTTACATGAGCGTAAACCTAGTACAATAAAGCAAATGGAAGAATATTGTGACCAGTATGCCACGGCACACCCTGACATGATTCTTAGTAACTCTAACATTAAAGAGAGTATGCCAGTTGCTTCGGCAACAGAATATAATCAGAATTACTCACACAAATTCCAAGGAGCTAAAAATAAATTTGATAAAAAGGTTAATTGGAATAAGTATCAAAACCAAGATAACCACTCAAATCAGAGTTCTTCTTCGAAGAACTGGAATCGGGCTGATAGTCCTCGACACGCGAGGGGTACCCATAATGTTAGAAATTCTCGGAAAGGGAGTAGCTATAGGAACTACCCAAGTGCTTCATGGAGACAAAAGAAACAATATTACAGGGATACTCAATATAATGAGCATGATGATTATGATCATGAATATTATGATTCAAACCCAAATAGGGGTTATAACAGAGGCAATAATAATTATAGAGACAATTATAACCGAGGTAGATCACAACACAAAAGACATGGTAAATCTTATTACCAGGCTAACTCTGCACAACAGGAGTTCCACGACACCGATAATCAGAATAATGATAAAAAAGACTCCAATAGTGTAGCAAATTCCGCTTTCGATTTTGCTAGAGCATCTGAGTGTTCGCAATGCAAAACATTATTCGATCCAACCACAGTGTCTACTTTAAGCTGCGGTCACCCGCTTCCCGCTCTCCATGCGTCAATTGCGCATAATGGAAGGGGTGCTCTTGTCTTTAATAGGGGCCTAATAGATGGTACTCCGGTATCAATTCTTTTCGACTCGGGGTGCACTACCATTGGAGTGAGGCAATCACTCGTAAATCCTTCTCGAGCTACAGGCAATATAGTCAAATGTGTAACATTTGGTGGCACATTGGAGAAGTACTCCACTGCCATTATCAATATTGCTACGCCTTTCTTTACAGGAGAGGTGCAAGCATGTCTCTTGCCGAATCCGATCGCTGATCTTATCATCGGTCGCATTCATGGAGTGAAAGAATGCACTCCACAGCAAATTTCTAATTGGGAAAATGTTAATATGCAATCTGCTAATGCAGTAATCACTAGGGCTCAAGCTCTTAATATGCCACAATCTTCACATTCTGAAGATAATGATGCGCAGATCCAAGATGATCCCTTGGAGATTTCCCACGATTCCTTTATCAAACAGCAGGAAGATGATCCTACTCTAAAGAAATTCTTTACTCTGGCAACAAAAGGTGATCCGAATAAGGATACAAATCGTAAATCTTGGATTACGATGAAGAATGGCGTACTTGTACGTATGGTACAAGACTCCGCTAAGTCCATTCATTCTCAAATCCTTGTGCCTAAAAATATGAGAGTTAAAATCTTACAGCACGCTCATGATTCGCAGTGTGCTGGACATATGGGTTTTTCCCGTACTAAAGCTAGAGTTCTTCAATCTTTCTTTTGGCCTGCTGTGAATAAGGACATACGAATCTATTGTCGATCTTGTAAAGTATGTCAAGAGATTAAATCCAGAGGTCCACGCCATGATGCACCTATTCAGGCTGCAGACATTCCCATTCGGCCATTTCAAAAAATGGCGATAGACATCATTGGTCCATTTAAGATAAAGTCTGCTAGAGGACACCAATTTATTTTGACGTGTGTTGATATGTGCACACGTTGGCCGGAGGCTGTTCCTCTAAAGAGCATAACTACTGCTGATGTCGCAGATGCTCTTTGGTTAATATTTTCTCGTCTGGGGTTTCCAGCAGAAATATTATCCGACCATGGTACCCAACTCATATCGGATACCATGTCTCAAGTAATGTCGACTCTGAAGATAGAGAGATCGCTGAGTAGTATTTATCATCCTATGTCCAATGGGATGGTGGAACGTTTGAATAGAACTCTGAAAAACCTACTAGGTAAGATAACAGAAGATCATCCTCAGGATTGGGATAGGGTTTTACCCGCGGCTCTCTTTGCATATAGAGAGGTCGCCAACGAACATACAGGATTTTCTCCCTTTGAACTTGTCTTTGGCGCGAAACCGCGAGGTCCTATGTCCTTACTTCATGATCTTATAACTGCTGATAATATTGTCGATGACACAAAATCCTCTTATGAATATGTCATCGCACTTAGACACAAGATTATTGAAGCATGCAAATTGGCAACTGCTTCTTCTGAATTTGCGAAACAGAAGGCAAGGGAATTTGCCAATAAAAAGAGATGTTTGCGTCAACTTTGTCCAGGTGACAAAGCATTTGTCTTGCTACCTTGTAGGGAAAATAGACTTCTCATTTCTTGGAAAGGTCCGTACGATATAATATCAAAAGTTTCCGATGTTGACTATATCGTCGATATTGACGGGAAGCGTAAAACCTTCCACATCAACATGCTCACGGAATTCCATGAACGTCCTGATTATTTACAACCTGTTTTCCAGGCAACGGACGATTTTCCAGTCCAACATGGACAGTACTCATCTCTGTCAGTAATACAGGATGAGGAAACGAGTTTCTCGGATGTAAATTTACCTTTTCCAATGATTCCTCTTCACTCTAATGAATCATGGAAAGATGTTGCAATTTCTCCAGAATTATCTCCAGGAGAGCAGAAACAAGTTTCTACTATGTTAGAACAATTTCAGGATGTCCTTACTGACATTCCTGGTCAAACTGATGTCATTCAACATGACATTATTCTTACTGACCATAGTCCTATAAGAGTCAGACCGTATCCTATCCCGATACATTTTCAAGCACAGGTAGAGAAAGAGTTAGATGAGATGATAGAGTTAAAAATTATTGAACCATCCACATCAGCATATTCTTCGCCGATGGTTATAGTACGGAAAAAAGACAATAACATACGTCTTTGCGTGGATTATCGCAAATTGAATCAAGTGACTAAATTCGATGCTGAACCTATGCCTTTACTAGAAGAGCTACTTACGAGACTATCGAATTCTCACTTCTTTACTAAACTCGATTTGTCTAAGGGATATTGGCAAGTTCCACTATCCGAACACGCCAAACCGTTTACTGCTTTTTCGACGCCTAGGGGTCTATTCCAATGGAATTTCATGCCTTTCGGTCTTATGAACGCCCCTGCTACATTTGTACGCATGATGCGTCGAATCCTATCTCATCGCTCAGATGTCATTGCGTATCTTGATGACATCTGTCTTTTCAGTGATACTTGGAACGATCACTATAATGGTATAAATGAACTATTGTCTATCTTACGCGAGCATAACCTGACAGCGAAACCATCGAAAGCATGTATTGGTTTTAGCGAAATATCTTTCTTAGGACACCGTGTTGGTCATGGGTTCCTAAAAACAGAAGACCATAATACAAGTAAGATACTTAACATTTCTATTCCTAAGACTAAAAAGCAAGTACGAAGTCTCTTAGGTCTAATACAATTTTATGGACGATTCATCCCGAATCTGTCCTCCATTATGTCACCTCTTTCTTCCTTGCTAAAGAAAGGGTCTCCTAATGTAGTCCATTGGACTCAAGAATGTCAATCCTCTTTGGATAAGGTTAAAACTATGTTTTCTACTTCACCTATCCTAGTATTGCCTTCTAAGGATAAGACATTTATTCTTCGTAGTGACGCTTCATCCACCGGGATTGGAGCTGCACTAATGCAAGAGTACTCTGGAACTCTGCATCCTGTGATGTATATTTCTCGGAAATTAAATGCCGCAGAGAAGAATTACTCGGTCCTAGACCGTGAATTATTGGCTATGGTTTGGTCAATCCTTAAACTGCAAAGATTTCTTCTGGGCGCGCATTTCATTGTGGAAACTGACCAGAAAGCTCTTACGGCTATTCAGAGTAAAAATCTGAAGAGCGCGAGATCAACGCGATACGCGATTGCTCTACAGCCATTTCATTTTTCGGTGCGAGCTATCCGTGGGTCAGAAAATGTGATGGCAGATATTTTGTCTAGATGCCCACATGATTCATAACTGTTATACAACTTTGATACAGTTGTTTCTATGTTGAAATGTGTACACATATGTAATATATCATATATTGATTGTAACACTACTTAGCGGTTCATTGATATTTATTCACCGCTGATCTTTCAATGTTTTTCGTCTTTGATGATCATGATGTTAAGATATCTTAGATGAAATTTATGTATAAACTAATGTGGAAATTGTGTCATTGCTAATATTGTAGTATGCGTTGGTGACACCTCTCTGGAAATATTTATACTTAGAGAAGTACTTTCTCTAAGGTCATAAAACTTATGCTTATCATCTGCGCATTGTTATTGGTGCGTTGTGAGCCTATTGTATGTTGCTCCTAGATGTATTTCAAAAAAAAAAATGTACCATTTTTTTTTCCCGAGGGGTGTGGTAATCTGTTGCGTGCATATTTTGACGCACATATTACAAAAATCGATATGGCTATTTAATATGGGAAAAATATAGACATTCATTCATTTGTGTATGAAAATGCTGTCTATGGTAAAAGCGAGATAATCCATGTTTGATTCACACTTTTGATTATAGGAGTAATCGTTCTGGATATTGATCCGGCGCAAGGATATTGCGCTTGCGTTTGTACTTATTTTTTAGGGCCAGAAAATATATTAATTTGCTTATTGTGTTTATGGCCTGAATTCATATGTATTACATATTATTAGTACAAGTAGAATCAGTCCTATATTGTATATTTTGGATGGGTAGGAGGGACTAGATTCTTGTATTCCGGTCTAGCGGAAGTATGAGTTGTCTTGACAAGTCGTGATGAGTTCCGATGTACTGCTTACAAATGGCGGGGTACGTTTTTCTAGAGCTGGTCCTTTCGTCAGAAAAAAATGTCTTACGAAGTGGTTTTTCTTCTGAAGGAGATGGTGTCTCTACGATAGTTTGTGTTAGAGACTCTCCTTATGTCAGTATATAGATGATTCGGACTCCAGGTAAACCCAGCTCCTATTTTGATGATCTCTCGTCGGTTAGGCCTAGCTTGACTTTTGTGCTTCGCTATGCTAGTGTCGTGTTTTGTATCGACGAAGATGACAGATTTTCCTGCAGCGGTTATGGCTACGTGAATTAACCTGATCACCGTAGAGCTGTATGGAAACATTTATGAAATCCTTTATATACCCATTATAAATTAACTCTGGCTTATATTCTCCTTCCTATGAATGAGTGAACGACAACTCAGGGAGGCAGCCATGTTGGATTTCGGTCATCATATGTTTTGATCACTGCCAAGAGAACAGATTATTTATCCTATTATCGGACAGTGACAGGGAGATCTCAATCTTGCTAGAAACCCCCTTTCGTGGTTTCATAATATATACTACAAACTATGGACGTCAAGTAACTTTAGTTATTTATCGATCCGCCTTCACTGACGCGTTTAGTCAGATAGGGGGATGCGGCCATAATGTATCATGACTTTGAACTTTTGATGTACTGCCCATTATTTCTGAATGTGTCATGACTTCAGATCTGCTATGTATACCTACAAATTGATATGTCAACATACCATGATGTACTCGTATGTCCCAGTGTGTACGTCTGAATAAATTGAGTAAACAAAGATTCCAGCAGTCTGCATTGGTGCCTTGTAGACACAAGTGTATGAGTGGTTATATTGGTCAGCACACGAACAGTACACCATTCGCGGTAATCACACTCTACACTTCTACTTCATACATACACCATCCTGCGTCGGTTGAAGTGACCAAGTTTAGGGCCTGCTTCCCCTGGAGCCTTTGCCTTCCCTAACTCAGGACTAGGGTGAGTTACCCATTTACAGCTGGGTAGACTGGAGCATGCCTGATCTCAACAACACACCACTCTTCCTTACAGAGCATACAGACTGACACTTTACAGAGTGGAAAGAAGAAAACAAACTTTACAGTGGCGAGCCAGATTCCTGGGTCCAGCTTACGCAGTTTTGTGTTGAGAATCACAGTTTACAGCTGAAAGAACATTTGTTTGAACACATCAACACCAGTAGGACAGCTATACAGTCGATGTCAGCTTGACCTGTATTACCGATAGGATGCTGTATCTAGGTCAGCGCTTGTTGACAGTTTTTCGCTGTACAGACAGTATTACACAGGACAGTGGTATCAAGTGTAGAAAATATCTGGAGCAGTATTGTTGACATTTCTCAACGTACAGAAGAATCACAGTGTTGTTGAACATAAAGTGCATAGTTCATCGTTGGATCTTCATATGCTCAAAAGAGAAAAAATTGACAGTGTAATAGTTTAGAATTAAATCTATTACTGAATAAAGTGGCAAGTTATTAGTATTAAAATAAACTGTGCCTGCTTTACAACACTATACCTGCAACACATTCCATTCATGACATAAATTATATTGTATGCTATATGCTATTTATGCTTACATGTTATTTGTTATGTATTAAATTAGTTTATGTTCTGTGTGACTAGTACAAGGTATGCCGAGTGACATTGGTCTGGTACTAGTATTCGATAGGTACACATTTTCTTAATTGGAAATTTGTTAGCAACAATTTGCTGCTATTTCTGTTAGTTGTGATGAGGTGTTCTTTTCTTCGTTGTTTTTGTTAATAATTTTGTGTTCCTTAGTTTTGTTTGATTTGTTTGTATAATTGTAGGTCTCATCTTTCCTTTCATTTCAGTTTTTTACACCCTTATGTTTATACACTGTGGCGTTATTTGTCTTGTTATTATTATTGCAGTTATCATCACGGTTTCTGTGATCATTTTTTTTCATTTCTCCTATTTAATTTAATTTGATCTCTGCAAATGTGTTCATATTGTCTTTTCTTGTTTGTCCTTTGTAATGTCTTTAGTTGACATATGACGTATAGTGGTATACACTGATAGTATAGTACAGATCAGTACTTTATGATTGTTATTGTTATAAAACAAAATGTACAAGACCTTTGTAAGGCTTGTCTCCCAAAGTGATTGGTAAAGGGAAATATTTTTTCCACAGGTACTCAAGTGATCTTTGATTACATTGAGGTATACAAGACCTTTGTAAGGCTTGTCTCCCACAGTATTTGAGATACAGTTATTGTTGTCCACAGGTACTCAAGTTATCATTGGTTATTATAAACCATACAAGTTTGGACTAAGACTAAGTCTATGGTATAGACTTGTCTCCCATTAACGTGAAAGAGGGTAATTTATTTACTTTTTCAGGTTTCTGATTTAAGAAGACAATATGTCTACATTAGATTATTTCATTGCACAAGGAAAATCTCTTGATAAGACTGGAAAAGACTTAGAACAATGGGCTGTTGCTCAATATGACAAAGCATTAGCTGCAGAAGAGAAAAAAATTGCTGCTGCTGTTGAAGAAAGAAAAGCTGCTGCTGAGGAAAAAAAAGCTGCGGCTGAGGAGAGAAAACTTCAAATAGAAGAAAAAAAAGCTGCTGCAGAAGAAAGGAAAGCCTTAGCTGAAGAAAAAAGATTAGAAAAAGAAGCTGATACTGCTGCTGAACTTAAGAAATTGCAGATGCAAGTGGAGGAAAGGAGATTTGAGGCAGAACAGAAGAAATTAGAAGCTGATGCAGAGCAGAAAAAATTAGAAGTTGCTGCTGCTGCAGAGCAGAAAAAATTAGAAGTTGCTGCTGCTGCAGAACAGAAAAAATTAGAAGCTGCTGCAGAACAGAAAAAACTAGAAGTTGCTGCTGCTGCAGAACAGAAAAAATTAGAAGTTGCTGCTGCTGCAGAACAGAAAAAATTAGAAGCTGCTGCAGAACAAAAAAAATTAGATAGAGAAGCTGAAGAGAGAAAAGCAATAAGAGAACATGAGTTTGAATTAGAGAAATTAAAATTGACATGTATGAGTAATGTTAATCAGGCATCTGGTGGTAATGGTAAACCCTTTGTATATAAGGTCAAGGTACCAGCGTTTAACCCTACCAGTGATGACATAACATTTTGGCTTTCTAGATTTGAACGGGCTTGTCGATCTCATGTTGACAAATCACAGTATGTGAATCAGTTGTCTGAAAATCTAAAAGGGGAGTCTCTGAGTAAGTTATATTTTGTTGAAGAGGCCGACAAAGATAATTATGATGCTGTTAGGGCAGCTTTGATAAAGAGATATCAGCTGTCTGAAGAAGGTTACCGTCTTTTGTTTAAAACAATGAGACCTGAGGTAGGTGTAGAATTCTCAGATTTCATCTCAAAAGCACGAATTACACTTTCACGATGGATTGAATTATCCAAAACAGAGAAAACATTTGATGGTCTTACGGATTTATTGCTAAGAGACAAGGTCATGTCTTCTGTAAATAAATCATTCCTAGAGTTCTTACATGAGCGTAAACCTAGTACAATAAAGCAAATGGAAGAATATTGTGACCAGTATGCCACGGCACACCCTGACATGATTCTTGGTAACTCTAACATTAAAGAGAGTATGCCAGTTGCTTCGGCAACAGAATATAATCAGAATTACTCACACAAATTCCAAGGAGCTAAAAATAAATTTGATAAAAAGGTTAATTGGGATAAGTATCAAAACCAAGATAACCGCTCAAATCAGAGTTCTTCTTTGAAGAACTGGAATCGGTCTGATAGTCCTCGACACGCGTGGGGTTCCCATAATGTTAGAAATTCTCGGAAAGGGAGTATGTTAAGGTATTTTATTGGCATGGTCTGCTAGAGGTTAACAGCATAAGATTAATAGGTGACTACGTTTAATATAATGTAAATAATTGTTAGTTAGTGTACGCGATACACACGATTGATTATGACGTGTATGCGTTGGTATGTCACGCACCGTGACTAGGTTACCACACCCTTTTCTTAGATGACCGTCAAACGGATAAGACGTGTCCTATAATCCTTCCAGTGGTAGGCATGATATTGCCGCACATATGTTATTGCAGTACGGACATGGGTCAGTCCGATATTCTTATGAAGAGAGGAATGTATCGAGGTTAGTAATTTTAACTAAAGTCAAGGAAGGATGAAATTATGGTCCACATTCGTTTTATATCGCCAGACGTCTAATCTCATTGTCGGCCGTTGGATGTCCCAACCGCGCGTACATATAGTTACGACGTTCTGACTATAGTGTTGCATATTATTGGACCAGGACTATAATGCATGGATAGCATTTATGATGTATGATTCAATTCTAATATATAATGTTTTCATAATCAACCTCCATGGACTGTCTACTGTTTGAAATGTATATTAAAAATTGTGTGGACTCGAGAAGAGACTTATCACGTTCATTGAAGTTACAAATTCAACAATTATGATACTGAGTTCAAACCTTGTGACAGACAGAAAGTATTAACTCACATTCGCGTAACTATTCCAACAATAGCACGATCAAGAATTAATGAATCAAATGACCAGAACTAAGAAGCTTATTGAATCAATGAGAACGGTGGCTTTCCACAACGACCACTGAAATAGAAGACGGGGCCGCAACAACAATAAAAGAAGTGAATCGTATAAAGCCCCGCAACAAAGTGGTTGCCATTGCTGGGGAACGAAGGAAGAAAGAAATTTTTCTTGTTTACATACTTTCACGGACTGTTTACGATTACAAGAAAACGTTCAAGTCACATGATTCCGAACATGACGTGGCTTGTGTAACTATGCAAAAATCAGTGACGTCACAATATTCCGTGTACAAGCCAACGATCGAAGGACGATGCCAGCTCACCTAATGTTTCATTCAAGAATACAACTTCTCAGTAGATCATAGGATTGAAAAGACATTATTTACCAACAAGGAGCAAACAGTCCTATCCTCTAGTCTAGGCCGTTGGTGAAGATCGCATCGGACGACGGGTTAAAAGATAAGTCTCAGTTCGTGACTGTTGTCATTCATAAGAAACATCACTGAGTCTAATTCACATTTTGCAGGCATGTCCGTTCTATATATTTTATATGCACGTTATATTTGTTTTCATTGTTTGTGCTGTGCCTAATTTGTGGGAGGTTGGAGTGGAGATTCAGAATGAATAAATTATGGCTCTACGGATTGCCGATATTCATTCTGAACGGTCTTTAGGGTAGTGAATTAAATCGCATTTCGCGGAGAACGCGTCGATGACATTTCCGGGGCTTGTTTCGTTCGGGACTGCATTTAATTCACAGTATATGTTAGATGTCTAGTTTGGTGAAATAATCGGTGTATTTTATCGTATTCAGTTTAAATTCTATTTAGTTTGGTAACAATGTTAGTAATCTATCTTGTTCTTTCTGATCTTGCTATTATTCAGTTCATTTTTTTTTGTATAACCGTCAATGAGTCCATGTTTGCGTCATTAATTTTTGTGTACGCAGATTTAACTCTATATTCAGTTAACCTTCACCCTACTCTATATTTCCGGTTTGCAGATTTGGTTTCATAATATCAATTTTTATTGTAGAAACGTCTTGTTTCGTGATAATATGGTTTGTTTATCCTTGGTTTACCCATCGTATCGTATGTCCTCATTTCATCTGTTCATGATTTAACACTAATAATATAATTTCTTGCTTAATAAGAGTGTATATGAATATAATTAAAATTTAATGACTTTTAAGGAGAATTAGGGACTTTGCACCAATTTGCAGTGGTAGTCCAAGAAATGGGCGATGCACTTTATAGCTCATGATTAAGGCATAATATAATAATAATATATATTTATAAAATAATTTGACTTTTTAGTCTGTCCTGCATATAAAGGACATAGTGTATATTATTTGGTACATTTTTTCCATTACTAAATGATTTACTTAGCACATATCACTGACTGAATGATATAATACTTGAGGAATAATACTATTTATTATTAGGTGCATGATAGTAATTCAGCACCCGAAATAGATAAATATCATAACTATTTATGATATATTAACGAGTATATATGTAATATTTTCCCAACATAGTATGTCTATGTATGGAATCTACAAATAATAGTTAGATAATATTACAATTAATTAAATTGAACATTCCCAGATTAAGTTCAATAATATTATGATTGTTTATATCGACTATTCATAAATTGAATAAGTATAATAATTACTTAAAATTTATTGGTGATTATTACATAACCATTACGTACAATATTAACGTCAAGATGCTTAACTTAGACTATTTTATTAAAAATGGTAAAGATTTTGGGAAAAAAGGAGAACTTCTCGAGGCTTATGCATTGGCTGAATTTGCAAAATATAAGGCAGAAGAGGAGGAAAAGAAAGCCATTGCTAAAGCAGAGATGGAAGAACTTGAAAGAAAACAGGCGGAAAAGAAGGCAGAATTAAGACAAGAAGAAGAAAGAAAGATAGCAAGAGATGAAATCCTACGGATTGAAGAAGAGAATAAATTGAAACGACAAGAAATCATACTGCAGCAAGAAATGGAATTGCAACGACTTAAATTAGAAACAGCAAAACTTAATTCACAGGGCGCTGCAGCAACCCAAAATGATACTGCTCAATCTGGATCTTCATCCACACGACTTAAAGGTAATTATTACTTTAAGCTGCCTCCATTCAAGTTACACGTAGATGACCTTTCATCGTGGCTCGCGCGCTTTGAGGACATATGTAAGGTGAATAACCTTGACAAAGCGGCATGGGCACTGAAACTTAAGGAATTTCTAGATGGCGAACCTGCAAGTGCAGCACAAAATATAGATCCAACACTATCAACAGACTATGAGGCCATTAAGACGTTGTTACTACGTCGTTTCCACTTGAACGAAGAGGCATGTAGATTGCGTTTTAAAAGTTTGTTGCCAGATAACAATAGAGATTTCACAGGTTTTATTGCTAACATACGCAATACTTTTAACAGATGGGTTGAACTGGCAGGTGTCAACAAATCCTACGACAAGTTAGTCGATTTGTTATTGAGGGATAAAGTATTATCGTCTGTCAGCCCACCATTCTTTGCTTATCTGCAAGAAAGAAAACCAGAATCTATTGATGAGTTAGAAAAAATTTCTTTAAATTACTGCACAGCTCATCCGAATGCTAATATTTCTGGCACATTGATAAGAGAACCACTTCCTGTAGCCTCCAATATGGCATATCATAATCATAACAAACCTAGAACACACAGTGTAGACAGGGGTAGGTTCAAAGGAAACTATGACATTAATTTTCATAAGGGACAGAATAACTTTAACAATAACTTTAATAGAGGACGACAACAAACCAGAAACTATTCACCTCAGTCAAGAAATAACAGTAATCCACGTAACTCAAGTTATAATCGATCATATAACTATAATAATGATTACAAGTGGAACAATAGCGATAATTATAACTCGAGACATCGAGATAACAGTTACAATAGAGGACAACGGGATAATTCATCTAATTATTCTCGTCATCGTTCTCATTCTCGTAGATCGACAACTTATAACCATAATACAGGGGCAGCTGTTACTACTGCTACAACCCCTAGGGTTCAGAGTTCAACTACTGATAACAAAATACAGTCATCGTCTACTTGTTTTGCAATGAATTATAACGTGGCAAATAGTTGCCCAACATGTAATCTTATATTTCAGAAAGCAAAAGAGACAGTTCTGAACTGCGGTCATATTCTACCAGAAGTCAGTCTAGCAGTCAATGACGGAACAGGATCACTGATCTTCAACAGAGGAAAAGTTAATGGATCCATCGTCTCAGTCTTAAGAGATTCGGGATCGACCACGATCGGAATCCGTCAGACACTTGTTCATCCAAATTGTGCAACTGGAGAACATGTCAGGTGCATGACTTTTGGGGGAACCATAGAATATTATCCAACAGCTATTATTTACATTGACACACCTTTCTTCACAGGCAATGTTAAAGCATGCATGTTAAGAAACCCAATTGCCGACCTTATGGTGGGATGCATACACGGGAGTAAAGATTGCACACCAGATGAGATTATTCAATGGGAAAAAAATAATCTATACATCGGAAATGCAGCAATAACCAGAGCACATACAAAACAATTAGAGACTATAGACACGGAAAACAAGGAAACAAATGATCATGAAAATATCGAGATTCATTCTGCTATTGACCGAGTATCATTTGCTGCAAAACAGAGGGAAGACAGGTCACTAACAAAATTTTTTACGCTGGTCAACAAAGATGACAATCTTTCTAGGAACATAAATTATAGTCAGTGGTTTAGTATTAAAAATGACATTTTATTAAGATGTTTTATGGATAAAACTCAGATAAGACAACAAGTCATGGTACCTTTTGCTTTTAGGCGGTACATACTTCAACATGCACATGATTCTAAGTGTGCAGGTCACATGGGTTATACTCGTACACGTTCACGAGTATTATCTTCTTTTTTTTGGCCGGGAGTATCACGAGATATTTCACAGTACGTACGCTCCTGTACGATATGCCAAGAAGTGAAAGCACGGGGAGCCTTTCACACGGCGCCTATTCAGGCTTGTGATATATCGGTGAGACCTTTCGACAAAATGGCCATTGATATCATTGGCCCACTTTTACCATCAGCCAGAGGACATAGGTTTATTCTCACTTGCATCGATTTATGCACACGATGGCCAGAAGCCATCCCATTAAAAACAACCACCACCACAGATGTAGCTGATGCACTACACTTGATCTTTTCTAGAGTAGGTTTTCCTAGAAAACTTTTGTCAGATCATGGTTCTCAATTTATATCTGAGACTATGACGGAGGTAATGAAGACTTGGCAAATAGATAGAAACCTCAGCAGCATTTATCACCCAATGAGTAATGGTGCTGTAGAAAGACTTAACCGTACACTCAAACAAATGCTACATAAAGTTACAGTTAACCATCCACAGGACTGGGACAGAGTGCTACCAGCGGTGTTATTCGCTTATCGAGAGGTGCCAAATGAACAAACTGGCTTCTCTCCGTTTCATTTAGTCTTTGGCGCTCCTCCAAGAGGTCCTATGGGACTGATAAAAGATTTATTAATCGATTCTGAGATGACTCAGGACACTCAGTCATCCTATGAATATGTAATTAATCTCCGGAATAACATTATTGATGCCTGTCAAATGGCAACAGCTTCATCTGAGGCTGCGAAAGAGAAAGCTAGAACTTTCCAAAACAGTAATAGACGATTACGTCAATTATTTCCAGGAGATCAAGCTTATGTGTTATTGCCACATAACAATAATAGACTACTAATCTCGTGGAATGGTCCTTACCAGGTTATCAATAAGATTTCTGATGTTGATTATGTCCTGGACATTAAGGGACATCACAAAATATTTCACATAAATATGCTCAAGCAATTTCATACTCGACCTGAACATCTACAAGCTATTTTTCATGAATTAGATGACACTTTCAGACCTACATGTCACTATTCTAATTTATCCGTTATCCAGGAAGAAGAATCTTCTTTTCCTGAGGTACAGTTAGCTTTACCTGTACCTGTAGTACAATCTAGCGAATCTTGGCGGGACGTAACCATCTCTTCGTCGGTTACACCGCAACAGCATCAAAAGATTGCTGATCTGCTACAATCTTATCCAGATGTGTTGACCGATGTTCCAGGTCGCACATCAGTCATTAATCATGACATCACTCTTAACGAGGATACTCCAATTCGGGTACATCCTTATTCTGTTCCTATACACTTTCTTACTAAAACTACTAAGGAACTTGAACAGATGTTATCTTTAGGAATTATCGAAACTAGTAATTCCCCATTTTCTTCTCCATTAGTTATTGTCCGAAAGAAGGACAATAACATTAGACTATGCGTCGACTATAGAAAATTAAATGCACAAACGATAGTTGATAGCGAACCACATCCACTTCTCGATGACTTACTGCCACGTCTATCGACAGCAACTATATTTACTAAGATAGACTTAACTAAAGGTTATTGGCAGATACCACTAACCGAAAAAGCAAAATACTACACAGCGTTTTCAACTCCGCTAGGTCTATACCAGTGGAACGTGATGCCTTTTGGGCTGGTTAACGCTCCAGCTACCTTTGTTCGCATGATGCGACACATTTTTTCAGGTAGACCAGACATTATTACATATATAGATGACATATGCTTGTTTAGTTCATCTTTTGAGGAACATTTTTTGGGTCTTGGATACGTTTTTGATACCTTGAGAAGGTACAAGTTAACTGCTAAACCTACAAAATTACAGGTAGCATTTCATGAGATCACTTTTTTGGGTCACATTATTGGAGCTGGATATATCCGAACATTACCCAGTACAGTTTCAAAAATTTTAAACATTTCCGTTCCTCAAACGAAGAAACAAGTGAGAAGCTTGTTAGGTCTAGTCCAATATTACAGTAGATTCGTACCTAACTTGTCATCCATCACTGCTGTATTGTCCTCATTACTAAAGAAGAACATGCCAGTGAAAGTGACATGGACTGACGAATGTGACAGAATTTTTCGGCAAATAATTTCTATATTTTCAAATCCACCTATTTTGAGATTAATTGATGCTTCTAAAAAGTTCATTCTTCGTACAGATGCGAGTAACTACGGAATTGGCGCATGTTTGCTCCAATACCATGACGACATCCTCCATCCAAACTTGTACGTGTCACGAAAACTGAAACCACCAGAAGTGAAGTACTCTACGGTTGATCGCGAACTCTTAGCCGTCGTGTGGGCGATAACCAAACTAGAAAAATTCCTACTGGGAGCCCCTTTTGTAGTACAAACCGATCAAAGGGCCGTAGCATCACTACAACGAGCAAATCACAAGAGTCCAAAATTGACCAGATTTGCTATACTCCTCCAACCCTTCGAGTTTTCAATCGAGTACATCACAGGATCCGACAACATCTTGGCAGATACATTATCTCGAAATCCTAATGATGTCGATTCCTAATTTACGTTGTTTGTCGCAAAGACAATACTATGTACAGAGAAACTTAATCAAAGAACATAGCACCATCGTTGCTTTTTGACACATGAATGAACCATTTACTCAGCTGCTTTCTATAGGCAAATTATACGCAAAGTGACTGCAATCAATTGACACTATATTCGTCTTTACACCGGGACTTTCCTGGTTTACATTTGTCACAACATTGTTTCAAAACACTTCGGAGAAAATAAATGACATTCCAGTCGAACTAATTCGTTATATAACGTGATTCAGAATACTTGAACATTTTGTCTAATGGAAATTCAAGGATCAAGACTACGAATGGATCTTCATATCCAATGTTAATTACTTTAATTTATTCTTTAAAACTAATCCACATTAAAATGACAAGTGAGTTGAATTTTAAAAAAATGAATGAAACTTAAAAAAATGAAAGAAAGAAAAGAAAACTCACATAATTCTTTGATTATATTCTTAGAATTACATGATTATATTGCATACTATTGTTTAAATTAGTTAGAAAGGTATTAATAACTTAATACTACACTTACTTGATGTTCAACACACATAACTTAGTTAAATTTATACATCATTTTTTTTCTTTCTCTAATTTATTCTTTATTCGTTATTATGTCTTTCTTTAACAGATCCTCTCATTTTTCTTACATTAGATTTTCAACAACTTATTCTTATTCCATACCTAGTATAGTTATTTAGTTTAATTTTAACACTTTAAATTAGTCTGACATGACATTTTATCACGACATATTTTAAGTTAATTAATTATTTAATTAGAGATCGACATTACCATTCTCTTTTAGTTCTTATTACCATTTATATTTATTTATGATATAAATAATGAATATATTACATGACTATTGGTTAGTCGACATGACCACGACATTGGTTCTAGACAGAACGTCGTAGGCCATATGCCGCAATCTCGTTAAATTTTTTTTTTTAATATTGTTAACATATTGGTATTTTTTCAGATGGGTTTTTGTTAAAAAAAATCTATCTAATAGATTTTTTTTTCCCCCAGTGGACAGGGAATTGTTAAGGTATTTTATTGGCATGGTCTGCTAGAGGTTAACAGCATAAGATTAATAGGTGACTACGTTTAATATAATGTAAATAATTGTTAGTTAGTGTACGCGATACACACGATTGATTATGACGTGTATGCGTTGGTATGTCACGCACCGTGACTAGGTTACCACACCCTTTTCTTAGATGACCGTCAAACGGATAAGACGTGTCCTATAATCCTTCCAGTGGTAGGCATGATATTGCCGCACATATGTTATTGCAGTACGGACATGGGTCAGTCCGATATTCTTATGAAGAGAGGAATGTATCGAGGTTAGTAATTTTAACTAAAGTCAAGGAAGGATGAAATTATGGTCCACATTCGTTTTATATCGCCAGACGTCTAATCTCATTGTCGGCCGTTGGATGTCCCAACCGCGCGTACATATAGTTACGACGTTCTGACTATAGTGTTGCATATTATTGGACCAGGACTATAATGCATGGATAGCATTTATGATGTATGATTCAATTCTAATATATAATGTTTTCATAATCAACCTCCATGGACTGTCTACTGTTTGAAATGTATATTAAAAATTGTGTGGACTCGAGAAGAGACTTATCACGTTCATTGAAGTTACAAATTCAACAATTATGATACTGAGTTCAAACCTTGTGACAGACAGAAAGTATTAACTCACATTCGCGTAACTATTCCAACAATAGCACGATCAAGAATTAATGAATCAAATGACCAGAACTAAGAAGCTTATTGAATCAATGAGAACGGTGGCTTTCCACAACGACCACTGAAATAGAAGACGGGGCCGCAACAACAATAAAAGAAGTGAATCGTATAAAGCCCCGCAACAGAGTAGCTATAGGAACTACCCAAGTGCTTCATGGAGACAAAAGAAACAATATTACAGGGATACTCAATATAATGAGCATGATGATTATGATCATGAATATTATGATTCAAACCCAAATAGGGGTTATAACAGAGGCAATAATAATTATAGAGACAATTATAACCGAGGTAGATCACAACACAAAAGACATGGTAAATCTTATTACCAGGCTAACTCTGCACAACAGGAGTTCCACGACACCGATAATCAGAATAATGATAAAAAAGACTCCAATAGTGTAGCAAATTCCGCTTTCGATTTTGCTAGAGCATCTGAGTGTTCGCAATGCAAAACATTATTCGATCCAATCACAGTGTCTACTTTAAGCTGCGGTCACCCACTTCCCGCTCTTCATGCGTCAATTGCGCATAATGGAAGGGGTGCTCTTGTCTTTAATAGGGGCCTAATAGATGGTACTCCGGTATCAATTCTTTTCGACTCGGGGTGCACTACCATTGGAGTGAGGCAATCACTCGTAAATCCTTCTCGAGCTACAGGCAATATAGTCAAATGTGTAACATTTGGTGGCACATTGGAGCAGTACTCCACTGCCATTATCAATATTGCTACGCCTTTCTTTACAGGAGAGGTGCAAGCATGTCTCTTGCCGAATCCGATCGCTGATCTTATCATCGGTCGCATTCATGGAGTGAAAGAATGCACTCCACAGCAAATTTCTAATTGGGAAAATGTTAATATGCAATCTGCTAATGCAGTAATCACTAGGGCTCAAGCTCTTAATATGCCACAATCTTCACATTCTGAAGATAATGATGCGCAGATCCAAGATGATCCCTTGGAGATTTCCCACGATTCCTTTATCAAACAGCAGGAAGATGATCCTACTCTAAAGAAATTCTTTACTCTGGCAACAAAAGGTGATCCGAATAAGGATACAAATCGTAAATCTTGGATTACGATGAAGAATGGCGTACTTGTACGTATGGTACAAGACTCCGCTAAGTCCATTCATTCTCAAATCCTTGTGCCTAAAAATATGAGAGTTAAAATCTTACAGCACGCTCATGATTCGCAGTGTGCTGGACATATGGGTTTTTCCCGTACTAAAGCTAGAGTTCTTCAATCTTTCTTTTGGCCTGCTGTGAATAAGGACATACGAATCTATTGTCGATCTTGTAAAGTATGTCAAGAGATTAAATCCAGAGGTCCACGCCATGATGCACCTATTCAGGCTGCAGACATTCCCATTCGGCCATTTCAAAAAATGGCGATAGACATCATTGGTCCATTTAAGATAAAGTCTGCTAGAGGACACCAATTTATTTTGACGTGTGTTGATATGTGCACACGTTGGCCGGAGGCTGTTCCTCTAAAGAGCATAACTACTGCTGATGTCGCAGATGCTCTTTGGTTAATATTTTCTCGTCTGGGGTTTCCAGCAGAAATATTATCCGACCATGGTACCCAACTCATATCGGATACCATGTCTCAAGTAATGTCGACTCTGAAGATAGAGAGATCGCTGAGTAGTATTTATCATCCTATGTCCAATGGGATGGTGGAACGTTTGAATAGAACTCTGAAAAACCTACTAGGTAAGATAACAGAAGATCATCCTCAGGATTGGGATAGGGTTTTACCCGCGGCTCTCTTTGCATATAGAGAGGTCGCCAACGAACATACAGGATTTTCTCCCTTTGAACTTGTCTTTGGCGCGAAACCGCGAGGTCCTATGTCCTTACTTCATGATCTTATAACTGCTGATAATATTGTCGATGACACAAAATCCTCTTATGAATATGTCATCGCACTTAGACACAAGATTATTGAAGCATGCAAATTGGCAACTGCTTCTTCTGAATTTGCGAAACAGAAGGCAAGGGAATTTGCCAATAAAAAGAGATGTTTGCGTCAACTTTGTCCAGGTGACAAAGCATTTGTCTTGCTACCTTGTAGGGAAAATAGACTTCTCATTTCTTGGAAAGGTCCGTACGATATAATATCAAAAGTTTCCGATGTTGACTATATCGTCGATATTGACGGGAAGCGTAAAACCTTCCACATCAACATGCTCACGGAATTCCATGAACGTCCTGATTATTTACAACCTGTTTTCCAGGCAACGGACGATTTTCCAGTCCAACATGGACAGTACTCATCTCTGTCAGTAATACAGGATGAGGAAACGAGTTTCTCGGATGTAAATTTACCTTTTCCAATGATTCCTCTTCACTCTAATGAATCATGGAAAGATGTTGCAATTTCTCCAGAATTATCTCCAGGAGAGCAGAAACAAGTTTCTACTATGTTAGAACAATTTCAGGATGTCCTTACTGACATTCCTGGTCAAACTGATGTCATTCAACATGACATTATTCTTACTGACCATAGTCCTATAAGAGTCAGACCGTATCCTATCCCGATACATTTTCAAGCACAGGTAGAGAAAGAGTTAGATGAGATGATAGAGTTAAAAATTATTGAACCATCCACATCAGCATATTCTTCGCCGATGGTTATAGTACGGAAAAAAGACAATAACATACGTCTTTGCGTGGATTATCGCAAATTGAATCAAGTGACTAAATTCGATGCTGAACCTATGCCTTTACTAGAAGAGCTACTTACGAGACTATCGAATTCTCACTTCTTTACTAAACTCGATTTGTCTAAGGGATATTGGCAAGTTCCACTATCCGAACACGCCAAACCGTTTACTGCTTTTTCGACGCCTAGGGGTCTATTCCAATGGAATTTCATGCCTTTCGGTCTTATGAACGCCCCTGCTACATTTGTACGCATGATGCGTCGAATCCTATCTCATCGCTCAGATGTCATTGCGTATCTTGATGACATCTGTCTTTTCAGTGATACTTGGAACGATCACTATAATGGTATAAATGAACTATTGTCTATCTTACGCGAGCATAACCTGACAGCGAAACCATCGAAAGCATGTATTGGTTTTAGCGAAATATCTTTCTTAGGACACCGTGTTGGTCATGGGTTCCTAAAAACAGAAGACCATAATACAAGTAAGATACTTAACATTTCTATTCCTAAGACTAAAAAGCAAGTACGAAGTCTCTTAGGTCTAATACAATTTTATGGACGATTCATCCCGAATCTGTCCTCCATTATGTCACCTCTTTCTTCCTTGCTAAAGAAAGGGTCTCCTAATGTAGTCCATTGGACTCAAGAATGTCAATCCTCTTTGGATAAGGTTAAAACTATGTTTTCTACTTCACCTATCCTAGTATTGCCTTCTAAGGATAAGACATTTATTCTTCGTAGTGACGCTTCATCCACCGGGATTGGAGCTGCACTAATGCAAGAGTACTCTGGAACTCTGCATCCTGTGATGTATATTTCTCGGAAATTAAATGCCGCAGAGAAGAATTACTCGGTCCTAGACCGTGAATTATTGGCTATGGTTTGGTCAATCCTTAAACTGCAAAGATTTCTTCTGGGCGCGCATTTCATTGTGGAAACTGACCAGAAAGCTCTTACGGCTATTCAGAGTAAAAATCTGAAGAGCGCGAGATCAACGCGATACGCGATTGCTCTACAGCCATTTCATTTTTCGGTGCGAGCTATCCGTGGGTCAGAAAATGTGATGGCAGATATTTTGTCTAGATGCCCACACGATTCATAACTGTTATACAACTTTGATACAGTTGTTTCTATGTTGAAATGTGTACACATATGTAATATATCATATATTGATTGTAACACTACTTAGCGGTTCATTCATATTTATTCACCGCTGATCTTTCAATGTTTTTTGTCTTTGATGATCATGATGTTAAGATATCTTAGATGAAATTTATGTATAAACTAATGTGAAAATTGTGTCATTGCTAATATTGTAGTATGCGTTGGTGACACCTCTCTGGAAATATTTATACTTAGAGAAGTACTTTCTCTAAGGTCATAAAACTTATGCTTATCATCTGCGCATTGTTATTGGTGCGTTGTGAGCCTATTGTATGTTGCTCCTAGATGTATTTCAAAAAAAAAAAATGTACCATTTTTTTTTTCCCGAGGGGTGTGGTAATCTGTTGCGTGCATATTTTGACGCACATTTTACAAAAATCGATATGGCTATTTAATATGGGAAAAATATAGACATTCATTCATTTGTGTATGAAAATGCTGTCTATGGTAAAAGCGAGATAATCCATGTTTGATTCACACTTTTGATTATAGGAGTAATCGTTCTGGATATTGATCCGGCGCAAGGATATTGCGCTTGCGTTTGTACTTATTTTTTAGGGCCAGAAAATATATTAATTTGCTTATTGTGTTTATGGCCTGAATTCATATGTATTACATATTATTAGTACAAGTAGAATCAGTCCTATATTGTATATTTTGGATTGGTAGGAGGGACTAGATTCTTGTATTCCGGTCTAGCGGAAGTATGAGTTGTTTTGACAAGTCGTGATGAGTTCCGATGTACTGCTTACAAATGGCGGGGTACGTTTTTCTAGAGCTGGTCCTTTCGTCAGAAAAAGATGTCTTACGAAGTGGTTTTTCTACTGAAGGAGATGGTGTCTCTACGATAGTTTGTGTTAGAGACTCTCCTTATGTCAGTATATAGATGATTCGGACTCCAGGTAAACCCAGCTCCTATTTTTGATGATCTCTCGTCGGTTAGGCCTAGCTTGACTTTTGGTGCTTCGTTATGCTAGTGTCGTGTTTGGTATCGACGAAGATGACAGATTTTCCTGCAGCGGTTATGGCTACGTGGAATTAACTGATCACCGTAGAGCTGTATGGAAACATTTATGAAATCCTTTATATACCCATTATAAATTAACTCTGGCTTATATTCTCCTTCCTATGAATGAGTGAACGACAACTCAGGGAGGCAGCCATGTTGGATTTCAGTCATCATATGTTTTGATCACTGCCAAGAGAACAGATTATTTATCTTATTATCGGACAGTGACAGGGAGATCTCAATCTTGCTAGAAACCCCCTTCGTGGTTTCATAATATATGCTACAAACTATGGACGTCAAGTAACTTTAGTTATTTATCGATCCGCCTTCACTGACGCGTTTAGTCAGATAGGGGGATGTGGCCATAATGTATCATGACATTGAACTTTTGATGTACTGCCCATTATTTCTGAATGTGTCATGACTTCAGATCTGCTATGTATACCTACAAATTGATATGTCAACATACCATGATGTACTCGTATGTCCCAGTGTGTACGTCTGAATAAATTGAGTAAACAAAGATTCCAGCAGTCTGCATTGGTGCCTTGTAGACACAAGTGTATGAGTGGTTATATTGGTCAGCACACGAACAGTACACCATTCGCGGTAATCACACTCTACACTTCTACTTCATACATACACCATCCTGCGTCGGTTGAAGTGACCAAGTTTAGGGCCTGCTTCCCCTGGAGCCTTTGCCTTCCCTAACTCAGGACTAGGGTGAGTTACCCATTTACAGCTGGGTAGACTGGAGCATGCCTGATCCCAACAACACACCACCCTTCCTTACAGAGCATCCAGTGTGTGTGTGAAAGCAACTTTACAGAGTGGAAAGAAGAAAACAAACTTTACAAGATCATTTGGCCAAAATCACAACTTATGAGGACAATAATTGGCGTACTCATCCAGATTCCAACTCAGGCAGAAATAATAATTATAGCAATTTTAATGCCAATAGTCAGATTCGATCGCGACGAAGAGATAGATCTTCAAGCATTTCACGTCGACATGCTAATATTGCTTTAAGAGATACACAGACTAACAATTAACAAGATAAAGATGCTAATACGCATAATGCCATGTCTTGTTATCTCGATTTTAATCAGGTAAAAGCTTGTTCTGAATGTACGACTCTTTTCCAGCCAAAGGCGATCACGACGCTGCGATGCGGACATATTTTGCCTAGTCTACCTGCAGTCTGCACGGCCACTTCTGCGTCAGTACACCAGGGACAGGGTTGTCTTAAATTTAATAGAGGATATGTAAATTCCATTCCATGCTCTATTTTATTTGATTCAGGTTGTAGCACAGTCGGTGTACGGGCTTCGCTGATCGACCTATCGTGCGCTACAGGCAATGTTGTGAAATGCGTCACCTTCGGAGGCACTGTGGAAACCTTTCCCACAGCTATAATTAATTTACATACACCATTTTTTTCAGGGAAAATTCATGCGTGCCTGCTTCAGAATCCGATTAGCGACGTGATACTAGGTCGAGTACACGGTATAAAAGAGTGTACCCCTCAGCAAATTGCTGAATGGGAAGAGCGACATATTCAGGCTGCAAATACAGTAGTCACTAGAGCGCAAGCTACTGGTATGTCGCGTGATACACCTGCTGAACCTACAGTTAATGTCACTTTTGATGATGTTTCTCCTATTTCACGGGAGATGTTTGCGACTTTGCAAAAGAATGATGATTCTTTTAAAAAAAATTTTCAATTTGTGAACAAAAATAATACCAACACCAAAAATGCAAAATCTAGACATGACTTTGCTCTTAAAAATGGTATTTTCGTTAGGCTGATACGGGAAAAGGATTCATCCTTACGTTCACAGATTCTAGTCCCGTCTTCTATGAGAGCTAGGATATTACAGCATGCACACGACTCGCAATGCGCAGGCCATATGGGTTTTTCGCGAACCAAATCTAGATTGCTATCTGCATTCTACTGGCCTAACGTCCATAGAGATGTCACTCTCTATTGTCGTTCATGTTTGATATGTCAAGAGGTTAAAGTACGGGGTCCATTTCATGCGGCTCCTATTCAGGCTGCGGACATCCTTATTAGACCATTTGATAAAATGGCAATTGATATCATTGGTCCGATGCTACCATCTGCCAGAGGACATACACACATACTTACTTGTATTGATATGTGTACGCGTTGGCCTGAGGCCATACCTATGAAGAACACTTCATCGGCTAGTGTAGCAGAAACGTTGATGTTGATCTTTTCACGCATTGGTTTTCCGCGTAAGATCTTATCGGATCATGGTGTCCAGTTTATTTCCGAATCCATGTCTCAGGTTATGAAGACATTAGGAATAGATAGATCTCTTAGTTCGATCTATCATGCGATGTCCAATGGGTTAATTGAGCGTCTGAATAGGACACTCAAGCAGTTGTTGGGTAAGATAACTCAAGATCACCCTCAGGATCGGGACCGAGTCCTGCCAGCTGCTCTTTTTGCTTATCGCGAGGTACAAAATCAAGCCACTGGTTTTTCTCCATTCCAACTTGTTTTTGGCATGCAACCACGCGGACCAATGTCGTTAATTCACGACATACTGGTTGAAGAAAATATGGAAGAGGAAACTCAATCCTCTTATGAGTATGTTATCTCGTTGAGAAAGAGAATCATAGATGCTTGTAGATTAGCTACTGCATCATCAGAACAGGCCAAAGAAAAAGCTCGTCTATTTGCAAACAAGTATAGACGTCTTCGCCAGCTTCTTCCTGGTGACGAAGCATTTGTTCTATTACCTTCTCATAACAATCGTCTTCTAATTACTTGGAGAGGTCCTTTTAGGATCATCTCGAGAATATCCGATGTTGACTACATCGTGGATATTAATGGCAAACATAAAACCTTCCACATTAACATGTTGAAGGAGTATTACTCACGTCCTGATTATCTACAGTCAGTGTTCCAAGCAACTGACGATCCCACCCCTCCTATTCAACACTACTCTAATTTATCGGTTATTCAAGAAGAAGAATCTTCTTTTGATGATGTACAATTGCCTATACCAGTTGTACCGCTTCATTCCACTGAGAATTGGAATGACGTCACTATTTCTTCTACTCTCTCTGCTGATCAACGTCAGCAAGTCTCTTCAATTCTGCACTCGTATGAGGATGTTCTCACTGACATCCCAGGTCATACGTCAGTTATCCAACATGATATTTTTTTGACTGACGATACACCTATTCGAGTCCGTCCATATCCTATCCCTTTACACTTTCGTGATAAGGTGGATAAGGAATTGGATGAGATGCTTCGATTAAATATAATTGAACCATCTTCATCACCAAACTCATCATCTATGGTGATCATTAGAAAGAAAGACAACAATATTCGTCTTTGCGTAGATTACAGAAAATTAAACAAAGTGACAAAATTCGATGCCGAACCTTTACCCCTCTTGGAAGACTTATTGGTTAAATTAGCACATTCTACCTTCTTCTCTAAATTTTACCTTTCTAAGGGATACTGGCAAGTGCCACTCACACCTAAAGCAAAACCACTCACCGCTTTCTCGACACCACGTGGTCTATTCCAATGGAATTTTATGCCATTTGGTTTAGTAAACGCACCTGCTACCTTTGTACGCATGATGCGTCGCGTGCTTTCTCATCGTCCCGATGTCATTACTTACATTGATGACCTCTGTCTCTTTAGTGACTCATGGGATGAGCATATTCAGGGATTAAATTCTTTACTGTCTACATTACGTGATTATACTCTAACAGCGAAGCCATCGAAGGCATTTGTCGGTTTTCACGACATTTCCTTTCTGGGTCACCGTATTGGTCATGGCATGCTGTATACAGAGGACAGTAATGTCTCTAAAATTCTAAACATCACAGCACCTAAGACAAAAAACAAGTTAGATCTCTTTTGGGTCTAATACAGTTCTATGCTAAGTTTATCCCTCATTTCTCTACTATAACTGCTCCTTTTTCTTCTTTGTTGAAAAAAGGGACAGCTAACGTAATTCAGTGGTCTAACGAGCATCAAATCGCGTTAGATGAAATTAAAAGATTTTTTTCACAAGCTCCAGTTTTAAGGTTGCCTAACAAAAATCTTATTTTTATTCTTCGTAGTGACGCGTCATCATACGGGATCGCCGGTGTTTTGATGCAAGAATATTCTGGCACCTTGCACCCCGTGATGTACGTTTCGAGAAAATTGGCGACCACCGAACAGAAATATTCAGTTCTGGACAGAGAGCTCCTTGCATTAGTCTGGTCTATTACAAAACTAGAACGTTACCTATTAGGCTCTCATTTCATTGTTGAAAGTGACCAAAAGGCTCTCACAGCTCTGAATACGAAAGACGTTAAATCTTCAAAGTCAACAAGGTACGCTATAGCCTTACAACCTTACAGCTTCGAAATTCGTTCAATACCTGGAGTTAAAAACGTGTTTGCGGACTGTTTGTCACGCTGTCCGAGCGAACCTGTCGAACCAGACCAACTTCCAGAAATGTAAACGTCGCTACAGAGAATCGTTCAATTGGAATATGATGATCATGGAACTATGTTCTTTACCTAAACTCTATTCAGACTTCGTATGGATCAGGATTATTCGGACCGACACTACTATCAAGATAGACTAATTGTTTGCATTGAAACAGGACTTTTTAGATCTTGCAATTTTCTTGATACGGGAACACTGTTGCCTGTTGTATACAGATATAGTCAATATTCATAATGAACATACTGGACTACGTAATGTGTTAAATAAATATTTTTTCATCGTGCATGGAAAATAAATGAACAGATTCTCATATTTTATTAACGATTTTTAATATAACAGGAACACTTAGTAAGACTGTTAGCAATTAAATGAATGAGTAATTAGTGGCTGTTTTTAATTAAGAAATTTATTGATTAGTTAGAATCAATTTAAGTTCTCAAGTAATGGTATAGTTCACATTCACTAATAGTTTATATGTGTCTCCTCATACTTATATCTACCACTCATGGTACATGATCTTAATATTTATAGATGATTAGTTCACCTTAGTAATGTTAGAAACATTAAGTGTGTTGTTCTCTTAGCGTGTTGAATTATGCATTGTTTATTCACTTTGCGTGTTTTAATTTCCTTTTTTCGGTTTATAATTCACTTGTCATTTGTTACACATCATCATTGTTTTTCTTTTTTTTCATTTGAAATCATGTCTTAGTTTGTTTTGTTTTCTTTTGGAAACTTAGTTGGATGTTTTACAATTCTTTTGGTTCTGATTTCCAACTTTCTTTGAATTTTTTTCTTTCAATTTCACCACATCGTACCAAAGTAGGTCGATTGTGGATGTATGCTTTAATGCATGCTATGGTTTAGTTGTCTTGATTTCTATTTAATATTCATTTTCTTTTTATGGTATAATATTTTAACTATGAATTATTTTTCTAGATATCGATGTAGTTTGACTCACCTCTCCGAATTACTTAGAAAAAAAAGATTAATATAATTAACTTTTTTTAAGGGGGAGTGATAAGGATACTGTTGCGTACTTTTACATAGATGGCAGTTTTAAGTCCTGTCTGTGTTAAAAGATTACGCACCATTCTTATGATAGGAATATTATTTGTGCGTATGATTTATCACGCACGGGTGTGCACTATGTAGTGTATGAGAGACTTATAGCGCACGGGTTTCTAAGATCGGGAGATGACGTCAGAGAAGGATGTTGAAGGGTCAAGCCGGACTGATGGTCCGTATTTATTATATTGTGTCCCTTATCAGTGGGAATTATTTCGATAATGGAGGACTGGCCTTCTTATCAGAAGCCCATGTCAATGTGGTATACGTAAGTCTCGCACCCAGATATTAATAAGATATATTATATATGAATTTAGTGATGTCTCCACTCTTGCTGGCATCTAGCTGGAATCCACACGTCAGGATTTCATGAATGGATCAGCTGAGCTGTTAGCTTCACTTATGAAACGTAGTGGTAATTCTACGAGCGAAAGTATGATAAAGATGGATCTTAAAAAAATGTATTATGAAGTGCCGACATCTTGATCTTGGCACGTATGGAGAGGTTAGCCAAGGATAGTATCTAACCTGTATTTATCTTGATGAAGAAATGTTTGAATCTGATGATTAATCAACTGTCTGAGAATTTTATTGAAAGAGTCAATTGAGTAGGACAGTATTTATGGATGCATGTTCGAGTATTATTAAAGATGTATATGATGACCGATGTCCTTGGAGAAGGTCAACGGCTGATGCCTTTGAAACTATCATAAAGACAGATTAATTGTATGAACTCTAGTTTAGCAAGGAAGAATATTGATAATGGAACTGACTGGAAAGACGTATATTGCCATTAGGAACATTATGCCAGATTTGCATCATCCTATTTTATTATTGATCGTCCATGTATCAAACGTCTAGTCTGCTATTGAATACCATGTTCGTAACTGTGAGTATCGTGTATGTGAATAAATTCGTAGAACTTTATGACCCGCCTTGGCAGTATACTTCAGTTTGCAAAGTTCGGAATTGACATACTTGAAGTTTGATTTAGAATTCGCGTTGTTAGCATGAACTGGCAATTTCACCCATCATCGTCAATACCTTCAAACGTAACAACATAAGAAATACGATTCCAACAACGATGTAAAAATTGTAAGAAAACTGTCACACAACAAGCACACCCATCCACACTGTGAAGGTTAACAACAAAGTTAAGCTGCACCAAGAGAATAGACGGGCCGACAGATACTGAGAATAAATAAATAAAGCATTATCCGACAGTTACTGGTGATACAGAGACGTCGACTTCTGAAGTGAGCAGTCACTGATATTGTTTAGGAGAGGGTTGTTGAAAATAAAAGCGAGATGGATTTTGCCGTGAAAGATTATTCATTTGGTAGTAGGTGTTCGCGGAATGTTGAGGTACTGTTGTTGGATGAATGGGATATTCCGGCCAGTAGGACCTCCAAGTGTAAGGTGCTTTGCTGATGTAGAAAGTTATGAAAGTTGGGTGTGCGGGTTGATATGGTAAAACCTGTGATGACAACGATGATGGGTGATCTCTCATTGGTGTCTGGTGCGACAGCGGACGTGGTGAGATTTCAGTAGGTGGACCCTGAGTTGGTTGAATTGAATCACTTATAGATCTTTGAGGATGGAGTGTCTCGGGTCGTTGTTGTTGAGGTGGGTCGTCGGTCGTAGAATGTTGAAGGCCGATATTATTGGCTGTTTCCTGCACATCTGTAGTTCTAATAAGGGGTCTGTCTTGATACTCCTGATTGTGTGACATTGTTGTCTGGCTGGTGCTTGAAGTTGTGGATATTGACGGAAACTCAAGGTCGTAAATTACATTAGAGGAGTAGCTGGCCACATTCGTGTGTCGTTTTGAGGATACTTGGGTGCTGATGTGCTGGCTGTGCCTCTGAGGGTGTTTTCTGGATATTTGATGTTTCTCGCCAACATACTGGTTCCTTGATCGGATAAAGTAATGTCGCCGCTATAAAGATGCTTCCTAGGAGCTCCAGATCTGGCATGGAACGAGGAGTGTTATATAAATGTGTGGTGGTGTCTGACGCAATGTTTTTTTTTAATTTTGTGTTGTTAATCTCAACAGATGTCCTATAATGTGAGCGAACTGGAGGTATAATAGCTGAAAAACATACCTTTGCATTTGGGAACAGGAACTGGAAGTTAGATGTGATTTGACTTAGCTCTGTTTGTGCAATTTCTTTATGTTTTAGAGCGTCCGACAGACCAATGTGCACAGTGACCCTGGCTACATCAAGATCAGTTTCATATCTTTTAAGGATAGTCAGTAGGTCCTGCGCAGATGCCCAATTTTTGTAGCGAACAGTGACCGTGTCTGTATCTGCTGTTACAAATTTAAATTTGTGATGGTCCTTCCCATTTTGGTCACCAAAGATGAAGTGTTTCCTTCTATTTGAAAGACGTGTGTGTGTGCCGGTGGCAGTGCGTGCTGTGGTTCACTTGCATAGCTAGGCGGGGTTGTCGCACGGAAGGTCCAGGGTTCAAATCCTGGGTAAGCCACTCATGTCTGTTGTTTTTCTGTTGTCTAGTGTTCTACTTCTTTATTTCTTACGAGTGCCTGATAACATACCTTTATATTTGTTTCATATTAATTTACTGTTTACAGGCATCGGGTTTCCCTTCCTTGTGGGATTGTGTGTAGGTTTCTTGCTGTGATGTCAACTGGCTGTCGGCAGTGGGGGCTGCCGATTAGAAATCTGGACAGGGATTCTGCTCACATCTGCAGGGAATTCCAGAGTGCACAGGTCATGGTCTTCTTTATGGCTCAGTTCAGCTTGTGTCGTATGTTGTACTTCACTACTGTTGGAATTTACCTCAGAGCTTGTTTGTGTATTACACAGTGTGACGGATGGCTGTAGCTGACCTGAATTATTAAGATGACAGGGTATTTCCCTCTCTATAACATTAGAACCCCTGAACATTTGTTGTAACTTTTCATCAGCCTCGAACGTTGCACCTGGGCTAATTAAGCATGCCGCATTTCCACGAGGATTCTACACGTTGGATCATTAATATGTGAACTGCTACCTTCTGTGCATTTTGAGATCGCATGGCCTTTGATGGGAGGTTAAATCACGCCCACGACCATCTCTGAGAACGATTTATAGCAATCTTTTCCTTAAACGCCGGCCCAAAGAGGACGTGGCCAGAGACTCACCCCGGTTTCTAGAGCAATTAACAGCAGTTCATTTTCCTTACCTTGCTGTCACCCCGCCTAGTGGGAGTTGCCAAAGCTTCTCGGGGAAAGCGGTCCCATCAAAGCCAGGCTGGTCTTCAGAATCAACGTAGAAGCGGTACACGATTTGAGGAATCAGGGAACTTCCAGCTAACAAAGTTAGTTTCTCGCAGAGATTTCGCACCCTCATGCGAGCAGCCTGAGACGAACGGAGATCGAAAGCCAGGGGGGCATCGCGGTTAACACAACGTCGTAGAAGCTCGATTTTTCTCAAGATGAAGAAAGGTGTTAGAATCTAACATGTCCCACTCATCTTGCATTCCAATTAAATATATAGAGAACCTGAGAAACTGTATTTTATCATTCGTTCTGACAGAATTCTAAGATTCACTAGCAAATAGTTGGATTCCTGCTAGATTTCATCTAAATTGTTGGCTACTGGAGTGAATTCTTTTCTGTGCAGACGGTAATTTATACATTAGCTTCGAGTGATCAGTGGTCTAGTTATTTCATTTTTATTTCACTGGATTGTGGTGTAAATTTAACCTTATTAAATAGACCCATTTTCAAAGTTCTAGTGCAAACTAAATGTTACATCTATAAGTTAATTTCCTAATACAATAGCCGCGTAAATTAATTTTGCAGTCGTTAAGGGAATTATAACTTTAATACAGTTTAGTTCTGTATAGATAGATGTGCTTTTAACTATTAACTTCACGGGGAGCTTTTCTTGAATTTTATTAATTGAAGACGCGAGTGCAGAAAATAGTCTAACTGTAAATGTATCGCGCGGTAGATTTTAATATGATTTCATTGCATTTCACGTTTTTCTATTTGCATCCAGAATGATCTTTCGAACCTAGCATCCCAGCAATTAAGCAGCAATTAAGCAGCCATCACGCAGCAATAAAATATATACAGAGTCCTGCCGACTCAGTTCGATTACTCCAGTGACTTATGAACATATTTAAAATTTAATCTGTGTGGCGATCCTGTTGGGATTCAGCTATCTGAAGTTTACAGAAATAAAGCAAACCCAAAGACTGTTTTAAGATCCCAATTCATAAAGTCGTTTTAAAGTTAACAAACTGGAAGAAGAACAGTTGCCAGTAGCAATATTTTACACTGCTCTATTTGTGAAGAAGAACATAGATTTACCTGAACACTGTCTGTCAAGTATATTCAGTGGATTTTACCCCCCCCCCCCCCCCAAGAAGAACTTACCTCAGTGTTTTGTAGTTTGTGACATTACGGCAAAAGAAAGTTATCTCCACCAGCTGTGCCAATCTTAGAAACCACACCATACCTCACACCTAGCAAAGTGCCTGTGCCATTCTTTAGGAACTTTATCTAATAAACAAACAGTACCGTTAAACTTCAACGTCCAGCGATTTCGGGACACTTCAACAACCCGCTAATCTGGGGCTGTACACGGAAGAAAATACCTTTACCTAAGCCAAGGTTTAGTGCTGTTTTTGGTGTAATTCATATGAAGGGTCAGAATCCACGATTCGGTAAGTCTGTGAGCGTGACTGTGTGTAGGCCTTCACAAGCGTGCTTTTTTGAATGAAAGGAGATTTGATCTTTTTACCCTTATAATTAGTTCGACCTAGTATTAAGGCGTACTGTATTCATTGTACGGGATTTCTCCTAGCGGGATTGTTTAACTGTGTGCATTCCCCCTCCCGTAAAATTTGTTGAATAAAGGGAAACATTTGAGAACCCTAGCTTTTCCTCTACCCCTTATTACTGTAACCCCTTGTCTCAGAGTAATAAATTTACCGTTGGGTTAAATTGCCTATCTCTGATCATCATCACCCCCCTCCCCACCCCCTATGTCTTTGGGACCGGGTCTTTTCTGTTAGTAAATACAAGCGGGAAAGGTGTATTAGATACTTCTCCTCAAAACCCCTCCTCCCTTGTCATTTTGTATTTTGTAACCTTGATTTCTTCATGTAAATTGATAATTATTTGTGACTTGATTTTATGATAATAAAGGTATAAAAACTTTATTAGCATTGGTGTCGGCTGGCCAAACCCAACAATCCCCATATTCGTTATCGTAGTCTGTATTCATGTACGTTGTGCGTCAGAATCACCAAATCGGTGTGTGCGCCTGAGTGACTGGAACTGACAAACAATTGTTTGTACAGAAGGGTGGTAGGAGTAGTTTTGAGAGACAAATATTGTCGTACATGAGACTGTCCTTACTCTTCCCAGCACTTGTGAATCTACTACCTCACTTTCCTAAATCCTTATTCTCACAGAGCCTTCACTATCATTCTACACTCTAAAGGGACCAATATCCATCAGAACTCTCTCAGATAAAATTACGACAATAAATGGTTAGCTCGTCCGAGATTCTGAGCCTAGTTTAAATAGAGTGTGGTTGATTGTCTTTGTGAAGTAGGGTATAATCTTAAAAAAGTAATTACTTCCCCTAGACCAAGCCTTTTAGTATTTTGGGCCGACCACACAATAATTATTACAGGTTTGTTTTTTTCCACAGGAGCAGGAAGTTAGTGATAATAAAATATTTGTCACCTTGGTATTCTCTGGCAGAGAAAATTGAAATTTTGTTATATAATTGCTGGGTTTGCGTGATTGTCTTCAGTCACAAAAGGTTTTTGAAGTTAGAAGAGCTGAGCAAAGCTAAAGACGCTTGTTCTAAATTTTTTTAAAATCTAGTTAACATCGTCTCTACTCTTTAATTGACTTCAGAGGGCAGAGTTTGTTAGCGGAGAATTAAAATTTCAGGGGAAATTTTTTTTTCCTTTTAAATTGTTTTTCATAAATTTTTCTCTACTTTTAGTAAAAGTAAATTTTTTCCAGTGTAACTTACCATTTTAAGTGGCATAAGTCGCTTGCGTTTAGAATCTTAATTGACAGAAAATAATACAAGCGATAAGTTAACACATTATAAGGTAGGGGGTAACTCAAGTAAATTTTACTTTGGTTTTTCTCATAGCGGTTCTGAGTTTCTTCCCCTTCTCGTTTCTTCTTACTAGTTCTCTAGTCATACTACATCTTATTCTTTGACAATGGCAGAGAGGATAAAGATGAGGTCCATCTTGAGGCTGGAAGCGAAAGAGGCAGGATTAGACGCAAAAGCTGCAAACGCGTTTGTCAACCAGGAACTGGAAATATATGACGCGGAGCAACAGAGAGCAGAAGCTGAGAGGAAGGAAGAGAAGGAAAGAGCAGAAGCTGAGAGGAAGAAAGAGAAAGCGAGAGCAGAGAGGAGAGAAGCACAGGAGAGGGCAGATAGGAAAGAAGTGGAAGAACGCCTATTGGAACAGAAGAAAATTGAGGCAGAGATAGAAGCTCGCAGGGAAAGAGAGAGAGAGGGGGAAAGATAGCACGAACTGGCGCTTAAGGCTTTAAAGAGTTGGGGCGCTTCTACTTCGAATAACGGAGAGCCGTCTTCGCCCCAGTCTCAGTCAATGGATCTCTCTAGCACTCAATCTGCCCAATTAACTGCGATGTCTTTTGCTTTAGAGTCTTTTCCTAGCCCCAGTGAAAAAATTGACACCTTCCTAGAAAAATTCGAGAGGCTCGCCAATCTGTATGGGTTAGAGAGTTTCCACTGGGCACTTAAACTCTCAACGTCACTGAAAGGCAATGCTTATGACGTATACACAAAGCTGGGAACAAATCAACATGATTACGACATGCTGAAAAAGGCCTTGCTAGAGCGGTTTGAGATGACCGCCCGAAAATTTCTGCAAATGTTCAGAAACAGCCGGAAAGAGAGCACGGAAACTTTTCCGCAGTTCTCTTCACGTCTCACGGGCTATTTGACAAAGTGCATTGAATTATTTGACCTACCTCTTACATATGAGTGACTACTTGAACTTGTTCTTGTGGAACAGATAAAGTCAACTTTGTCAAACGAAACCCGTAGATTTTTGGCTGAACAGGGCGCAGTCAGGCTTGAGGACATCCTCAATAAGGCAGAATGCTATACCAATGCAATGGCCGAACTTCCCAGCACTAAACGTAAACCCACAGATGAGCCATCTCGAAAACAAAATCTAGAGCAGTCATCCTATTCTTCCAATCCTTCTCAACATTATAACCAACGAGATAATAATACCCATAAACCTCCCCAGGGAAAATCGAAATTCTACCAAACCCGATACTCCCCTATCAACAATTCTGATCAACCCACCAAGCCTACGTGGCAGCGTGGCCACCAAGGTCAAGGAAAAGGGAAGACCCCTACACCAGGAACGTCTGATCAGGGCAAACAAACCGGTCCAAACCGCATCGGATGTTTGCATACAGCCTCGAAAGGTAGAGTCAATGTCAGTGATTCTCAACCTGAGGGGGACCGACCCTCAACGCGAGGAACTGTACTTTTGAATGGTACCTCTACTACTTGTCTCTTTGACACTGGACTAAGCTTTAGTTGTATTGTCGCTAGGCACCTAGTCAAACCAGGTCAGGAGACAGAGGAAACCGTCAAACTTGGTGGAGTTTTCAAGAGTGATGCACCCAGGATGCTTCCTATCGCACTGGTAGAAATACACTCTGATTTTCTCAGAGGTATTATTAAAGCGGCCATTATGGATGATCCTATCTACCTAGTTATCCTTGGATGTAGATATGTGTTTATTGGGAGACCAAAGGAGCCGATTGGGGCAGCGGTAACCACAAGAGGGCAACCAAGAAGGAGAGGGAGCCTGCGCCAAATTTGTTGCCGAATGAACTGAAGGAGGCGCAACAAAAGGACCCTACTCTAGAGCTCTGCTTTAGAAAACTGCTCATGGCTAAGTACCCCAGACACAACGGAGACATCTTTTCTAAGGATGGCGTATTGTATCGTAGAACGGGCAACCCGGACACGGGGAATAACCAGCTCCTAGTACCGACGCAGTACAGAAGCCAGATCTTAGAAATGGGGCACTCTCTTCCCTTTAGCGGACATATGGGACAAAACGCCACTATTCAGCGAATAAAAACCCTTTATTGGTGGCCAGGAATGAACTCTGACATTATCAGGTATGTGAAATCCTGCGCCCAGTGCCAACGGGTAGCTCCCAAGCACTTGGCACCCCCAGTACCCATGGGGCAAATGCCAATTGTGGGGACTCCATTTGAACGGATTGCTGTCGACATCATTGGACCCCTGGAACGAACCAAAAGAAGGAACAGGTTCATCCTGACCTTAGTCGACACTTGCACAATGTGGGCCGAAGCTGTACCGCTAACATGCACAGATTCCAAGCATGTCGCAGAAGCCCTCGTGCAAATCTTTACACGGTTGGGATTCCCTCAACAAGTTTTGACGGACAATGGACCCCAATTCCGTAGCCTGTTAATGGAGGAGATCTTTAAGATCTTGAGGGCCAAACATATCCACACAAGTCCCTACCATCCGGCCGGAAATGGGCTCGTGGAACGTTTTAATGGCAGCTTCACCACCATGTTACGTAAGCTGGGTCAGGAGAAACCGGAAGACTGGGACCTATATATATATCGGCTGCCTTATTCGCCTACCGAGAGGTACCCCAAGCGTCTACGGGATTCCCGCCTGCTACACTTTTATTTGGCACACCTATTAAGGGGCCACTAGAAGCCTTACTTCGGTCCCTGACAGACCAAAAGGCTGACGAGACAGTCGTCTCTGCAAGCAAGTATGTATCTGAGCTCAAGGAAAGGTTAAATCTAGGATGGGATCTAGCTACAACCAACCTTACGAAAGCCCGCGCTAAGCATGCTAAAAGATACAATAAAGCTGCAAAAGACAGAGAGCTCCAACCAGGGGAAAACGTTTTGTTGCTACTTCCAACCGGAAGCAATAAACTGCGCGTCGGATGGCAAGGGCCGTTTACCGTCCTTAAAAAGATCTCACGTACCAATTACAAGATCTCCATTAAAGGAAAGGAGAAGGTCTTCCACATAAATCTGCTTAAGAAATATTTGGAAAGACCGGTGCCATCCTCCGAGCATCTCCTGACTGTCGCCATAGATACGAAAGACGAGGAAGATGATGATGGTTGCATGGAGTACCCATTGCAACCCACAGAATCCTTTAAAGATGTCAAGTTCGGCGACAATCTCTCACCAGAACCAACAACAAAAACCAGGGTGCTACTAAAACAGTACAGTGCAGTCTTAACGGATGTACCTGGTCGAACAAATCTCATCGAATTTGATATGAAATTAACAAACGAGACCCCTGTTCGAACCAGAGTTTACCCCATCCCGTAAGCAAAAGCTGATGCACTTCGCGGAGAAATAGACAAGCTGCATCAGGCAGGAATTATCAGCGAGTCGACATCTTCTTATAGTTCGAGTGTAGTGCTGTTACAGAAGCCCAATAAGGAAGTTCGGCTGTGTATAGATTACCGGCTGCTAAACGCGGTAACGGAATTTCAGCCCGAAGCTCTCCAAACCGTTTCTGAGTTGTTCACCAAGCTCAGCAAGGCAACAATTTTCTCCAAGATTGACCTCAGTAAAGGTTATTATCAAATACCAGTCAAGGAGGAAATTAAACCTTTGCTAGCTTTCAGCACTAGTGAAGGACATTACACATTTAATGTGATGCCGTTCGGATTGCATAACGCACCAGGAGTGTTTACCAGCATGATGAGAAAGCTTTTAGAACCCTTGCAAAGTCCCCACATCCATAATTTCATGGATGACATATTAATTGCATCGAAAACCTACGACGAACATATTGCTATGGTTGCTATGCTCCTCAGGAGACTACAGGAAACTGGTCTCACAGCTAGACCTAGCAAATGTCTCATCGGGTTTGAAAAGCTAGACTTCTTGGGGCATACTATTTTCCACGGCTGTAGTTGGCCTGTTCAGAAGAACGTGGAGAAAATAGCTGCAGCCAAAAGGCCCCGAACGAAGAAAGACGTGCGTTCCTTCCTATCATTAGGTGCATATTATCAGAAATACATCGAGAACTTCAATGGACTGACAGCACCTCTGACTGACCTCACCAAGAAAGGTTGTCCTCATAAGGTCATGTGGGATCAAAAGTGCGAACATGCGTACAGCACTTTAAAAGGACAGCTGTCTGCATACCCCATCCTAAGGTTACCTGACCTTAAGAAACCTTTCGTACTGAGAGTTGACGCGTCAGGTCAGGGCATCGGGTCAACATTGTTGCAAGCCGAAGACAGTGACCCGAATATGCTGTTCCCAGTAGCTTACGGCAGTCGGAAACTGAACAAGGCTGAACGCAACTACAGTGTCGTTGAAAGAGAATGTCTCGCTCTGATTCATGGCATCAGACGCCATCATGAGTTTCTGTATGGTACTTCTTTCACGGTGCAAACAGACCATGCTCCATTAGCTTTCCTGGGTGCCAATAAGGAATTCAACGCAAGGATAATGCGTTGGGCCTTGTTATTGAGTGTTTATTCCTTCAAAGTGGAATATATTCCAGGAAAACAGAATGTAGGAGCTGACTTCTTGAGTAGAAACTGGACTAAGGAGGAAGAGGACGAAATTGTAAATACCAATCATCCTAAAGCTACCGATCAGGGCAGCTTCATTGTCACGAAAGAAACATGAAAACGAGTTTCCATGTCTCAAAAGAAGAGACGATTGTGACGGACGGCTGTAGCTGACCTGAATTATTAAGATGACAGGGTATTTCCCTCTCTATAACATTAGAACCCCTGAACATTTGTTGTAACTTTTCATCAGCCTCGAACGTTGCACCTGGGCTAATTAAGCATGCCGCATTTCCACGAGGATTCTACACGTTGGATCATTAATATGTGAACTGCTACCTTCTGTGCATTTTGAGATCGCATGGCCTTTGATGGGAGGTTAAATCACGCCCACGACCATCTCTGAGAACGATTTATAGCAATCTTTTCCTTAAACGCCGGCCCAAAGAGGACGTGGCCAGAGACTCACCCCGGTTTCTAGAGCAATTAACAGCAGTTCATTTTCCTTACCTTGCTGTCACCCCGCCTAGTGGGAGTTGCCAAAGCTTCTCGGGGAAAGCGGTCCCATCAAAGCCAGGCTGGTCTTCAGAATCAACGTAGAAGCGGTACACGATTTGAGGAATCAGGGAACTCCCAGCTAACAAAGTTAGTTTCTCGCAGAGATTTCGCACCCTCATGCGAGCAGCCTGAGACGAACGGAGATCGAAAGCCAGGGGGCATCGCGGTTAACACAACGGCGTAGAAGCTCGATTTTTCTCAAGATGAAGAAAGGTGTTAGAATCTAACATGTCCCACTCATCTTGCATTCCAATTAAATATATAGAGAACCTGAGAAACTGTATTTTATCATTCGTTCTGACAGAATTCTAAGATTCACTAGCAAATAGTTGGATTCCTGCTAGATTTCATCTAAATTGTTGGCTACTGGAGTGAATTCTTTTCTGTGCAGACGGTAATTTATACATTAGCTTCGAGTGATCAGTGGTCTAGTTATTTCATTTTTATTTCACTGGATTGTGGTGTAAATTTAACCTTATTAAATAGACCCATTTTCAAAGTTCTAGTGCAAACTAAATGTTACATCTATAAGTTAATTTCCTAATACAATAGCCGCGTAAATTAATTTTGCAGTCGTTAAGGGAATTATAACTTTAATACAGTTTAGTTCTGTATAGATAGATGTGCTTTTAACTATTAACTTCACGGGGAGCTTTTCTTGAATTTTATTAATTGAAGACGCGAGTGCAGAAAATAATCTAACTGTAAATGTATCGCGCGGTAGATTTTAATATGATTTCATTGCATTTCACGTTTTTCTATTTGCATCCAGAATGATCTTTCGAACCTAGCATCCCAGCAATTAAGCAGCAATTAAGCAGCAATTAAGCAGCCATCACGCAGCAATAAAATATATACAGAGTCCTGCCGACTCAGTTCGATTACTCCAGTGACTTATGAACATATTTAAAATTTAATCTGTGTGGCGATCCTGTTGGGATTCAGCTATCTGAAGTTTACAGAAATAAAGCAAACCCAAAGACTGTTTTAAGATCCCAATTCATAAAGTCGTTTTAAAGTTAACAAACTGGAAGAAGAACAGTTGCCAGTAGCAATATTTTACTCACTGCTCTATTTGTGAAGAAGAACATAGATTTACCTGAACACTGTCTGTCAAGTATATTCAGTGGATTTTCCCCCCCCCCCCCCCCCCCCCCCCCCTTAAGAAGAACTTACCTCAGTGTTTTGTAGTTTGTGACATTACGGCAAAAGAAAGTTATCTCCACCAGCTGTGCCAATCTTAGAAACCACACCATACCTCACACCTAGCAAAGTGCCTGTGCCATTCTTTAGGAACTTTATCTAATAAACAAACAGTACCGTTAAACTTCAACGTCCAGCGATTTCGGGACATTTTGTTAACTTCAACAACCCGCTAATCTGGGGCTGTACACGGAAGAAAATACATTTACCTAAGCCAAGGTTTAGTGCTGTTTTTGGTGTAATTCCTATGAAGGGTCAGAATCCACGATTCGGTATGTCTGTGAGCGTGACTGTGTGTAGGCCTTCACAAGCGTGCTTTTTTGAATGAAAGGAGATTTGATCTTTTTACCCTTATAATTAGTTCGACCTAGTATTAAGGCGTACTGTATTCATTGTACGGGATTTCTCCTAGCGGGATTGTTTAACTGTGTGCATTCCCCCTCCCGTAAAATTTGTTAAAGAAAGGGACACATTTGAGAACCCTAGCTTTTCCTCTACCCCTTATTACTGTAACCCCTTGTCTCAGAGTAATAAATTTACCGTTGGGTTAAATTACCTATCTCTGATCATCATCACCCCCCCTCCCCACCCCCTATGTCTTTGGGACCGGGTCTTTTCTGTTAGTAAATACAAGCGGGAAAGGTGTATTGGATACTTCTCCTCAAAACCCCTCCTCCCTTGTCATTTTGTATTTTGTAACCTTGATTTCTTCATGTAAATTGATAATTATTTGTGACTTGATTTTATGATAATAAAGGTATAAAAACTTTATTAGCATTGGTGTCGGCTGGCCAAACCCAACAATCCCCATATTCGTTATCGTAGTCTGTATTCATGTACGTTGTGCGTCAGAATCACCAAATCGGTGTGTGCGCCTGAGTGACTGGAACTGACAAACAATTGTTTGTACAGAAGGGTGGTAGGAGTAGTTTTAAGAGACAAATATTGTCGTACATGAGACTGTCCTTACTCTTCTCAGCACTTGTGAATCTACTACCTCACTTTCCTAAATCCTTATTCTCACAGAGCCTTCACTATCATTCTACACTCTAAGGGGACCAATATCCATCAGAACTCTCTCAGATAAAATTACGACACACAGTCAGTATATATTCTTCTGCTGTGTGCTTTCTATCTTTTGTCGAGTTTCGTTACCCTCACAGCTATTTTTTAGGAATATTTGGTCAGCATGGAGCTGTTCGTAAGCGTTTTTGAGGCTGTTCAGCTCTTCTTTTAGTTTCTCCATCTCAGACAATATTATTGAAAACTGATTTTGTGACGATTGCATAGGTAATATAAGTGGGGATGTTGGTAGACTAGCAAAAGTGCATGATAGATAGACAGACAGACAGACAGACAGACAGACAGACAGACAGACAGACAGACAGACAGACAGACAGACAGACAGATAGATAGATAGAAATGATTCAGAGAATTTAGAATATAGAAGAAAGGCTGTCTATAAATAACCTGCTTCTCAGGTGGACGATCTACTTCTGTCAACGTCTTGAGCTTTGAACAATTCGAAATAACTTATATTTTATAAAATATTAACTTCACTTCAAAGAAAACATTACATTACTGTCTTATTCAGATCACGGCGAAAGTAAATTTTGATATGCTCGTAAATGTTTGGTGAGGACGTGAACACCGTGCATACAATCCTTGGGTTAACGTGTTTTTCATTACCAGCAGGAGAGAACTAATCCAAAACTTGCCTAGCTGTTCTGACCATATCCTGTGCCATCCATACACCAGTGCTCATTTCTGAAACTGGGGTATTTCCATAGATCACTAATACTTTGTCTTGATCTATTAGTTCATCTCTAAATTACCCATCTCGCCGCAGGAGTGATAGAGTGTAGAAGTAAATGACAGGGATTTACGGTCAGGATCGTGACACACTATGAGACTTCCATTTTGTGTGTATCACTGTAATTAATTCTGGCGGCATTTATTGCCGGTCAAAAATACAATATATTAATATTACATTAATTACCCATTAAAAGAAACACATGTATATAAATGATTGTTACTCCTAACTGGGATATGTTATGGAAATTAATGTAATATAAATATATATGCATTTTGAATATATAAAAAAGTAATTCAATGAAATATTTGTTTACAAAAAAAAAAATGCTTGTTCTTTTATTATATTGTTTATATAAAAATTAAAAATTTCTTTTCAACTAACAAAAACACAAAAGTAAAGCAAAGAATATGTTTCTAATTTTTTATGTACCTTGCTACCCATGGTAATTAATTATTACTTCCCCTGAGTTTAATTGCAGATTTCAGTTTATGCATTTCCTTCTTAGTTCGCTCTCGTGTAATCACGTAAATCTCTCATTTCAAGTTGATAGTCCGTCTCATGCTTGTCTCGCCACCATTCAGTTTATCTTATAAAGTTGATAGTCCGTCTCATACTTGTCTCGCCAACATTCAGTTTATCTTATAAAGTTGATAGTCCGTCTGTCGTGGAATATTCTAATCCACATATATAAATTATCAAGTAAATATAAAGCCTAATAAATACATATAATAAATAAAGGAAGAAGAATGGTAAAGAACAGTGCTGTCACAATCGAAATCCCCCTTGTTTTATGCTTCGTCTGCAAATTGTAAGGCTTTCACGTTGATAGTAAAAGCTTACTGTATTATTACCCGTTTTCTTCAATGAAACGTGTGCTGCATTTCTAAGAAAAACATTGAGAGGCCCTGCGTAATGACCTAAATTAATCCTAACATTAATTATATTACGTTACCAAAACGAACGAACAGATGGACTCAAATATAGAGAGAGAGAGAGGGGCGAATAAAACCGGGAACGCATGCAACACGCGTCGCGCGATACACAAATGCTGCCATCACGCGTGTAAGTCTACATGCACTAATTGTTTTTCAGACGGACAGTGATAAAATACACTACCCTTTCCCAGAGTTAGGTTTATAAATCATGAAAAACTCTTATTAGGAAAGACAACATTAGATGGGTTTACGGTTGAAAACATAACAGTACCCAGACATCACATCTTCGAAACAGGAGGTAGAAAATACATATTTTGAACGCAGCCACGTAGCTCTTTCAAATTGGTATATTTGGGTTCCTTAGGGCTTGCTGACAAATAATATGTAAAACGTTACGCAAATAGTCCAGGAATTAATAAATTATACCCAAAATAAAATAGTGAGGATGCCTGACAGCATGGAATCATTTCTGCTCATAAAATTTTTTTTATATAACGTGTTTGAAAAAACCTTACGTTACATAAATAGCCTACCATGTAAACTCCCAATTGATTGGAGCGCAACAAATGAAAGCCTAACCACGATTGGTCGGACTATAAATACTATCTTTCGTTGTTAGGGGAAACGGGGAAAGGTAACATTTTTTCAAACACTTGTCGAAACGTGGCTCATTGGCCAGTCTCGCTGATATACACACTTGGGAGCGTTAGTTCGAAACCACTTGTTTAAATAAGCTTGATAAAGCATCAGTGCGTTGAAGCCAGCTCACAATTTTGCTAAAATAAAAGCCTGGAACATAAGCAGATGGAAATTTGTGCCAGTAATTGTGCCAGAATTCATTGCTAATCAACGTATCTGTGTTTATTTCCATGAAATTGTGGTAAGCTTGAACCATTCAATATCTTTTAATGAAAATTGAATGTGAATTGTTGATTTATGCCTGTATATATATGTGTAGTTCAGTGGCAAACGTGAGGTAAAGCCTATAATGCTCCAGTCTGAACAGAGGGTGTCGGAGGAAAGTCAAACGGCATGGAATGGCCAAACAGTACACTGACACCTGGATGATTGACTAGAAAGAAATAATGCTGGAAGTGCAGAGGCGTAGTAACCATTAAGAAGGGTAATACTGGAATAAAGTATTTCAAATGAAGCTGACAGTTGGCCTAACGCTCTGAACTCAATGTTTGTGCTGTGTTGTGATCAGTGTAAAAAGAAATTATAAGTTAGTTATGAAGTAGAAGGTACATCCTCCTTGATTTCAGGGACCGTGGTCTTGATGGTATTGAGCTGCACCTGGTCAGAGCTTTGCTGAATCCAGTGTCGGACAGCATACTCCTTGGTCCTTTTAGCTATCAGTGAGGTGTCTCCAGAGCCCAGAGGAGAATTCGAGCAGAGGAGTCTTCTCCTGCCGCCATCACGCAAGATAAGCAGAGTTGGCCAGCTGAGCTCAACATTATGTCCCCTCATCTTGAAATGACTTTGAAAAAATAATATTAAGAGGGGAATTTAATTGTCTTAATATCAGGAACTGAGAACATCTCCAATACTAGTCCCTAAAGACAAACTATTGAAGTCATGATGACAAATACCAACAGAGCTTGAACAAAACAAAACCAGTATTACCTCATATTACTACTACACAACTGACACACATAGGATATTTTTAATAATATATGTCACTACGATATTCATATTGATAAAGTCTGTACATATACTTGTAATTAAAATTGATTGTGATTCCTGGTTCCTTTGTGTTTGAATCCGGACACATATACCTTTATGATAGCAATTAATACATATTGTTATTTGAAAAGTTATCAGTGCCTCCTTTAAGATATTCTCATAGAGTGTTATATGTATGTGAGTGTCACAGTGTTGTCAAGTGTAGTGGATTAAATTAAATTGTTTATCTGTCTGTTGTTGTGACTTACACTTCATCATACACATACCCTAGACACATAACGTAGTCATCACACTATTCCAGAATAATTCTGACTGAGATATATAGATATGTGGTAGCAAGTAAGGTTATATATAATACACTACTCTTATTAGATATATATACCTTCACAGCTGATCTCAGTCAGTACACTAAGTCCCCTATAAATATTTATAACATCCTACTTCACCACATATATTGGGGGCTCGTCCGGGATTTTGAATCTTTCCCTATTAAAAATATTGGGGGTAATTCACTTCAGGGAATATAAGAATTAAAAGGTATCCTTGGGTGGAATTAAATAAGGTTGAGCTCACGGTGCCTGTGTTGTCCATTAGAGATTGAATTGTTGGTTAGACATTGTATAAATTTACATAATAGACAATGGCGGACCTGGCCAAATTTCGATCTGCTGCGGTTCAGACTGCAAAAGAGTTAGGATTAGATGGGCAAGTTATGGTTGCCTATGTCACGACGGAATGTGACAAATTTATTGAACGTGAAGAAAGAAGGTTTGAAGCCGAAAGAAAGTTAGAGGCTGACAAGGAAATTAAGAAGTTACAGTTTGAAGCTGAGGCTGAGACTAAGAGGTTGCAGATTGAGGCTGAGGCTAAGAAATTGGAGGCAGAAAGAGAAGACAAACGATTAGCTGCAGAAAGGGAAGAGAAGAAATTAGCTGCAGAAAGGGAAGAGAGGAGATTAGCTGCAGAGAGGGAAGCAGAAAAGGAGGAGAAAAGATTACAAAGGGAACATGAATTACGACTAAGGGAGTTTGAGTTTCAAGGCCATGCTCCTGAAAATGGTGCCAGTCCCTTTGCCTCTGATGCTACGGTTACTCAAGGAGCCTCAACCTCAGCTATGAATTTTCATTTAGATCATTTTGTTGAGAAAGACGATGATATTGAGAGCTACCTAAATAGGTATGAACTATTAGCTACCACGTATGGGTTAGAGAGAGAAAGGTGGAGCTTAAAGTTATCTCAGGGACTTCGTGGGGCAGCTTATGAAGTTTTTGCAAAAATGAGCAGAGGTGATCAGGAAAATTATGATATGCTAAAGCAGGCTCTTTTGTTAAGGTATGAAAAGAATGCAGAATTCTATAGAAAAAAATTTAGGAATGCTAAACTACTGTCAGGTGAAACCTATCACCAGTTCTCTGCACGAATAGAGACATACTTGGAGAAATGGACTTCTCTGGGGAAAACCCAAGATCTTAAGGAAATGGTCCTTATAGAGCAATTAAGAGAGTCCATGGCTCCAGACCTGAGAAAGTTTCTCATGGAACAAGGTGCAGAGAGGCTGGGTGAGTTGCTAAATGTTGCTGAAAGGTATCAAGCAGCTCAAGCAGAGGTAACAGGTAATAAAAAGAAACAGGTGGACAACTTTAGGGCACCACAGAACTTTAATCAATTTGATCCTAGGGATCAAAATAAAGGTAAGCACCAATTTGATAGGCCACGGTATGACAATAAAAATAAATTCCCACAATTCGATGAAAGGAAAAATTAGGCCTGATAATAAAAAGAGATATAAATTTGATAAAGTGGACCAAATGGAATGGGAAGCCCCTTTTCACGGACAAGCTTCACTTAACTGTTTTACAATGGCCACTATGCGGAGAGTGCAAAAAAGATGTCTTACCCCAGGATAAGCCGAAAATCCCTCAATCGGACTTAAACAAACTGGAGGAAGAAGATGTAGAGAGGAAATCTCTCATCAAGAATTTTAAGAGGGGAGACAGCCCCAAGAGAAAAATTGGTAGCGGTCGTTTTGTGAATGATAATTCTGGGAGGAAAAATCATCACTATAAAGCTTCGAGTGGAAGAGACCATACCGGTGCATGGACAAATAGGTCCACACCATTAAAGGTCCATATGTAGCTATGTTAAGAACGTGGACTGATGAAAAGGCAGAGGAAAACATTACATCTTCATACCAATATGTGAATGAGCTGACCACTCGGTTAAAAACTGGCTGGAAACTTGCCAATGAAAATTTGAAACAAGCCAGGAAGAAACATGCTGCCTATTATAACAGGAAGGCGAAAGACAGAAATTTGGCTGTGGGAGAGAAGGTACTGCTTCTTTTGCCCGAGAGTCAGAATAAGTTACAAATTGGATGGCAGGGTCCATATACAGTTCTAGAGAAGGTGTCTAGAACAAATTATAAGATAGATAAGAAGGGGAAAGAAAAAAATCTATCATGTGAATCTCCTGAAGAAATATTTGGAAAGAGAACATCAGGAAGAGACACACTTGTTGACCTTGTCCATCGCCATGGAGATGAAAAAGGAACCACTTTCATCATTTGAATATCCATTACACCCCTGTGAGACAGCAGCACAGGTGAAAATCAGTACACATTTAACGAAAACTCAGAAAGAGAGAGTGCAACAGGTTCTAAATAATCATGCAGAGGTGTTAACAGACCGACCAGGGCATACAAACCTATTGGAATATGATATGAAACTAATAGACTCCACACCTGTCTGTATGAAACCATATTCGATTCCGTTTGCTAAGGAGAAAGCTTTGAAGGAAGAGATAGACTATCTGTTGAAGGAAGGAATTATTTCGCACAGTGAGTCTTCGTATAGTTCCGGTGTTGTACTTTTAAGGAAGCCCTCTGGAGAACATAGACTCTGTATAGATTACAGGAGACTGAATGCTATTACAGAAGGACAGGTGGATCCATTGCCGGATACAAATCAGCTGTTTGCCAGACTAAATAAAGCTAAATATTTCTCAAAAGTGGATCTGAGTAAAGGATACTATCAGATTCCAGTAAAGCCTGAGGTTAGACCATACCTAGCTTTTAGTACCTCAGAAGGACACTATGAGTTTAATAGATTGCCATTTGGATTGAAGAATGCGCCTAGTGTCTTCTCTAGAATGATGAGAAAATTATTGGATCCTCTGAATAATCCCTGTATAACAAATTTTATGGATGATATCCTTATAGCAACAGAAACATTTGAGGAACACATTGACTCTCTGAACATGCTGTTTAATCGACTTAGGGAGGCAAATTTAACAGCCCGACCAACCAAATGTTGCGTTGGATGTAAAGAATTGGAATTTTTGGGACACACAGTTTATCAGGGAAACATGACCCCTGACCCAAAGAATTTAGAAAAACTACAGAAAGCCCCGAGACCACAAACCAAGAAGGACGTGAGATCCTTTGTCTCATTATGTGGTTTCTACCAGAAGTATATCAAAAACTTTAATTCCATATGTGCACCTTTAACGGAATTGACACGTAAAGGACATCCAGATCGCATTACATGGACACCACAATGTGAAATGACTTACCAAGAATTGAAGGAAAAGCTCACAAGTAAACCCATTTTGAAATTACCTGACTTAAGTCAAGAATTCATAGTAAGGACGGATGCCAGTAATATTGGGTTAGGTGCAACTCTACTACAGAAATCAGATGCATTGGATGGGGAATTAAGCCCAGTGGCATATGCTAGCAGAAAGTTGAATAAAGCTGAAATCAACTACTCAACTAGCGAAAAAGAATGTCTTGCAGTAATATGGGCAATAAAGAAATTCAATATTTATCTATATGGGAAGGCATTTAAGTTGCAAACAGATCACAAACCTTTATCGTTTCTAGCACAGGCTAAGCATGAGAACTCCAGGTTACTCCGATGGTCTTTACTTTTGGCTCCATATAATTTTAGCATCGAGTATATATCTGGAAAAACCAATTTGGGAGCGGATTTTTTAAGCCGCCATCCGTGTGATGAGAATCACCGTAAACCCCAGAAATAATAATAAATTTCTCTATGTGAATATAGAATAAAGGACTGACATATAATGTCTGTTTTAAGAGGGGAGGTGTCGTGGAATATTCTAATCCACATATATAAATTATCAAGTAAATATAAAGCCTAATAAATACATATAATAAATAAAGGAAGAAGAATGGTAAAGAACAGTGCTGTCACAATCGAAATCCCCCTTGTTTTATGCTTCGTCTGCAAATTGTAACGCTTTCACGTTGATAGTAAAAGCTTACTGTATTATTACCCGCTTTCTTCAATGAAACGTGTGCTGCATTTCTAAGAAAAACATTGAGAGGCCCTGCGTAATGACCTAAATTAATCCTAACATTAATTATATTACGTTACCAAAACGAACGAACAGATGGACTCAAATATAGAGAGAGAGAGAGAGGGGCGAATAAAACCGGGAACGCATGCAACACGCGTCGCGCGATACACAAATGCTGCCATCACGCGTGTAAGTCTACATGCACTAATTGTTTTTCAGACGGACAGTGATAAAATACACTACCCTTTCCCAGAGTTAGGTTTATAAATCATAAAAAACTCTTATTAGGAAAGACAACATTAGATGGGTTTACGGTTGAAAACATAACAGTACCCAGACAGCACATCTTCGAAACAGGAGGTAGAAAATACATATTTTGAACGCAGCCACGTAGCTCTTTCAAATTGGTATATTTGGGTTCCTTAGGGCTTGCTGACAAATAATATGTAAAACGTTACGCAAATAGTCCAGGAATTAATAAATTATACCCAAAATAAAATAGTGAGGATGCCTGACAGCATGGAATCATTTCTGCTCATAAAATTTTTTTTATAACGTGTTTGAAAAAACCTTACGTTACATAAATAGCCTACCATGTAAACTCCCAATTGATTGGAGCGCAACAAATGAAAGCCTAACCACGATTGGTCGGACTATAAATACTATCTTTCGTTGTTAGGGGAAACGGGGAAAGGTAACATTTTTTCAAACACTTGTCGAAACGTGGCTCATTGGCCAGTCTCGCTGATATACACACTTGGGAGCGTTAGTTCGAAACCACTTGTTTAAATAAGCTTGATAAAGCATCAGTGCGTTGAAGCCAGCTCACAATTTTGCTAAAATAAAAGCCTGGAACATAAGCAGATGGAAATTTGTGCCAGTAATTGTGCCAGAATTCATTGCTAATCAACGTATCTGTGTTTATTTCCATGAAATTGTGGTAAGCTTGAACCATTCAATATCTTTTAATGAAAATTGAATGTGAATTGTTGATTTATGCCTGTATATATATATGTGTAGTTCAGTGGCAAACGTGAGGTAAAGCCTATAATGCTCCAGCCTGAACAGAGGGTGTCGGAGGAAAGTCAAACGGCATGGAATGGCCAAACAGTACACTGACACCTGGATGATTGACTAGAAAGAAATAATGCTGGAAGTGCAGAGGCGTAGTAACCATTAAGAAGGGTAATACTGGAATAAAGTATTTCAAATGAAGCTGACAGTTGGCCTAACGCTCTGAACTCAATGTTTGTGCTGTGTTGTGATCAGTGTAAAAAGAAATTATAAGTTAGTTATGAAGTAGAAGGTACATCCTCCTTGATTTCAGGGACCGTGGTCTTGATGGTATTGAGCTGCACCTGGTCAGAGCTTTGCTGAATCCAGTGCATACTCCTTGGTCCTTTTAGCTATCAGTGAGGTGTCTCCAGAGCCCAGAGGAGAATTCGAGCAGAGGAGTCTTCTCCTGCCGCCATCACGCAAGATAAGCAGAGTTGGCCAGCTGAGCTCAACATTATGTCCCCTCATCTTGAAATGACTTTGAAAAAATAATATTAAGAGGGGAATTTAATTGTCTTAATATCAGGAACTGAGAACATCTCCAATACTAGTCCCTAAAGACAAACTATTGAAGTCATGATGACAAATACCAACAGAGCTTGAACAAAACAAAACCAGTATTACCTCATATTACTACTACACAACTGACACATAGGATATTTTTAATAATATATGTCACTACGATATTCATATTGATAAAGTCTGTACATATACTTGTAATTAAAATTGATTGTGATTCCTGGTTCCTTTGTGTTTGAATCCGGACACATATACCTTTATGATAGCAATTAATACATATTGTTATTTGAAAAGTTACGAGTGACTCCTTTAAGATATTCTCATAGAGTGTTATATGTATGTGAGTGTCACAGTGTTGTCAAGTGTAGTGGATTAAATTAAATTGTTTATCTGTCTGTTGTTGTGACTTACACTTCATCATACACATACCCTAGACACATAACGTAGTCATCACACTATTCCAGAATAATTCTGACTGAGATATATAGATATGTGGTAGCAAGTAAGGTTATATATAATACACTACTCTTATTAGATATATATACCTTCACAGCTGATCTCAGTCAGTACACTAAGTCCCCTATAAATATTTATAACATCCCACTTCACCACATATATTGGGGGCTCGTCCGGGATTTTGAATCTTTCCCTATTAAAAATATTGGGGGTAATTCACTTCAGGGAATATAAGAATTAAAAGGTATCCTTGGGTGGAATTAAATAAGGTTGAGCTCACGGTGCCTGTGTTGTCCATTAGAGATTGAATTGTTGGTTAGACATTGTATAAATTTACATAATAGACAATGGCGGACCTGGCCAAATTTCGATCTGCTGCGGTTCAGACTGCAAAAGAGTTAGGATTAGATGGGCAAGTTATGGTTGCCTATGTCACGACGGAATGTGACAAATTTATTGAACGTGAAGAAAGAAGGTTTGAAGCCGAAAGAAAGTTAGAGGCTGACAAGGAAATTAAGAAGTTACAGTTTGAAGCTGAGGCTGAGACTAAGAGGTTGCAGATTGAGGCTGAGGCTAAGAAATTGGAGGCAGAAAGAGAAGACAAACGATTAGCTGCAGAAAGGGAAGAGAAGAAATTAGCTGCAGAAAGGGAAGAGAGGAGATTAGCTGCAGAGAGGGAAGCAGAAAAGGAGGAGAAAAGATTACAAAGGGAACATGAATTACGACTAAGGGAGTTTGAGTTTCAAGGCCATGCTCCTGAAAATGGTGCCAGTCCCTTTGCCTCTGATGCTACGGTTACTCAAGGAGCCTCAACCTCAGCTATGAATTTTCATTTAGATCATTTTGTTGAGAAAGACGATGATATTGAGAGCTACCTAAATAGGTATGAACTATTAGCTACCACGTATGGGTTAGAGAGAGAAAGGTGGAGCTTAAAGTTATCTCAGGGACTTCGTGGGGCAGCTTATGAAGTTTTTGCAAAAATGAGCAGAGGTGATCAGGAAAATTATGATATGCTAAAGCAGGCTCTTTTGTTAAGGTATGAAAAGAATGCAGAATTCTATAGAAAAAAATTTAGGAATGCTAAACTACTGTCAGGTGAAACCTATCACCAGTTCTCTGCACGAATAGAGACATACTTGGAGAAATGGACTTCTCTGGGGAAAACCCAAGATCTTAAGGAAATGGTCCTTATAGAGCAATTAAGAGAGTCCATGGCTCCAGACCTGAGAAAGTTTCTCATGGAACAAGGTGCAGAGAGGCTGGGTGAGTTGCTAAATGTTGCTGAAAGGTATCAAGCAGCTCAAGCAGAGGTAACAGGTAATAAAAAGAAACAGGTGGACAACTTTAGGGCACCACAGAACTTTAATCAATTTGATCCTAGGGATCAAAATAAAGGTAAGCACCAATTTGATAGGCCACGGTATGACAATAAAAATAAATTCCCACAATTCGATGAAAGGAAAAATTAGGCCTGATAATAAAAAGAGATATAAATTTGATAAAGTGGACCAAATGGAATGGGAAGCCCCTTTTCACGGACAAGCTTCACTTAACTGTTTTACAATGGCCACTATGCGGAGAGTGCAAAAAGATGTCTTACCCCAGGATAAGCCGAAAATCCCTCAATCGGACTTAAACAAACTGGAGGAAGAAGATGTAGAGAGGAAATCTCTCATCAAGAATTTTAAGAGGGGAGACAGCCCCAAGAGAAAAATTGGTAGCGGTCGTTTTGTGAATGATAATTCTGGGAGGAAAAATCATCACTATAAAGCTTCGGGAGCCGCGCTAGCGTAGTGGTTACAACACCGCTCTGGCGACCGGGTGATACAGGATCAAACCCGGGCGACGGCATTTGAGGATTTTTCGTCGACCGGGATTTGGACTGGATTAACTCGAGACCTGGCGAGAACATTTGAAGGAGTGTCGTCGACCAGGGACTGGCGGCTCCTGAGCCGACCCAGCTGCAATGGGTACCTCCGAAATCGGCGAGTATTTGGCTGAATGGCGAGGGACACCTGTCTCTGTACAAGAAATAAAGGGATACTCACGTAAAATCAATGTCAGGTTAGACATAAATAATAACCTGAGATTTCGCCTCGAGTATTAGCGGGCGTACGAAAAAAAAAAAAAAAAACTACTACACAACTGACACACATAGGATATTTTTAATAATATATGTCACTACGATATTCATATTGATAAAGTCTGTACATATACTTGTAATTAAAATTGATTGTGATTCCTGGTTCCTTTGTGTTTGAATCAGGACACATATACCTTTATGATAGCAATTAATACATATTGTTATTTGAAAAGTTATCAGTGCCTCCTTTAAGATATTCTCATAGAGTGTTATATGTATGTGAGTGTCACAGTGTTGTCAAGTGTAGTGGATTAAATTAAATTGTTTATCTGTCTGTTGTTGTGACTTACACTTCATCATACACATACCCTAGACACATAACGTAGTCATCACACTATTCCAGAATAATTCTGACTGAGATATATAGATATGTGGTAGCAAGTAAGGTTATATATAATACACTACTCTTATTAGATATATATACCTTCACAGCTGATCTCAGTCAGTACACTAAGTCCCCTATAAATATTTATAACATCCTACTTCACCACACCGTCTCATGCTTGTCTCGCCACCATTCAGTTTATCTTATAAAGTTGATAGTCCGTCTCATACTTGTCTCGCCAACATTCAGTTTATCTTATAAAGTTGATAGTCCGTCTCATACTTGTCTCGCCAACATTCAGTTTATCTTATAAAGTTGATAGTCCGTCTCATGCTTGTCTCGCCACCATTCAGTTTATCTTATAAAGTTGATAGTCCGTCTCATACTTGTCTCGCCAACATTCAGTTTATCTTATAAAGTTGATAATCCGTCTCATACTTGTCTCGCCAACATTCAGTTTATCTTATAAAGTTGATAGTCCGTCTCATACTTGTCTCGCCAACATTCAGTTTATCTTATAAAGTTGATAGTCCGTCTCATACTTGTCTCGCCAACATTCAGTTTATCTTATAAAGTTGGTAGTCCATCTCATGCTTGTCTCGCCAACATTCAGTTTATCTTATAAAGTTGATAGTCCGTCTCATGCTTGTCTCGCCAACATTCAGTTTATCTAACCTGGGGGTGAAGAAGGTTGTGCTGCCACTCAGCTGCTCTCGTGGAGACAATAAAGTTAGAAGATACATTCTTTTGGTTGTTTGTCCTCCCCACGTGACCACATCTGTCTTTCTGGATTTTACTTTGTTGATCTGATTATATTTGTTGATCTGATTATATTTGTTGATCTGATTATATTTGTTGATCTGATTATATTTGTTGATCTGATTATATTTGAGTCTGTAATGATCGATTCTCAGTGTGAAAATGATTATTTCTTCTTCTTACACTTTCAGACGTCCACTTGAATATTTTCAAAGAAAGCAGTAGTCAGCCATTTCCATATTGCAGTGATAGTCCAACAGTGGCCAAAATTCAGAGTATCTACTGAAGGTCTTCAAAGGTGTCTACCTTTCGCTCAAGATTACTCTTGGCAGAGATGTGAACTGAAGAATGGTGCTTCAATTCTTGGGAGCTGTTGCGGGGCTTTATATGATTCACTTCTTTTATTGTTGTTGCGGCCCCGTCTTCTATTTCAGTGGTCGTTGTGGAAAGCCACCGTTCTCATTGATTCAATAAGCTTCTTAGTTCTGGTCATTTGATTCATTAATTCTTGATCGTGCTATTGTTGGAATAGTTACGCGAATGTGAGTTAATACTTTCTGTCTGTCACAAGGTTTGAACTCAGTATCATAATTGTTGAATTTGTAACTTCAATGAACGTGATAAGTCTCTTCTCGAGTCCACACAATTTTTAATATACATTTCAAACAGTAGACAGTCCATGGAGGTTGATTATGAAAACATTATATATTAGAATTGAATCATACATCATAAATGCTATCCATGCATTATAGTCCTGGTCCAATAATATGCAACACTATAGTCAGAACGTCGTAACTATATGTACGCGCGGTTGGGACATCCAACGGCCGACAATGAGATTAGACGTCTGGCGATATAAAACGAATGTGGACCATAATTTCATCCTTCCTTGACTTTAGTTAAAATTACTAACCTCGATACATTCCTCTCTTCATAAGAATATCGGACTGACCCATGTCCGTACTGCAATAACATATGTGCGGCAATATCATGCCTACCACTGGAAGGATTACAGGACACGTCTTATCCGTTTGACGGTCATCTAAGAAAAGGGTGTGGTAACCTAGTCACGGTGCGTGACATACCAACGCATACACGTCATAATCAATCGTGTGTATCGCGTACACTAACTAACAATTATTTACATTATATTAAACGTAGTCACCTATTAATCTTATGCTGTTAACCTCTAGCAGACCATGCCAATAAAATACCTTAACAATTCCCTGTCCACTGGGGGAAAAAAAAATCTATTAGATAGATTTTTTTTAACAAAAACCCATCTGAAAAAATACCAATATGTTAACAATATCAAAAAAAAAAATTTAACGAGATTGCGGCATATGGCCTACGACGTTCTGTCTAGAACCAATGTCGTGGTCATGTCGACTAACCAATAGTCATGTAATATATTCATTATTTATATCATAAATAAATATAAATGGTAATAAGAACTAAAAGAGAATGGTAATGTCGATCTCTAATTAAATAATTAATTAACTTAAAATATGTCGTGATAAAATGTCATGTCAGACTAATTTAAAGTGTTAAAATTAAACTAAATAACTATACTAGGTATGGAATAAGAATAAGTTGTTGAAAATCTAATGTAAGAAAAATGAGAGGATCTGTTAAAGAAAGACATAATAACGAATAAAGAATAAATTAGAGAAAGAAAAAAAAATGATGTATAAATTTAACTAAGTTATGTGTGTTGAACATCAAGTAAGTGTAGTATTAAGTTATTAATACCTTTCTAACTAATTTAAACAATAGTATGCAATATAATCATGTAATTCTAAGAATATAATCAAAGAATTATGTGAGTTTTCTTTTCTTTCTTTCATTTTTTTAAGTTTCATTCATTTTTTTAAAATTCAACTCACTTGTCATTTTAATGTGGATTAGTTTTAAAGAATAAATTAAAGTAATTAACATTGGATATGAAGATCCATTCGTAGTCTTGATCCTTGAATTTCCATTAGACAAAATGTTCAAGTATTCTGAATCACGTTATATAACGAATTAGTTCGACTGGAATGTCATTTATTTTCTCCGAAGTGTTTTGAAACAATGTTGTGACAAATGTAAACCAGGAAAGTCCCGGTGTAAAGACGAATATAGTGTCAATTGATTGCAGTCACTTTGCGTATAATCTGCCTATAGAAAGCAGCTGAGTGAATGGTTCATTCATGTGTCAAAAAGCAACGATGGTGCTATGTTCTTTGATTAAGTTTCTCTGTACATAGTATTGTCTTTGCGACAAACAACGTAAATTAGGAATCGACATCATTAGGATTTCGAGATAATGTATCTGCCAAGATGTTGTCGGATCCTGTGATGTACTCGATTGAAAACTCGAAGGGTTGGAGGAGTATAGCAAATCTGGTCAATTTTGGACTCTTGTGATTTGCTCGTTGTAGTGATGCTACGGCCCTTTGATCGGTTTGTACTACAAAAGGGGCTCCCAGTAGGAATTTTTCTAGTTTGGTTATCGCCCACACGACGGCTAAGAGTTCGCGATCAACCGTAGAGTACTTCACTTCTGGTGGTTTCAGTTTTCGTGACACGTACAAGTTTGGATGGAGGATGTCGTCATGGTATTGGAGCAAACATGCGCCAATTCCGTAGTTACTCGCATCTGTACGAAGAATGAACTTTTTAGAAGCATCAATTAATCTCAAAATAGGTGGATTTGAAAATATAGAAATTATTTGCCGAAAAATTCTGTCACATTCGTCAGTCCATGTCACTTTCACTGGCATGTTCTTCTTTAGTAATGAGGACAATACAGCAGTGATGGATGACAAGTTAGGTACGAATCTACTGTAATATTGGACTAGACCTAACAAGCTTCTCACTTGTTTCTTCGTTTGAGGAACGGAAATGTTTAAAATTTTTGAAACTGTACTGGGTAATGTTCGGATATATCCAGCTCCAATAATGTGACCCAAAAAAGTGATCTCATGAAATGCTACCTGTAATTTTGTAGGTTTAGCAGTTAACTTGTACCTTCTCAAGGTATCAAAAACGTATCCAAGACCCAAAAAATGTTCCTCAAAAGATGAACTAAACAAGCATATGTCATCTATATATGTAATAATGTCTGGTCTACCTGAAAAAATGTGTCGCATCATGCGAACAAAGGTAGCTGGAGCGTTAACAAGCCCAAAAGGCATCACGTTCCACTGGTATAGACCTAGCGGAGTTGAAAACGCTGTGTAGTATTTTGCTTTTTCGGTTAGTGGTATCTGCCAATAACCTTTAGTTAAGTCTATCTTAGTAAATATAGTTGCTGTCGATAGACGTGGCAGTAAGTCATCGAGAAGTGGATGTGGTTCGCTATCAACTATCGTTTGTGCATTTAATTTTCTATAGTCGACGCATAGTCTAATGTTATTGTCCTTCTTTCGGACAATAACTAATGGAGAAGAAAATGGGGAATTACTAGTTTCGATAATTCCTAAAGATAACATCTGTTCAAGTTCCTTAGTAGTTTTAGTAAGAAAGTGTATAGGAACAGAATAAGGATGTACCCGAATTGGAGTATCCTCGTTAAGAGTGATGTCATGATTAATGACTGATGTGCGACCTGGAACATCGGTCAACACATCTGGATAAGATTGTAGCAGATCAGCAATCTTTTGATGCTGTTGCGGTGTAACCGACGAAGAGATGGTTACGTCCCGCCAAGATTCGCTAGATTGTACTACAGGTACAGGTAAAGCTAACTGTACCTCAGGAAAAGAAGATTCTTCTTCCTGGATAACGGATAAATTAGAATAGTGACATGTAGGTCTGAAAGTGTCATCTAATTCATGAAAAATAGCTTGTAGATGTTCAGGTCGAGTATGAAATTGCTTGAGCATATTTATGTGAAATATTTTGTGATGTCCCTTAATGTCCAGGACATAATCAACATCAGAAATCTTATTGATAACCTGGTAAGGACCATTCCACGAGATTAGTAGTCTATTATTGTTATGTGGCAATAACACATAAGCTTGATCTCCTGGAAATAATTGACGTAATCGTCTATTACTGTTTTGGAAAGTTCTAGCTTTCTCTTTCGCAGCCTCAGATGAAGCTGTTGCCATTTGACAGGCATCAATAATGTTATTCCGGAGATTAATTACATATTCATAGGATGACTGAGTGTCCTGAGTCATCTCAGAATCGATTAATAAATCTTTTATCAGTCCCATAGGACCTCTTGGAGGAGCGCCAAAGACTAAATGAAACGGAGAGAAGCCAGTTTGTTCATTTGGCACCTCTCGATAAGCGAATAACACCGCTGGTAGCACTCTGTCCCAGTCCTGTGGATGGTTAACTGTAACTTTATGTAGCATTTGTTTGAGTGTACGGTTAAGTCTTTCTACAGCACCATTACTCATTGGGTGATAAATGCTGCTGAGGTTTCTATCTATTTGCCAAGTCTTCATTACCTCCGTCATAGTCTCAGATATAAATTGAGAACCATGATCTGACAAAAGTTTTCTAGGAAAACCTACTCTAGAAAAGATCAAGTGTAGTGCATCAGCTACATCTGTGGTGGTGGTTGTTTTTAATGGGATGGCTTCTGGCCATCGTGTGCATAAATCGATGCAAGTGAGAATAAACCTATGTCCTCTGGCTGATGGTAAAAGTGGGCCAATGATATCAATGGCCATTTTGTCGAAAGGTCTCACCGATATATCACAAGCCTGAATAGGCGCCGTGTGAAAGGCTCCCCGTGCTTTCACTTCTTGGCATATCGTACAGGAGCGTACGTACTGTGAAATATCTCGTGATACTCCCGGCCAAAAAAAAGAAGATAATACTCGTGAACGTGTACGAGTATAACCCATGTGACCTGCACACTTAGAATCATGTGCATGTTGAAGTATGTACCGCCTAAAAGCAAAAGGTACCATGACTTGTTGTCTTATCTGAGTTTTATCCATAAAACATCTTAATAAAATGTCATTTTTAATACTAAACCACTGACTATCATTTTTGTTCCTAGAAAGATTGTCATCTTTGTTGACCAGCGTAAAAAATTTTGTTAGTGACCTGTCTTCCCTCTGTTTTGCAGCAAATGATACTCGGTCAATAGCAGAATGAATCTCGATATTTTCATGATCATTTGTTTCCTTGTTTTCCGTGTCTATAGTCTCTAATTGTTTTGTATGTGCTCTGGTTATTGCTGCATTTCCGATGTATAGATTATTTTTTTCCCATTGAATAATCTCATCTGGTGTGCAATCTTTACTCCCGTGTATGCATCCCACCATAAGGTCGGCAATTGGGTTTCTTAACATGCATGCTTTAACATTGCCTGTGAAGAAAGGTGTGTCAATGTAAATAATAGCTGTTGGATAATATTCTATGGTTCCCCCAAACGTCATGCACCTGACATGTTCTCCAGTTGCACAATTTGGATGAACAAGTGTCTGACGGATTCCGATCGTGGTCGATCCCGAATCTCTTAAGACTGAGACGATGGATCCATTAACTTTTCCTCTGTTGAAAATCAGTGATCCTGTTCCGTCATTGACTGCTAGACTGACTTCTGGTAGAATATGACCGCAGTTCAGAACTGTCTCTTTTGCTTTCTGAAATATAAGATTACATGTTGGGCAACTATTTGCCACGTTATAATTCATTGCAAAACAAGTAGACGATGACTGTATTTTGTTATCAGTAGTTGAACTCTGAACCCTAGGGGTTGTAGCAGTAGTAACAGCTGCCCCTGTATTATGGTTATAAGTTGTCGATCTACGAGAATGAGAACGATGACGAGAATAATTAGATGAATTATCCCGTTGTCCTCTATTGTAACTGTTATCTCGATGTCTCGAGTTATAATTATCGCTATTGTTCCACTTGTAATCATTATTATAGTTATATGATCGATTATAACTTGAGTTACGTGGATTACTGTTATTTCTTGACTGAGGTGAATAGTTTCTGGTTTGTTGTCGTCCTCTATTAAAGTTATTGTTAAAGTTATTCTGTCCCTTATGAAAATTAATGTCATAGTTTCCTTTGAACCTACCCCTGTCTACACTGTGTGTTCTAGGTTTGTTATGATTATGATATGCCATATTGGAGGCTACAGGAAGTGGTTCTCTTATCAATGTGCCAGAAATATTAGCATTCGGATGAGCTGTGCAGTAATTTAAAGAAATTTTTTCTAACTCATCAATAGATTCTGGTTTTCTTTCTTGTAGATAAGCAAAGAATGGTGGGCTGACAGACGATAATACTTTATCCCTCAATAACAAATCGACTAACTTGTCGTAGGATTTGTTGACACCTGCCAGTTCAACCCATCTGTTAAAAGTATTGCGTATGTTAGCAATAAAACCTGTGAAATCTCTATTGTTATCTGGCAACAAACTTTTAAAACGCAATCTACATGCCTCTTCGTTCAAGTGGAAACGACGTAGTAACAACGTCTTAATGGCCTCATAGTCTGTTGATAGTGTTGGATCTATATTTTGTGCTGCACTTGCAGGTTCGCCATCTAGAAATTCCTTAAGTTTCAGTGCCCATGCCGCTTTGTCAAGGTTATTCACCTTACATATGTCCTCAAAGCGCGCGAGCCACGATGAAAGGTCATCTACGTGTAACTTGAATGGAGGCAGCTTAAAGTAATAATTACCTTTAAGTCGTGTGGATGAAGATCCAGATTGAGCAGTATCATTTTGGGTTGCTGCAGCGCCCTGTGAATTAAGTTTTGCTGTTTCTAATTTAAGTCGTTGCAATTCCATTTCTTGCTGCAGTATGATTTCTTGTCGTTTCAATTTATTCTCTTCTTCAATCCGTAGGATTTCATCTCTTGCTATCTTTCTTTCTTCTTCTTGTCTTAATTCTGCCTTCTTTTCCGCCTGTTTTCTTTCAAGTTCTTCCATCTCTGCTTTAGCAATGGCTTTCTTTTCCGCCTGTTTTCTTTCAAGTTCTTCCATCTCTGCTTTAGCAATGGCTTTCTTTTCCTCCTCTTCTGCCTTATATTTTGCAAATTCAGCCAATGCATAAGCCTCGAGAAGTTCTCCTTTTTTCCCAAAATCTTTACCATTTTTAATAAAATAGTCTAAGTTAAGCATCTTGACGTTAATATTGTACGTAATGGTTATGTAATAATCACCAATAAATTTTAAGTAATTATTATACTTATTCAATTTATGAATAGTCGATATAAACAATCATAATATTATTGAACTTAATCTGGGAATGTTCAATTTAATTAATTGTAATATTATCTAACTATTATTTGTAGATTCCATACATAGACATACTATGTTGGGAAAATATTACATATATATTCGTTAATATATCATAAATAGTTATGATATTTATCTATTTCGGGTGCTGAATTACTATCATGCACCTAATAATAAATAGTATTATTCCTCAAGTATTATATCATTCAGTCAGTGATATGTGCTAAGTAAATCATTTAGTAATGGAAAAAATGTACCAAATAATATACACTATGTCCTTTATATGCAGGACAGACTAAAAAGTCAAATTATTTTATAAATATATATTATTATTATATTATGCCTTAATCATGAGCTATAAAGTGCATCGCCCATTTCTTGGACTACCACTGCAAATTGGTGCAAAGTCCCTAATTCTCCTTAAAAGTCATTAAATTTTAATTATATTCATATACACTCTTATTAAGCAAGAAATTATATTATTAGTGTTAAATCATGAACAGATGAAATGAGGACATACGATACGATGGGTAAACCAAGGATAAACAAACCATATTATCACGAAACAAGACGTTTCTACAATAAAAATTGATATTATGAAACCAAATCTGCAAACCGGAAATATAGAGTAGGGTGAAGGTTAACTGAATATAGAGTTAAATCTGCGTACACAAAAATTAATGACGCAAACATGGACTCATTGACGGTTATACAAAAAAAAAATGAACTGAATAATAGCAAGATCAGAAAGAACAAGATAGATTACTAACATTGTTACCAAACTAAATAGAATTTAAACTGAATACGATAAAATACACCGATTATTTCACCAAACTAGACATCTAACATATACTGTGAATTAAATGCAGTCCCGAACGAAACAAGCCCCGGAAATGTCATCGACGCGTTCTCCGCGAAATGCGATTTAATTCACTACCCTAAAGACCGTTCAGAATGAATATCGGCAATCCGTAGAGCCATAATTTATTCATTCTGAATCTCCACTCCAACCTCCCACAAATTAGGCACAGCACAAACAATGAAAACAAATATAACGTGCATATAAAACATATAGAACGGACATGCCTGCAAAATGTGAATTAGACTCAGTGATGTTTCTTATGAATGACAACAGTCACGAACTGAGACTTATCTTTTAACCCGTCGTCCGATGCGATCTTCACCAACGGCCTAGACTAGAGGATAGGACTGTTTGCTCCTTGTTGGTAAATAATGTCTTTTCAATCCTATGATCTACTGAGAAGTTGTATTCTTGAATGAAACATTAGGTGAGCTGGCATCGTCCTTCGATCGTTGGCTTGTACACGGAATATTGTGACGTCACTGATTTTTGCATAGTTACACAAGCCACGTCATGTTCGGAATCATGTGACTTGAACGTTTTCTTGTAATCGTAAACAGTCCGTGAAAGTATGTAAACAAGAAAAATTTCTTTCTTCCTTCGTTCCCCACATTGGCCACCACTCTGTTGCGGGGCTTTATACGATTCACTTCTTTTATTGTTGTTGCGGCCCCGTCTTCTATTTCAGTGGTCGTTGTGGAAAGCCACCGTTCTCATTGATTCAATAAGCTTCTTAGTTCTGGTCATTTGATTCATTAATTCTTGATCGTGCTATTGTTGGAATAGTTACGCGAATGTGAGTTAATACTTTCTGTCTGTCACAAGGTTTGAACTCAGTATCATAATTGTTGAATTTGTAACTTCAATGAACGTGATAAGTCTCTTCTCGAGTCCACACAATTTTTAATATACATTTCAAACAGTAGACAGTCCATGGAGGTTGATTATGAAAACATTATATATTAGAATTGAATCATACATCATAAATGCTATCCATGCATTATAGTCCTGGTCCAATAATATGCAACACTATAGTCAGAACGTCGTAACTATATGTACGCGCGGTTGGGACATCCAACGGCCGACAATGAGATTAGACGTCTGGCGATATAAAACGAATGTGGACCATAATTTCATCCTTCCTTGACTTTAGTTAAAATTACTAACCTCGATACATTCCTCTCTTCATAAGAATATCGGACTGACCCATGTCCGTACTGCAATAACATATGTGCGGCAATATCATGCCTACCACTGGAAGGATTATAGGACACGTCTTATCCGTTTGACGGTCATCTAAGAAAAGGGTGTGGTAACCTAGTCACGGTGCGTGACATACCAACGCATACACGTCATAATCAATCGTGTGTATCGCGTACACTAACTAACAATTATTTACATTATATTAAACGTAGTCACCTATTAATCTTATGCTGTTAACCTCTAGCAGACCATGCCAATAAAATACCTTAACAGGAGCCTGATATGAATTTAAAGAAATCAAGTACTACGGCTGATATGATCCAGGTCGTGTAAACGTTTTATCTTTTCTGACCTTCTATAAGTTAGGACTTTGCTCGTTCTGATGAGCCCCCAACTGATTTAACTCAGTAAAATATTACTTCAGATAAAAGTATTTAAATAACTGGGACATACAGGTGCAGTTCACTCAAAATGATAATTAAATCAACAATAAATGTGTATATTTACAGATAACAAAATTTAATAGTCAATTATCGTTAACAATTGTAAAATAAATAACGGTTGGGTGAATTAGATAGCGTGTTTAACTGAGCAGTGTCGTGCGTAAACAGGACCATTAGGATGTAACAAAGGCGTTGATCAATTCGACAACTTGAGGATCAATCAATTTAAATCAGTTGATAATTCCAGTTCGTTCTGAGTCCATCTGACACATTTATTACAGGGTACATCACGAAGACATCTCAATACATGGCACCATAATATAGTCATTTATACAATTCATCTCCACTCAGTGCAGTCCAGTCCAAACATATAGATTAAATAATATCGTCGTCGGAACATGGCAGGCTATATACACGCGTTACTGCAATGCAGTTGACCGGTAGTGAGACTTGCCAGTCTGCGAACATAGATCATAAACATGATCAAATACTCCCGTATTATGGACTTCAAATAACTAAATGGTTCTCCACAACCATACTGAACTTACTCATAATCAAGGCTGACCCTCTAGCCGAAAATTCACAAAGAAATATACTGCACTATCCTGATTTCTTAAATAATAATAATAATAAATTCTTTAAGCGCCAAACACGGCGCATAAGGCAGAAACCAGTGCTCTCCAGTACCTGATTTCTTGGGAGTAACAAAAAGCGTCCGTCTGGTTCGGAACTTATAATCAAAAGGGCAAACGAACATCGTCGTCAAGCGTGACCAAGTCAACCAAAACACGTCACAGGCGTCCTATACAATTCGCGTTCACTAATTACCGGGAAGCGTGAAAAAACTTCTATCTTTAACTCATCTCGAGCATCTAATGCGTAAATTTAAAAGTGCTAACAACTGTAGCAGACGACATTGTTAAACATGTCGTAACAGCCACACATTCCAAGAAAAAAGTACGGCTTGTCATTAAAAAAAAAAAATAATAACAAATTAAGTCAATCAACTTTAATTATAGCACACTACTTTCATAATTTTCGGCTGAGATGCAAAGCTTGAACCAGAGTTAGGGCACGGCAATAATGATGGCCACCGACGGAGCAAAATGGGGACAGTTTGTTGCTGCCCTACAAGATGCCACTAGGCGTGATGGCTACTGGCTGCTTTGTCACTCAGAGGCTAAGGATCGTAGAAGAAGAAGACTTTCATAATTCAGGAATCTCATACCAGGCGACTAATATGAAGTTGTGCATGGGGCTGTGGCAACCTCATCATGTCAAACAATTTACTAAAGAAACCATCTCTGCAAGAAGATGTCAATGCTATTGGTGTAGGCTTCCTGCGGGCGGGAACTGCGGTGGTGGTTCCATCTGGAGCGAAAAGGGAAATAACGAGAATGACTTTCGTATCAACGTTAAAGCTGTTAGATTCGGTAAATACGAAGTGTATTCTGTCCTAGCATTTATGTTGACATTTGGGGAACTACGTCAACTACTGCATGGATTGTATTACACACACACAAACTTTATACTATGAAGTCACAACCTTAGGCCTTGGAGTCGTGGAGTCGGTCATTTTTAGTGAAGTCGGAGTTCGTAAACAATATCGGGACTCCGAATTTTACGAGACTTAAGTCAAGGCAGATCTACGTTTGATCCATGGCGAGACTTAAGTCAAGACAGATCCACGTTTGATCCATGACGAGACTCAAGTCAAGACAGATCCACGTTTGATCCATAAAATGGAGGGGGCGCTTTAAAAATTGATATAACATTTTAAAGTAGTAGAACTCCGAAAACCACTTTCATGTTAAAGCACATTCATTATTGCCTCATGGTGTTTGGCAAAGCAGTCATTTGTGTGGATGATTTGTTATTTTGTATTTACTGTGTGAAGGAGTGAATAGTTTAAAATGTAGTCTACGACAGCCACGTATTCATTTATTCACATACATGCCATACTTATAAATATAACTCCATATATGTGCACAATTTTATGCCATATCACTAGTTTAAAAAAAAACTGTAGTCGAAGTCGGACTTTTAAAATTTCCGGAGTCAGAGTTGGAAAATTGTTTGGCCGACTACACAACCCTGTCGCAACCTCAGCCCCATTTAGTAAGTCCCGTGTAGTTCACGGGGGTCTCTGATGAAGACAAGAATGAAAATGACTATTTCTCCCTCAGTACAAGGTGACTAATACGAGTATGAGGTTGTGCGTGAGGTTGTGCTTGAGGTTGTGTTTGAGGTTGTGTATGAGGTTGTGCTGGAGGTTGTGTTTGAGGTTGTGTTTGAGGTTGTGCATGAGGTTGTGCGTGAGGTTGTGCTTGAGGTTGTGCTTGAGGTTGTGACAACCTCATGTAAAACATTGCTATAGAAATCACAAGCTACAAGATCATGTGAATGCTTGGCGCAGGCTTCCAGCAACGAGGACCAGCTACAGTGTTGGCTCCATGCTCTGTAAGGAGTTAAAGGAAGATAATGATGAATAATTTAGTGAATACTGTATATTATAACCTAACACGCCTTGGTCTAAGCCACAGGGCGTTAACAGTCATGAGAGAGTTATTCACCTTAACAAGCCAGACAGCACACAACTTGTTTGTTATTAAATGCAGTCTGGGACCCAAAGATGCAGCAATAGAGAATGCAGTCAGCGGCCCATAGCTTGACTGCCTGCGTCAGGGTCAGCGAACCAGAGCTGACCAAGACCCTACTCCACCTCCACGTAATGGTCCTGGAAACAGGCTGCATCACTGCAGTCTGGCTGAGAGAGTAGGGATCGAAGAGGGAAGGTAAACCCCGTCCCCAAAAATACCGTCCTGAAGTCAGATGTGTCGGCCGAAAGGCGCAGATATCGCAGCTGCGGTGTAAACAGACACAACGCAACCAACGTCCTTTTCAGGACGAACGAGGAAGAAGACGAAGAAATGCAGTTTGAATGAACACACCGTAGCTCTGACCTAGCTTCACATCAGGAATGATCAGTCCCTCAGATCTAAGAGGTAGTAGAATGTAAAGTACATTTGCCGAAGGGAAAGTACGAGAAAGTATGGAACGGTTTTACTGTCATGAATATATCATCATTAGTAGCCTTCTCCGTAACGAAGGTCGGCCAACGTCTTCTGATAGGTGATGATGAGAAAGTTCGTTTTCACTTTCTTTTCTCGACGGATTTTATACATCTTATCCCTGATAAAAGCGTATTATAAGTCCTTTGACACTCCTTTATCCTAGTATGAATCGCACTGCCTACGAAAAATACACACGAATCGAAGGACACACATACCCCGAAGGAAGTTACAGCTGAGATAGCAACACGAGTCAGTTGACAGATTTCAACTAAGATAGTATGTAAAATACATCCGCTAAACAAAACCCCGCCCTCAGCCAACAAAACAAAAACAACAACCAAAAAACATCGATAAGTATTCCATTGTCTCTGCCAAACACTTTCACCGTTTTACGTTGATTGTTGCTTTGAAGATCAGCTTTCTCTACAACTGAGGTTTTTTTTCTCTAGACCTTGTAGGTAAATGTTTGTCATTTTACACTTAAAAATTATTTGTGTGTAATATTTATCTACTGTTTACAGGCACCGGGTTTCCCTTCTTTATGTGTTTAAACAATACCACAACCCACCTTCTGTCCTGTACTTACTGTTCGCAGAGCCGGATTAACGTAGTAGCACAAGTAGCATATGCTACGGGCCCCGCGCTTTTAGGGGCCCCGCGCCAATAAATATGTACATAATTTTTTGGTCATCTTCTAATACGAGCGTTGATGGGAAGGAGCGAAGCTCCTGACCGGGTTGGAAGAAAAGTCCACTGACCCCCCAGCCTCGCAATGACATGTCATTGGGCCAAAAGAGCTGGAAAGCTCGAGTGCCGCTGGTTAGAGAGAAGAAAAAAAATACGAGCGTTAAACCAATGATCTTGTGATTTATGCCATCTTTAGCGCCTTTTCATTTGGTGTCACGAAATTGTGAGAGAAAGAGCATAAGAGGGTGACTTAGTGTGACTCTTCATTATTTTAATCTTAACTGTTTGCGGACGGAAGCCATTTAAGTGGCGTTGAAAATTTGGTCACGTTTGGACGGAAGCCACTTTTTTGGCTCTAGGCGACTGCCCCTCTAATTTTGTTTCGTTCTTTGTGAAATGAATTTGCATTAACAATAAAAACTAGAATTTAGGAAACGGAAACTTCCTGTTTTAATTGAGGTATACGGCGTGCTCGCACTCTCTTTCGATCTTGATTAAAATTTCTTGATTTGTAAGGTTAGAAAACTCAAAAAATGAGCAGTAAACACGGAGATATTGGACGTGATTATGCTTCTGGAAGTGAAAAACGTAAAGCGAAGGAAGAAAAAGAAAGAAGAGACCAACTTGTGATATCAAAAACACGTAAGCTGACAGAATATTTTGATGTTCATGGTGGTGGTACTCTAACCGCTGAAGCTGGAAGTACAGGAATAACTAGTACTAGTGCATGCTGTGCAGCAGAAAACATACAGCAAAACCCAGTATACAATGAGTCTGAATGTGAAAGAATAAGTGAAACGAAGAAGTACTCTAATGATATTGGTGATTGGCCGAACAATATAGATGACTGTGAGCGTGAATATTGCATATCCAAGGGAAGTGAAAAATGTCAACATGTTGATAGTGCCTTCTCTTCATCCGTGCGATTGTATGACACTGAAAAGAAAACTCGATACTGTCAGAAGTCTTATTTTACACATATTCATAAACTTACAAACAAGCAACATGCAAGAAAATGGTTATGCTATTCAGAAAGTAAAGGGCGCCTATTATGTTTCCCATGCAAGCTTATGAGTTCAGAATGTTCATCAAAGTTTACTGTGGAAGGGTTTAATGACTGGAAAAATGCAAGCAATCTATTGCGTCGACATGAAGAAAGCTCCTCACATAGACAAGCTTTAATTTCACTGTTGATGTGTAAAAACAAAGGTGAACGTGTCGATTCCCATCTTGTGAAACAAATGGACATTCAAGAAAAGTATTGGCACAAACTTCTAGAGCAAATAATTGAAGTTGTGAAGTTTTTAGCAGAACGGGGCCTTTCATTTCGTGGCAGTGATGAAATTACTTAGGGTTGTTAGAATTACTGGCCTAGTTTGACCCTTTTCTGGCAGAGCATATAAGTACTCATGCAAACAAAGGATTTGGACATACATCATATCTATCTAAAACAACGTGTGAGGAATTCATCAATCTGATTGGATCCAGCATACTGGATCACATTCTCTGTGAAGTGAAGAAATACAAGTATTATTCCGTTTCATTGGATTCTACTCCAGATATATTTAATATGGACCAGCTGACTTTGACTCTGCGCTATGTTTTGCCATCTGGACCAGTTGAAAGATTTATGATATTTTTGGATATGGAAGGTCATAGTGCTGAACAGCTTTCTAAAAGTCTACTTAATTTTTTAAAGGCAAATGACATTGATATTAAAGATTGCCGTGGTCAAAGTTATGACAACGCCAGCAACATGAGTGGCAAGTTTATAGGATTACAAGCACGAATTAATTGATAATGATAATTACTATGAAAATTAAAAATGTATGTGTTCAAATATGTTTGTGTTGTTTTATTGTTTTTTTTTTAAATATAGGGCCCCTTTCTTAACATATGCTACAGGCCCCGCACTAGCTTAATCCGGCCCTGACTGTTCGTAGACTTCTATCATTTACTAGACACAGTCTTTGTCTTGTGTAATCTGACATATACTGTATGTAAAATAGAGGAACAACAGAAGTGATTGCGTCATTAATAGGCTGATTGCCCTAGGTAAATTTCCGGTGTTAAGTGTTGCTGGTCGCGCTAATAACCCCGTGTCAACGAAGCACTATTTTTGTGGTACTTAGATGGCAGGGAGGATAGTGTGATTCGCTTCCGTAGCTAGGCGGCGGTGCCGCACGGAAGGTCCTGGGTTCGATTCCCCGGTAAGCCACTTACGTCTGTTGTTTTTCTGTTTTCTAGTTTTCTACTTCTTTGTTTCTCACGAGTGCTTGAAAACATACCTTTATGTATGTGTAATTTTTATTTTACACTTGTAGGCTGCACATAGCTTTAGTTTTTTTTTCACATTTGGTAGGTGTTAAGTACTAATTGTAGTCAAGGGGAGTTTATCAGTAAAATACTTGTAAGTTCAGGCCGGACCTTTGTTAGCTCCCTTGTTTAGCTGTTTATGTGTTTTAAATAACTTCGCGTATCTTCGCGAATGTTCTGGATGCAGAATGGTCCAGAACGTGGGTGAACGAAATTCATCTCCGGCGCTAAATCCGCGCTGAGATGAATTTTGCGCTGATCTGTTTTTTAGGCGGAGAGATTTTTTCGTGACTTTCGAATGCTGAGATAGCTGAGAGAAGGGACTGACGATTATGGTCAGTGTGTCCCGATATAGAGAATTGTTTTGGCGAAAGGGATTTGGATATTTCCTAAGATTTCATAAAGCCGTGGATATAAAGGCCTGAATATATTCTGCAGAATGGACGTTGTCACAGATTTTTTCGGGCCATGGATAGGCCGTTATGTTTGATATCTCTGATGAGGGAGATTTGTGAAGGTCGACAGATTACAATGGCTAACAAAAAAAAAATTTTTTTTTTCTTTCTCTAACATTTCTATGTTTTTCTGGTCAATTTTAATGCGCTGTTTTCAAATCTGCAAACCGTTTTTCTCTATCAGGTCGGGATCTCTAGAAATATGCAATTGAAGGTTTTTAACAACGCATACAGTATTACAACATCATTCGTACAAGAAGTATAACAGTTATGTAAGCTTGAATTTTTTAGCAGTCGACTTGCGTCGGTGAATGGCATGTAGTACATCGCGATGAAGCATCCAACAATAATCGGCAAGCATGGTCACACTCCACAGTCCTTGATAACGTGACTCCATTACGGCGATATATTGATGGAATCGTTCTCCATGTTCATCGCTGACTTTGCCAAGGTTGTCAGGGAAAAAGTCATGATGCGAATCGAGCAAATGGATTTTGAGGGACATGTTACAGCCCATAATTCTGCATGCATCTATGCACTGCTTAACAATATGCACATAGTCGACAGATTTGTGATTTCCCAGAAAGTTATCGACGATCGATTTGAATGCCATCCATGCGCGAAGTTCACTACCATGTAACAAGTTCTCGAATTGTTTGTCTGCAATAACTTTCCTAATCTGAAGTCCTACAAAGATACCTTCCTTTATCTTTGCATCGCTAACTTGCGGAAACTTTTCTCGAAGATAAGTGAAAGCTTTGCTCGTTTTACCTAACGCTTTTACGAAATTCTTCATGAGCCCCAACTTTTATGTATCGGTGGTAAAATGATGCTGTCTTTGTTAACTAATGGCTCGTGTATTACATTTTTATGCCCGAGCTGCATACGATCCCTGATAGGCCACATCTTTCTTGCATAATGTTCCTCTCTGTTGCGGCTGTCCCATTCACATAGGAAGCAACAAAATTTAGTATACCCAGTCTGCATGCCCGTGAGAATTGCAATGACTTTAGGTCTCCACAAATCCGCCATTGGTAGTCATTGTACTTTATTTTTGCCAAATGTATAGCCATATTGTCATAAGTTTCTTTCATATGAACAGAGTAGGCGACTGTAATTGATGAAAATAAATTTCTGTTATGCAATAACACGGCTCTTAGACTAGTCTTGGAAAAGTCGATGAAAAGTCGCCATTCTTTGACTATGTGCTTATGACCGAGGTGCACCATTAGACCGTTTACATCTTTGCAATAGCAAATGTCATCATCCATCTCAAAGTATTGAACAAGTTCTCTGTGTCTATGACGAAATTTAGATATCGGAGTATTGGGCGCTAAAAGATTCCATTCTTTGAGTCGCGAACCGAGTAATTCCGCATGTCCTTTGGTAAGAGCGAGATCACGTATTAGATCTGAAAGTTCTGAATGGTCAATTAAGTGAACACCATCATTCACCGGTATATAATCCGAGTCAGAATTAGTTTCTAAAGCAGGTAAACTTTCAATTTCTGATGGTTCATTCACGTCCAACGGATATTGTTCTGGTGGAACTGGGGTCGGACACGTGATTGGATCATGAGGCACTGGTTTCGAAACCGATTCAATATTTGGATAAACCACAGACTTTCTAGTTTTAAAAGTGAAACCATGGATATTTGTCAAGCAGAAGTAACAATCAGTAGCGTGATTTGTCGGTTCACGCCATATTACTGGCACTCCAAAAGGCATCGACTTATGCTTCGGCGATTTTCGTAACCAACCTGCCAATGTATTTGCACAAGTCGAACAAACTGCATTTGGCTTCCAAGATTTATTTGCATCATCAACTTTCGAATCGAAATAAAGTTCATATGCTTTCTTTAGTAATTGTGTAAAGTTTTTCTGGTGAACACGATCGGTAAAATATCCGCACACGTAACAGAACAGATCAGCCGAATTTCTACAACTTCTAGAAGCCATATTTTGCTCAGAATTATTTCAAAATACAGTAACTATTTGAAAAATAGCGTAACATATGTCATGCATCTTTTAGCAGTATAAAAAGTAGAATTATTTTGCATTTTATTAATTTTTAATAAGTTATATAGTAAAAATGAAACGGAGCAAATAACGGTTTCCCAAAAATATATTTATTCACAAATATCTTAAGAACCCGATGTGATAGAGATAAACGGATTTCAGATTTGAAATCAGCGCAAGAAACTGACCTAAGAACACTTATTCTTATATAAGAAAGAAAAATGTTGTTTGTTAGTGTTATTATTATAGGGAAGGTGTTTTTCTCCCATGAGTTATGTTGAGGCTGACGATATAGAGATTATTGTACTGCGATGGGCAGTTCCCTTTATTGTAGGGATAATTTGGGCCAGGAAACTTTATCATTATGAGCTGGCGTACTTATGCAGCTGTTGTGCTTGGATTTTTTATGCTATGTACTTAACCACCTACGGATTTGGTGTTCATGAGATGTATCCTATTTTGCTGTGTACTGTAACCTGTGACAATGTGCTTAGTGATGTCCTCGTGACTATGGAGTATTAAAAACAGTGTAGAACGATTAGGAGTTATAACCTTTTCCTGACTCCTACATGTGCGTTGGTGTGTGTGTGATTATTGTTGACTTACGTTAGAACTACATGCATTCGCGTTCACTGATGTCTATACACCCACACACCTGGTCGGCCACCTGTAAGCCCGACGAATGCTGATTTGCCTTCATCAGCGCACATAATACTATAACATTTATCATCTTCTTCCACCACTCAATAACTCACTTGGATATCAACAGTGATGGCCAGTTCATACTTTACCCGGCGTTGCCCGGAAGTCTCTTATCCCACTCTACCAGTGAATCACGAACAACTTCACTCAGTATCAGTAGGCTTTATAGAACTGTCTGTTTGGTTGTATTTGTTATATACCTGCTCGGTCTGTGTGGCTTAAAGGTATGGCGTCCGTCTCTAGTTCTAAAGGTACCAGGTTCGCTTCCAGCACTGGGAATATAATTGATAAACATTTTTTTCGGAACCAATAGTTACTAATGATATCATATATATCATATGTATATATATATATATATATATATATATATACATATATATATATATATATATATATATATATATATATATATATATATATATATATATATATATATATATATATATATATATATATATATATATATATATATATACCCCCCCCTTCCCCCGAATCTCCTGATTATTACTGAGTAGGGAGATCGGATGCCTAGGCTTCTCGGATAAGGACGAAAAATTGGGAGGTCTCGTGTGCAAGTTGTGCACGTTAAAAATTTCTCGGCAGTTGGAAAGAGTAAAGAGTAGGCCATACGGCCGCTGCCCTGGCTAAATTAAAAAAAATTAGGAAACCTACCCATCACAACAATATTTATAGAATATATGATTCCTGATTTCACACGTTGTGATCCTCTCCGGTGTAGGAGGTAGGAAGGACTGTACGGTAGGGAACACTGTACAGTGCCTCCTACCTGACGGCAGCGGACACTGTACAGTGAGCGATACTTAGGTACCGCCCACTGTACAGTGAACCTTACCTGCTGGGTAGGAAGGACTTAACATTTTAAAGGTTAAAAAAACGGAAATCCGTACATAAATATAATTAATGCTGTATTGTATGTATTGAGAAATGGATTTGCCAGTAAAACCAAGGCCATAATACATAATAACTGCGTTTTCTTTTCTACTTGGCAGCGTATAAATAAAGAGTATTAATCAAGTAAAACTAGATAGCTGACATTCCTTCGAAATATAGATATAACCAACGAAAATCAGTATACGTCAGTTAAAAATCTGTTAAACATAATGTATATTGCTTATTTAGTAACTACTATTACCAAAAGAGCATTAAAAGCTAGTTTTTTACCTTCATATAAAAAGTCAAATAATTTATAACGTCATCTACACGCATTGTGAAATGTGTTGTTTTTGTTTTTTGCGTTCGCTCGACCATATATCTCTCTTACAGGCTGGCCTTTTCTAAGCGGTATGTAGACCTATGTTGTGTCGTAGTTTACAGCTGAGCTGCGTTATCTGCGCCTTTCGGCCCGACACATCCGATTTCAGCACGCAGATTTTACGGGTTTGCTTTCCCTGCCATCTCACGCCCATATGTATCCTTTACCTCATGTCCATACAATGGTGCAGTGAAATGACTGCGCCAGTGCATTGTGAAATAAATCTTCTCTGTGGCCAGAACATTTTTAAAGCGGAGGGGGCAACGAAGCTTATTTTTGTTCGTCGGTTATAAGTTTAATTGTAATCGAGTTAAGTTGTTTTAGATGACTAGCTATTTTGAATTACGTTACAAGAGCACATTTTAAAAAAAAACACACACAAATATTTATTAAAGCTTTTTTAAAAAAAAGTCATTTTCCGTTTAATGTTGACAATTTTCACATCTGATTTTCAGTGATCTTCATTTTTATTTTTAAATTAAGTTTCACTTTATAACATTAGTTCAGTTTACTTAATGCTAATATACAATACAATAAAAAATAATATTAATTTCTAAAATAAAATAAATAATAGCTTTGTTAATATTTCAAAACAGATATATTTCTCACGTTGGTCAACTGGGCATCGATTTATGTTGCATACATTCTCAGAACAATCCGCTATTCACCTTTCAGAAAATTTAGTTGAATGAAAAAAAAAAAACACACACACAAATAGTAATACGTCTTACAAGGAGAAAAGACAAGAAAAACCTACGTTGCGGCCACAAGGCCTTCGTCAGGGACAAACAAACAAGAGACAGGAGGGAAAGAAAATGAGAATTAAGTAGAGAACATGAAACTATAAAAATAAGAAAGAAAAAAAAACTCCCTTATGTCCAGTCACATGGTGAAGCAAGATGGCTGCCACTAAACCGGAAAGCGGAAGTGAATAGTACATTAAAAACAAAAAATAAGAAATAATGAAAACAAGGACTGGAAAAGAGTGAGGGGGAAAAAAATTCAGAAAATTTATAGTGGCAATAAAAAGATCATGTTTCTTCCATGCCTGAATAATTAAACGGGTCTATATCTCTTCCTGGTGCGAATCTTATCTCAGCTTACCGACTAGTGTGAAGTATTTCTGAACTTTAACGTGAAGCGTCCACGGTAATGGGCAGTTATGACAGTCCTAGCAAAGAAGTTTACAATTGTTTGTTATCACGTCTAACCTAATTAACATGCCGAGTAGGAAAGCAATAGGTGATACCACTAATGTATGGCAAAATTCCACAGAGGGTTGTTACGTTTAAACGTGGCATTGTTTTATCAGGAAGTTCAAAGAAAGAAACTATAATAAACTGACTTGAGAACTATAGCTATTATTGAACTCTAAAAGAAAGTTGAATTTAAAATTTAAAGTAATTGCCAACACATTTCAAATTGCGAGAAGAACTCTATTCGTGATCAGAAGCAACTGAAATTTTCAAACATTATGTAAAAATAAACTTAATTTAAATTGAAAGTGGTTAACTCCTTAAACAGTTTTCCATAATGAATTTTACATATTGATAAGTACAACTTTTTTTTTTTTAAATTTTTTGCACTCAGTACTGTAAATATTGCATGCATGTTTAAAATCACTGACCAGTTCAACTAAGTGCATGTCATAGCGTTTTTATTTCTTCACATTTTAATATATAACACTATGTTATCATTATAAATAAATTATTTCATGTCAAACCAGTAACGGTTGTCATGTCTCAAATTAGCTCGTCAAAATGATAATACTAAGATACTGAGCGTCCGATTGGTAGAGTGGTTAGAGCGCTGGTCTCTCGCGGCAAAGGTGCCAGGTTCAAATCACGGTAACAACACGCTCCAGTCTACCCATCTGTAAATGGGTACCTGATTTTGAGTTAGGGAAGGAAAAGGCAGCGAGGAAGAGAACTGGTCACCCCATCTCTCGATGCTAGACCTAGTATGTTGAAGTCTCTAACACTTCACTCCCCTACTGCAGTACCTGCTATGAGACCACCTATTTTTGTTACTAAGATTTAACTTGAGCCACTCTTGACATTTGGTCTCAATATGACGGCGCCTGTTTATAATTAAATAAAGCTTATTTTATGACTTTTCCTTAACAGAAAGTTATGTATGTGATATAACAACCAAGATCTTTCTTTCATATATTTTTAGTTTAACAATTATAATTAATACAAATTATTCAGAGGTGCAATTACATGCCATATTATTTATTTATATATTTATTGAGCGTCCCAACTCTGGGAAGGTTATTGGTACTTCCTTATTAGGTTTTAAGATTGGTACATGGAAGCAACTTTCCATGCTTTTGGTATCTTTCCTGAGCTCCAGATTTTGTTTAAAGGGAAGTTATTATGTTTAAAGTTTTTTGAGGTACTTTCTTAAGGATTTCATAGCTAAGTATATCATGCCCTGAGGCAGTATTAGATTTCTCTTTTATTGCACCAGCTACTTCTTCTTCTGTTATATCAGCATCTAAAAAGTGATTTTCATCTATCTGGTCTGGTAATTCCTTTATAAATTTCGCTTTTTCTCTTCTCTCATTTTCTTCCTGTCCAAGACTACTTTTTGCACTAACTTTATAGAAATATTCAGAAAGGGCATTAGCTTTTTCTTTGTTTGTTTCTGCTCTGTTTGGTAGTTTGATTGTTGGCATTATTGTTTTCTTATTGTTCCCTTTGATTGCCTTAAGGTTATTCCATACTTCTTTAATTTGAGTGCTAGGTTTAAGTGACTGACAAAACTCCTCCCAGTGAGTTTCTTTGGCTTTAAATATTATTCTGTTAGATTCATTCCTAATATGTTTATACTCATCATAGTTATTGTTCTGTTATTTCTGTATTTTTGTAAGGCTCTTTTTCTTCTCTCATGAATTTCTGCACAGCTTTTATTCCACCAGGCAACTGGTTCTTTATTCCACGGAGTTTTTCTGTTCTTATTAATGTTATTTATTGGTTTTAGGTGCTGTGGAATCTTTTTATTTGGTATATATTTTATTGCTATTTTAAGAATTTCATTGGTCAGTGTTTCTGCCCACAAGTCAGTATCATCTGATTCCATGTCTTTATATTCAATCACCCCCAACTCTGATTGGAAGGCTTCCCCTTTGGTTTTTTTATAGTTGAAAGTCGGTTTCTCTGGTCTGGGTTTGGAATAACGCTTTCATGCATGGTTATTACAATGGGCAGATGATCTGAGTTTGTGTCTTGTAACACTTCCGAATTTACATTCACTAGGTTGTTAGTTGCTATACTTATGTCTATTACTGAGTCTGCCCCGTTAGCTTGCGGATTAATTCTAGTTGCAGTTCCATCATTTAGTATTAGCAGGTCATTGTTTTCTATAAAGTCAAGTAGGCGCTTTCCTGCATTGTCTGTATGTTGTCCACCCCAAGCATAATGATGGGAATTAAAATCGCCCACGAAGACTGTTTTGGGGCCCAGTCTGGTGCTTATGGCGAATATTTCTTCATCTTTAATTGTACCATTTTTAGCATATACATTTAAGATTGTTAGATTGTTTGGTTCAGCTGCTATAGTGACCTGGATACCTTCTATGTTGGTTGTATTAAATACTTCCCAGTCTATAATTTTTAATGGTTGTATTAAATACTTCCCAGTCTATAATTTTTAATGTTTCGTTAACTAAGACTGCGACATCCCCTGCTCTACCTTCTGTATTTTAATCTTTTTTACTTCCTCTTACACACTCGTGATTTATGTTATTACTTAGTGTTCGTATTTGTCGTGTTTTACGTTATATCCTTAATGACAATTTTGAATGGAGTTTTTGTTGTTATTGCTTCTTTAAGAGCTCTTTTAGTTTGTTGAAAAACTGGGCAGCCCTGAAACCTGGCGCTGTGGTTTCCTTTGCAGTTAATGCATTTTCTGTTCTCATTAGCTTTTTTTGTAGTCAGTATCTGACTTAGCTTTTTCGCACTGGTTATAGGGTTGTGCTCCAGCACAGTACCTGCATACTGTCTTTCGTTTGTAGCTATTTCGGTCATGGCCAAATTTCATGCAGTTGGAGCACTGCAGTACTGGGGGAACGTAGGTTTATGTGATGTTGGTTTTCTTTCCAAATAACAATTTCTTGGGGTTTTCTCTCCCTTCTGTCGTTATGACTACCACATGTGTTTCCACGTTCCCTTTCACTTTAACCCTTTCTACGTTCACCCGTTTTATGCATAGGTTCTGCATGGCCAGGTTGTTCAGGACTTCCTCCCCTGACAAGTTATTGTATATCCCCTTTATCACACATCTACTGGTCTCTTTTGCTAGCTCTATCTTCACTTTTATGTCGTGTGCAAGTGTCACTGTTTTTGCTTCTACTTTTAGTTCCTCTATCATCTCTTTTATTCTATCGCTTTGATTTGGGTTAATGATTACGCCAAAATGGGTTTTGGAGATTTTGGCTATCGCCTTTTTGCCTAACACAGGTTCAAGCATGTTAATTATTTTGTCTTCATGTAATGCCTTAAGTTTTGAAACTTTGCCAGCAACTTGTGTGATCTTTATTTGGGATCTGGTTTCCGCGTAGTCATCTTGGTTTTTGGAAACTGACTGAGTATTTTCTTGCGTTTTCGGTTCTGAATTTTTATTTTTGTTTTCTTCCCTTTTTTGGTTTGGGTTTGCCTCGTCCTCCATTAGGTCCTGTGTGTTCTCATCCAGTTTGCTGTCACTAGCTTTTGTTCTCCCACTTCTGACCACGTTTTGCCTTCTCCAGACTGAGCTCTGGTAATTGGTGGCATGTTGCTTTTTTATTTAAATATATATGTTTGTTTTGTTATTAGATATGCCCTAAATTTCTACTTATGCTTGTTTTTATTTATCTTTCTGTCCTATTTCTATTAACTCCCTGTTATTTATTTTGCTACTATTTTGATTATGTGACTGGTCTTTTTGTCTTTACCTAGTGTTTATACTTATTCTCAATGTTTAATTCTTAGAAGTTGTGTATAGGCTAGCTTTTTATTAATTCTTTAGACCTAATAATTGAAGAAAGACCTAACCGACGAAATTTCAATTAATATTTATTATAATATCTCCTAGCTGAACACTTAATTAAACAGTAGTCCAAATTTGATCTGGCAACTCAACATTTTTTTCTTATCCACTAATATATTTTATTAATAGATGATTAATGTCGTACGATAGGGTAATTAGTTTATTGGGCCCAGTCTAAGTAAAGAGTAAAGGTTGACTGATACACGAGAATGTATAGAAAATAGATTTCACAGGTGGTAGGTTGAGGGGAAAGATATGTCTCTGGAGTAAGTGGGTTTCTCTCATCCAGCCTATCTGTACAACTATGCTTTATTATAGGACTGTCTTTGCCTCCCTGTCTAATGAAAGAACAGGTTACTCTACACACACACAACAATATGTGACAACAATGACACACAAACGTGAAAAACTAAGGATAAATGGGTATGGGTCTGACCAACACACAAAGTTAAGTTTCTTTGTAGTTTATTATCACTAAACTTGACAACACCAATTATCTAAAAGATATCAAGAAATCATTTACATGCAAAGAAAATAAAGAAGAGAGGAGCGCCTTCCCCCGTATATTATTAACCCAAAGGGTGGAGGTTAGCACTAGGTTACAGAATAAAACAATATTGGTACACTATAAGACTAAGTAAAGTAAACAAAATTTAGACAATCAGATTTATGGATAATTCCCAGCAAAACAAGAAAATCATCACACACTCTCTCGCACAGTGGCCACTTCTCACACTCTTACCTAATTGGCTTCTATAGTAGGTCTGTGGTATCCCTTGGTAACATAATTATTCCATGAACATAATTCCTATTTTACTATGATTACACTGTCACCCCCAGCTATCGACAATCCAAATTGGCCCCAGTTCCCCCCCCCCCCCCCCCCAAAAAAAAACGCCGAATATGGTGCTTCTATCTGGATATAGGTGTTTCTACCAATAGTTGGAAATGTGAGAATCCTTGAGGTTTACCCTTTAGAGGGGGGAATATTTCCAGTATTGGGATACATCTGGTTGCTAAAAAAATGTTTAAAAATGATGATGATAGTTCTTCTATCAGCCAACTCTGTGTCAGAGCCCTGATTCTGCACAGTGTATAAAGATATGTATATATAATCCATTTGAATACGACTGTCGGGAGTCGGGGAACAATAATAATGTTACATGTACACACCACTGTGGGCTGGTAAAAATGGTAATCTGGATTTTGTAAGTCTAGTATTTATATTTATTGTCATCCAATATCATCGGCTTATAAGTGAAATGGATAACGAACCAGAAAAGTAAAAGACTGCTGGTCCCCCTTGAGATTAGGTCTGCGAAAAATATAAGAGAACATTTGTTGGAAAAAATGCTACCATTCTATGTATATATATATATATATATATATATATATATATATATATATATATATATATATATATATATATATATATATATATATATATATATATATATATATATATATATATATATACCGACGGGGACAAGACGATCTCTCATCCTCTCTGTCAGTCCTGACTAAGTTCAAAAGACACACGGTGTTTCCTTACGCCTACACGCTCGCAGACGTCGCTCGCCGCTAATCTGGGTCGGACCGAGTTTATGATAACTTACCCGCCCCTGCTAGCGGCTGGTGGTCAGCGTACGGTGTTAATTATTATTTAATTTTTCATACGCACCACCTACAACAATAATCGCCTGTCTTTAAATAGCTATTAAATTGTCGGTGTCTGTTCGTTTGTCGTATGGCATTTAAAAATTATAAACGCTATAATAACAAATTACAAATGAAATGTAAGCATGTATTTTATACTCCCGCTATCAGTCGCCTAACGTCTGTAAGGTCCGGTCTCAGTAAAGTTTATCTCTCTTTCTCCTGGGGGAGTTTAAGTGTCGCGTCCGTCTACACTGTAAACATAATTACCGTCTCGTCTCGGTGAGTTAGCGGTCGGGTGGTGGACTAACATTTTAATTGAATATCTGGTATGAAAATCGCTACGCGTATTTTATTTAATAGGTCTTACTAGCCAGAAAAAAATCTAAGAAAAGTATAAGTGTTTAAATGCTATCACCACTTTTAAATACTTAGCACTATTTTCCTCTTACCAGAAAATTCAGAACGAAAATCTCCACGAATCACTTATAAACACTTCCAACAAGAAAAATGGTTCTCGGACTGCGCGCTAGACTGTTCAAATTTTGACTAACATCTGATGGCGGGACACAGCAGTATATATACCATTAGATTTCTCTGATCTCTAATGGTGTTAATTTCGCGCTCCTGTGTGTATGACGAAGATTCAGAAGCTAGAGCCCAAGATGAAAGGCTTACGATTCAGACTACCAGAGTCTCTTGTCTGAAGTTGTTGACCAACATCAAAGACTTAAGTTCTACTAGCGGGTTTCTCTTCAGACTTAGCTTCTGTTTTCTTTCTTTTCATTTCTGTTCTCATCGCTATGGTGCTTAAAGTTTCTAGTGTTATCCAATCTTGTCTCTTTCTTTCCTGGAATCCCAAGCATGATTCTCTGCTTTCCTTGTATATTGTTGAAATGATGTTGAATTTTTGGTCTGTGTTTTATTTATTTATTTATTTATTTTTGGCCAGGGATCCATACCTCAAGAACGACCCAGAGTCCACTGGGAGGACAACATTAGACAATCTCTGAAGGACTGAGGACTAGATTGGAACCAGGCCAGGAGGGAAACATCCGATAGGTTAGGATGTCACTCTCTGGCAAACCTCTACACCCCAGGGTAGAAAGGAACGACTAAATACGAGGTATTTCTCGTGCGTGGAATACTCTGTTTAGCTCCACGTAGCTTAATATTTGGGTATATAATGTACCGGTACTTTATTCTATGTAGCACATTATATTTGTTAATGTTTTGTTTTTGTTTTTTCTTCTTCCAAACTGCAATTTCTGGGTGTTTTTTTTTTTTTTTTTTTGGATTGATGTGGGAAATATAATTTTGTTAATGTATTTTTTATCCGTAATCCCCATCATTAGCTCGTGTAGATGTTATATGTCTACTCTTGTTTTGGTAATATACAATATTATTATGTTGTGCAGCTCTCTCTAGGAGGTAAGTTTTCAGCACCTTTTTAGTGACCGCGGTATTGGTTGGAAGTGTTGTATTGTTAAGTATTCTATTCATGATTTTCTTGCCATTCGTATTGTTTTGTTTTGTTGCATGTTAGCATATAGTGTGCTACGGTATTTTTCTCAAGACATGTGTTGCAAGTGGATTTTATTGAAGGGGAAGTAATCTTTAGAATGTTTTGGACAAATTAAATTTCGAGTTGCAACGCTTGATTAAGCGGATACTTGTTTGACTTTAGGATAGAATTATCTTTTCCTATTTTTCGAGTGACAGAGTACAGAAAAGCGTGTGAACGCTGTTTAATCTCAAATGTTGAGAGGTATTTATTCTGTACTGTTTTGAGCCATGTGAATAGCTCGCAGCTAGGCTGCATGTATTATTGAGAGCGGTGTTCAAAACAGCCGAGTCTCGTGACGGGTTTTTTTTGGCGGGACTAGTGTGTGTGATTTGGGGAGTTGTGTTTTGGGCGTGGACCGTGTAGGTCGAGTCCCAGTGGGTTTTTGGATAGTGTATGCCTACGTAGGACTTAAGAAAATGTAGACTTATATATTTCGCTGTGTGTACAGCCTATTTGATAAACTGCAGTGAAGATTTATTAGGCCATATGAAGATTATTATAGCTGCCGGGTGAGCAGGCTTTATTGTGTAATGGAGTACTGTTTAGGCCATATGAAGATTATTATAGCTGCCGTGTGAGCAGGCTTTATTGTGTAATGGAGTACTGTTTAGGCCATATGAAGATTATTATAGCTGCCGTGTGAGCAGGCTTTATCGTGTAATGGAGTACTGTTTAGGCCATATGAAGATTATTATAGCTGCCGTGTGAGCAGGCTTTATTGAGTAATAGAGTACTGGTTAGGCCATATGAAGATTATTATAGGCCAGGATGTGGACAGGCCGTATTATATATATTTAATGCAGTGTGGAAATTATATGATTCGATGTACCTGTATTCGTCTATGTCTACGTGATGATGTGCTGTGAGTTAATAAACAATAATTAAATATCACCAGTCGTTCCATACTCGATGACTCCCGTGGGCGCACCTGTTGTGTGAACGACTTTGCCAGCACACAATCACACTCACTTTACCTATACCAAACACGAATCTTATCATTTGGTGGCCAGTATGGGGATCGAACCCACGACATTCGCGTTATCAGCACGGTTATTATCATTTGGTGGTTTTTAGTTAACAGGATCTGACATCTACGACTATTCGCGTCGATAGCCTAGGTGGCGTAGTTTTCGTATCATTTGATATCATTTCAGATGTGCCTGTGTGGCGTGTGCGATTAAGAAATTGTTACCTCTACAGTGATATGTACTTGAAACAAGAGGGTAAAGTGAATCTACTGTACTTCGGAACTTCGACCTAGTTATTATCTGCCTGGGTGGCGCTTTTGAGAAACCACGCACGCTTTATTTGGTAGTATGCAACTTTACACCAGTAGCAATTGACGTCCTATTTCATGCCTATAGACCACAACAACGTCTGCAGTGGTCAGGGAAGTTCAATTAGACTTGGACAGTATTTATACCAGCATTTGTACGGGTTGTGACGGATTCCTGCAATATTCGGGTTACCTGTGCCAGTTATCACCATCACAAGTTCAAGACGTTATGATACACGGAGTTGCCGTGTACATTTCAGACTAAAGAAGAGTCAAGAGTTGCGGTGTGTGCTGTATTATGGTTCCTGTCAACTTGTGCATTGTTAAGCACATATCATATTGACGAAATTACCTGAAGAGAAACGAATCAAGTTCCAGTGCTTTCCTGCAGTGGAGGTTTTAGCAGTCTATGTGATATCCAGTGTCGTGGCGGAAAGGAACGGGATTGTTGACAGATAAGTGATTTTTTTCTTGTGTAAATTGTGTCACTTCATGCATGTCATTGGGCCTCCCTAATTGCTCATTCTGTTGTTATTGTTGTTTATGTCCAATTTGACATATGATTAAGATTTTATGCATAGGTGTTAATGGCTGTTGACATATGTCGATTTTCCTGATAATGATGTGACTTGATAAAGGTGCTATAAAAAGGAATTGGTGATACGGAATTGAGGAATAAGCTCATTTCTTGACAAATAGTTAACTTTGTGATCTGGAAAGGTGATTGTCCCAACTTTTGTAGACAGTAATTTGTCATAACTATAAGTGATTACTATATATATTTGATTAAGTAAGTGAATCACTATGGATGATGATGATATAGATCCTGAGGATATGAGACCTGTATTGGCTTATTTGTTGGAAGAAGGTAGAGGTTTTCAAGAATTAAAAGGCCCAGAGCTTGAGGAACATGTGATAGACAAATTTTTGGTCAATGCGGCAAAAGCCCTAAAATATTTTGCTGAGGAGAATTTTCACTCTCATCCTCATCTAAGGATGGCTAAAGATTTAGCGCAGTTACTGGTTATGGATCTTCGATTGTTTTCTTACCACTATATGGGTGTTGAACGCAATCAGATAATGAAGAGTATACGTAAGATAGTGCGCAACGACATGGCTGATGATCAGAAAAAGGAGTTAGAAGATGAGGTCCACTAAACAGATTTATGAGAAATTGAAAGTTGAGACCGAAAACGTTTAGGGCTTAAGAGAAACACTTCTCGATTTAATGAGAGTTTTGGTCTTCAAACAAGAATTTCCAGGTGAAGAGATCTCACATAGAGATGTGGAGATTGCACAGGCAAGAAAACGAGTAGATGGCCTGCTTGACATCGTCTTGAATAACAATATGTGGTCTTCTGTCAATGTTGACAATGATAGACAGAAAGTTGCGAAAAGTCAGCCCCATACACTTTTTGCTCAGAGAGATGTCATTCATGGTAAAGACAGATCTTTTCGTGGTAAATACAACTTTCCAAGTTCTAATATTACTGATAATTCTAGTAATAATTCTTGGCGTCAGAACAACAAAGATTCTAGTGTAACAACCAGTTCTGTTAATCAGGAAAAGAAAGGTGATATATTTCAGGACAAGACTCTTAAGAGCAAACATTTGTCTACTACTGAAAATACTCAGAAATTAATAGCGGGTGTTGAGACTATTACTACTTGTCTCAGGGATGAAACCCATATGCGGAACAATAGAGATACTATTGTTTCTGGCAGTTATCAAACTCAGCACAGTCAGTTTGAAACAATTGGTAAATATATTCCCATAGGGGAAAAGAAAAACAGTTCTAGTAAGAGAGATAACCCCAAGATTAAACAGTACCAAGGGATATCAGTAAATAATAATTTTCCCTCTCCTAGATACTGTAGACAATTTAACAAATCTCAAAGTTTTGATTGTAAGAATGTTGAAAAGTATGATAGAAATAATAGCTTTTCAAATGTTGCTTTACATCACCAGAGTAATGTTCCTCAACAAAAGACTAAAGTCATTATTTGTAAACAAGGCAACGGTAATAATAAGTATTTTGATCATAGAACAAATAATAAGCGCAATTGTGCTAATTTTGTTCAACATGAGCCCAGAGTCATTTATAATCAAGGTAAACAGAGTAAAAATAACAGTGGATCCTTGAATACTATTGCTTGCTCTACTTGTTGTTGTGAATGTGAGACTTTGTTTCAGCGTACGGCAGCGGCTACATTCAAGGTCGGTCATGTTGTCCCCAAGTATTCTGTGATATCTACATGTGATAGGAAGAGCTGATGACATCGTGAAGAGACCGGTGCTTTACACAAACCGGTGCTGGGTAATTGTCAATTTGATTTCTACGTTTTTTCTTCATTAAATTTCACTATTGAGTAAAATGGAAATTTTCATTTGTATTTGTTGACAGAAGCTACTTTGCGATAAGAGTCAAGGCTTCTGTGACATATTGACGGTCAGATATGTAGGTCAACTTTACGCTCGAGTGGTCAACCGAAAACCTGTCAGCGTCTAACTAGAATCTGAGGTGTTACTTACTGAAGGTCAAGCATGTTTACAAGAGAGGGGGAAATTTTGCGTCTGATTTTTTTTTTTAGATAGTAAATATTTTTGTATTCTATATTAGTACATGACATGTTGTTGTTTTGAAATAACATATAATTTTGTTGTAATGATTATTTCTATGCATCTTTTGATTGCCATAATTTTTTTTTATTGTTGTTATTTTTATGTCGGTAGTTTGATGACATGTGTTACGCACAAATAATTACTTTTTTCCAAAGTCTTTGTATGTTCGTTTTTCGTATGTATGATCATTATTTGACTGAAATGCATGTTATATATATTTTATGGTCAAAGGGACAGAACCCGAAATATCGATACTACTATTTTTTGTGGGTTTACCTCATCTTGTATAGAGACACGTTCGGTCTATAATGTCTTGAACGAAGCGTGACCATATCTCCTTATTTGGTAGTATCAGTCAACTGTTGTAGATGTTTGAAACCTTTCTTAACGCTTCTGTTCATGTCCATAAAAGGCGCGACTGTGTAAGACTTTTATCTCGAATGTTCTTAGAATCGTCTTATTGTGAACAGCGACTCAGAGATTGTCGCTCTGCGCATGTCTCGACTGGGTTGTGGTTTTGTTGTTCCGCCCAGGTCGGGGAGTTGAGAAATGGACTGATTGCGAGCGGACGCGCCTTGCGTCTTGTGATTCTCTGAGGGAAATACATTGTCTTTGTGAGTTAGTTAGCTAACTAGACTATTTCCCGGTATTAGTCAAGCCTGCCTGGAGGCATATGTTCATGGTTGATTTTCCGAAATAAGGTAATTCCTCTTGTAACGAACTTTATGCTATCATCTAGAGGTTCGTCATTTTGTCGCCTTTTTGCTCGCCTGTGTGATTCAAAATGGAGAGGTACTTTGACTAGGATTAAGTCACCGGTATCTTTATACCTGAACTAATTATATATATATGGGTCGCTCTAGACCAACAAGACTATTGTCTGTGTTCCAGGATTCGTTATATCAGAGATCACGTCCAAGTCAGATGGTTAGACTTAGGAAGGTTATAAAGGTCGAGCTGACCTGTAATCCATGTATGCTACTCACGTGCAGACAGTAAACGGACGTATTGTATACATCTGATCTGCTAGCATCAGGAAGGAATAATTATTATTGTCTATGAACATTAAGGATCTGCAGCTGACCACGGTTGCAGAAGTTATATGCATTATTTATCAAGCTTCGCTATGATATTTGTTTTCCATACAACTATTGAGTATTGACTTCTACATGACTGTCAGTTAACATGAGTTTGAATGCTGCATTCGTTGTACCTATGCTGACAATAACATAAGTATCATGACTGTTTTGTGGCGTGCAATAAATGGTATAAACCTAAAGCGAAGTTACCATTTTTATGACTCTACACGTCATGTTGCCTGTGGTGTACCCTGAACTGTCCTACTGCAACACACACACAGCAACAATCTAAACCAGATAAGACACCCACATCTTACATTGTAATACCTGGTGTCGATAGAGGTGGTAATTTGACGGCATCCTAATTCCACCCTTATCAACATGTTAATACATTTTTATGCTATTTATATATTATTGTGATTGATAATGTGTAGCATGTAATTATTGTCCTCTATACTACTCTGTTCAACTTAGAATTTTTGCAACTGTGTTGTTTAGGATAGTTTTTGTACATGATGAGATTGCCAGCCCTAAGCACAAACTCATTTATTGTGTTGATGTAGTGGTTACTTTTAGATAGTCCTGAGTGTTCGTTATTCACTTAATTTAATTTTTTCTCATGTTTTGATGTCATGGTTAATTAATATATAGAACATACAGAGAAGATGTGAATTATCTGTTATGTTGTGAAATGTAATTTTGAAAATAGCTTGCATGTATCATAAATGATCTTGTATTTGGATTTGTCAACATATTGTGAAACTTTGATTTTTCCAGAACTTGATTTCTTGCCAGTCAGGCATGCAGATTATTTTCTTAGCAGATTATTTAAAAAAAAAAAAAAAACTTATTTTTTTTGTAGATATTTTTATAGAACCTTTTGCAAGTCTGTGATGACTGTACATATATTTTATTTAACGTGACACATACGGAGTGGAACAAGACGATCATAGTTACAGGTGCAAAAGGGTCATACGTCAAAAATGTTGATAATTACTTTTCAAGTTCATGAAGATTCTCTAACAATTAAGTCCTCTTATTCAAGTGACTAAGGGTCACTTCCTCTACCATATCATATGTATTGCAGTCAAGTCCGTTGACCTTCTTTCAAGGACGTATCTTATGGCCAACGGATTCATTCTCAAGGAGCAATACTTCTTATCATACTTGTAACAATTCCAGACTTTTTCCATACGATACTTAGATAGCATATATATATAAAATCCAAACAAAGTCATCCACGACAATACGACCAGGTTAGAGTTCTGTGTTGACTAACCTCTCTATATCCATGCCACGACTTTGGCATTGACGAAAATACGGCATATAAAAAACATGTGAAGCATACAAATCAATTAACTTCGTTTACTCGTAGGTATCCTCCCTCTACGGTAATTCAAAAGGGCTAACGACTCCGTCTGTCCATTCTAGGAATGACATACTACGATGAATTCCCGCTAGACCAAAACTAGGAGCGGCCTGATACTTTAATTTAACTCAATAAACATTCGATGTGACATGGGGCGACACTTACTTGACACTTCCACTATTGGCTTCATCATGAATACCAGTAGATATCATTACAAAATAATGGCTTCTTCAAACTTGCCAGAAAAATCCAAGAAATATATATCGGACATAAACATGGTCCGAACTGCCCCGTTCAAAACATGACGTCAGAATTCCCTAACTAGGTTACCCGTGCGTCCAAAGCAACTCACACTGCATTGTGCACGTCAGTGCGTGAATCAATCAAACGCACAAATAATATAACTATTTTAAGACTGGTGCGTACATTTGGCAGGACCGAAGACTACCCCCTTTTAGGTAATAAATGTACGTAACAGCTCCCTTATTACCTCCCCTTAAAAAAATTAATTCTATTAATTTTTTTGAACTTAGTACCCGAGAGAGGTGAGTCAAAACTACAACAAGATATATGAAATGCATAAAGTTATACCATATTAAGAAAAGAATATTAAACGAAATCAATATAACTAAATGATAGTATGCATTAAAGCACACATCCACACTCGACCTACTTTGGAACGATGTGGTAATATTCGAAGTAAAAACAAGTTGAAAATGAAAAATGAAAAAACCATAAAAAAAGATGATAATAAAATTCAACTAAGTTTTCAAAAAAAAAAAAAAAAAAAAATTTTAAACATATGATTTCAAAAATGAAAATGAACAGCAACACTGATGATGATCAATGACAAGAGAATCAATAAAACAGAAAAATTGAAAATACAATGTGCAAAAATGAAGCAATGCAAAATTAAACACTTTAAGAATCAACACCCTTAATGTTTTCTAACACTAGTACGGTTGACTAGTGATCTAACAGTGAGATATCATAACTAAGACCCGTGAATGCAGGTATTACGTGACAACTAAGAAAGTTAGTATGTGTGTGATCCATAATCAATTAAATAGATTAAATTGAATTATTCTAATTTATATATTTCTTAATTACTAACAAATAACCAGTTACTAATATATTCTAAGTAATTCCAATATCACTATCAATATGTCAATGTTCAGTTACAACTAGTTAGTAATCGACGAGACGATGTTCTCAATGTTCCATACACGATAAAATATATTCTCGAACACGATATGTAGTGTAATATGTTCCATAGGAATAACAAATGTATATTTGTCGCTCTTAACAATGTTTCCATACTAATAAAAAGTTACTGTAGTACCAATGTTCCCGTACTAATAAAATGTTACTCTAATACCACTGTTCCCGTTCTAATAAAACGTTACTATAGTATCAATGTTCCCGTACTAATAAAATGTTACTACACAAGAAGTAATGTTATATATCTATAAGTAAGTATATCCTGAAAGTTATACTTATACGAATACTTCAGTTATATAAACAGTCTTTATAGATGTACAATCAATGGTCAGGTACTAAGTTATTCATGGTATCGGGTAGGATGTTTCAACATCTGGAAGTGGTTTAGTTTCGACAAGTTCGCTTGGGCATCTCGACAAACAGTCTGCGAACACATTCTTCACTCCAGGAATAGCTCGTATTTCAAAATTGAATGGTTGAAGCGCTATAGCGTAACGCGCTGACTTCGATGATTTAACGTTCTTCGTGTTCAGTGCGGTAAGAGCTTTTTGGTCAGATTCCACCACAAAGTGTGAGCCGAGGAGGTAAAGTTCCAGTTTTGTGATTGCCCATACTAATGCGAGGAGCTCTTTATCCAGAACGGAGTATTTGAGTTCGCTCTCCGTAAGTTTTCTGGACACGTACATCACCGGAAATAAGGTGCCGTTATATTCCTGCATCAAAACTGCAGCAATAGCGTAAGAAGATGCATCACTGCGAAGAATGAAAGTGAGATTTTTGTTAGGCAACCTCAAAAAAGGTTCATTTGAAAAAAATCGTTTTATATAGTCTAACGCCGTTTGGTGATCCTGCGACCACTTTATTACATTAGATGTGCCTTTCTTCAGTAGAGACGAAAAAGGTGCAGTTATAGTAGACAAATGAGGGATGAATTTTGAATAGAACTGTATAAGTCCTAAAAGAGATCTAACTTGTTTTTTTGTCTTAGGTGCCGAGATGTTTAAAATTTTAGAGACGTTACTGTCTTCTGTATACATGAAACCATGACCTATGCGGTGACCCAGAAATGAGATATCATGAAAACCGACAAAAGCCTTTGAAGGTTTCGCTGTTAAGTTATAATCCCGTAAGGTAGAAAGTAAAGCTTTTAATCCATGAATATGTTCATCCCAAGAGTCACTGAAAAGACAGATGTCATCTATATAAGTAATGACATCGGGACGATGAGACAATATGCGGCGCATCATGCGTACAAAGGTAGCTGGCGCATTCATTAACCCGAATGGCATAAAATTCCATTGAAAAAGACCACGTGGCGTCGAGAAAGCGGTGAATGGCTTTGCTTTAGGAGTGAGTGGCACTTGCCAATAGCCCTTTGAAAGGTCAAATTTCGAAAAGAATGTGGCATGAGATAATTTCTCCAATAAGTCGTCTAAAAGAGGTAACGGTTCCGCATCGAATTTTATAACTTTGTTTAATTTCCTGTAATCTACGCAAAGACGTATATTGTTGTCCTTCTTCCTAATGATTACCATAGAAGAAGAATATGGTGATGAAGATGGTTCAATTATATTTAATTGAAGCATCTCATCCAATTCCTTATCAACCTTATCACGAAAGTGTAAAGGGATAGGATATGGGCGAACTCGAATAGGCGTATCGTCAGTCAGAATAATGTCATGTTGGATGACTGACGTATGACCTGGGATGTCAGTGAGGACATCCTCATACGAGTGTAGAATATTAGAGACTTGCTGACGTTGATCAGCCGAAAGAGTAGATGAGATTGTAACATCATTCCATTTCTCAGTGGAATGGAGTGGTACAACTGGTATTGGTAGTTGTACATCATCGAAAGAAGATTCTTCTTCTTGGATGACTGACAAACTAGAATAGTGTTGAATAGGAGGTGTAGGATCGTCAGTTGCCTGGAACACTGACTGTAGATAATCAGGACGTGAGTAATACTCCTTCAACATGTTAATGTGGAAGGTTTTATGTTTACCATTAACATCAACGATGTAGTCGACATCGGATATTCTTGAGATGATCCTGAAAGGACCTCTCCAGGTAATTAAAAGACGATTGTTATGCGCAGGGAGTAATACAAAAGCTTCGTCACCAGGAATAAGCTGGCGAAGACGTCTATACTTTTTTGCAAATAGACGAGCTTTTTCTTTGGCTTGTTCGGATGATGCAGTAGCTAGTCTACAAGCATCTATGATTCTCTTTCTCAGAGAGATCACATACTCATAAGAGGATTGAGTTTCCTCTTCAATATTATCGTCAACCAATAAGTCGTGGATTAACGACATCGGACCGCGTGGTTGCATGCCAAAAACTAGCTGGAATGGAGAAAACCCCGTGGCTTGATTTTGTACTTCGCGATACGCGAACAGAGCAGCGGGTATGACCCGATCCCAGTCTTGGGGATGGTCTTGGGTCATCTTACCCAACAACTGCTTGAGTGTCCTATTGAGACGCTCAATTAACCCATTTGACATCGGATGATAAATAGAACTAAGAGATCTGTCTATACCTAATGTCTTCATAACTTGAGACATGGATTCAGAAATGAACTGAACCCCATGATCCGACAAGATTTTCCGTGGAAAACCAATGCGTGAGAAGATTAACATCAATGCCTCTGCTACACAGGCAGATGAAGTGTTCTTGAGAGGGATGGCCTCAGGCCAACGAGTGCACATATCAATGCACGTAAGAATATGCGTATGCCCTCTAGCAGATGGAAGCATCGGACCAATAATGTCTATAGCCATTTTATCAAATGGTCTAATCGGGATGTCCGCAGCTTGAATAGGAGCCGCATGAAATGGACCCCGTACCTTAACTGCCTGACATATCAAACAGGACCGACAATAGAGAGTGATGTCCCTATGGACGCCTGGCCAGTAGAATGCCGAAAGCACTCTGGATTTGGTACGCGAAAAACCCATATGGCCCGCACATTGCGAGTCATGCGCATGTCGTAATATACGAGATCTCATAGAGGATGGGACTAAGATCTGATAACATAAGGATGAATCCTTTTCCCGTATTACTCTAACCAAAATCCCATTTTTAAGTATAAAGTCATGTCTAGATTTTGCAAGTTTGTTGCTGGTATTCTTTTTTGTTCACATACTGAAAAAATTTTTTTAATGAATCATCATTCTTTTGCAATGTTGCAAACAACTCCCGTGAAATAGGAGCATCATCATCACAAGTGGTATGAACTGTAGGTTCAATAGGTGTATCATGCGACATATTAGTAGCTTGCGCTCTAGTCACTACTGCATTTGCAGTTTGAATATGTCGCTCTTCCCATTCAGCTATTTGCTGTGGTGTACACTCTTTAATACCATGTATGCGACCAAGTATTACATCACAAATTGGATTCGGAAGGAGACATGCCTGGATCTTTCCTGAAAAAAATGGTGTATTAAGGTCAATAATAGCAGTGGGAAATGTTTCAACGGTGCCACCAAAAGTCACACACTTGACAACCCTGCCCGTGGCACAACTTGGGTTGATCAGCGAAGTCCGGACGCCCACAGTACTACAACCTGAGTCAAATAGGAGAGAGCATGAAATGTTGTTGACAAATCCCTTGTTAAACTTAAGAGAGCCCTGTCCCTGGTGTACTGACGCAGCAGTGGCCGTACAGACTACAGGTAGACTAGGCAAGGTATGTCCGCAACGCAGCGTCGTGATCGCCTTAGGCTGGAAAAGAGTCGAGCATTCTGGACAGTCTTTCACCTGGGTACAATCAAGAGAACAAGACATAGCATTGTGAGTTTCAGCTACTTTACCCTGTTCAATGTTAGCCTGTGTATCACTTAAAGCGACATTAGAATGTCTACCCGTATTACTCGACGATCTATCTCTACGACGCGATCGATTTTGATTATTTGCATTAAAATTGCCATAATTGTCGTTTCTGCTTGAGTTAAAATTTGGATGAGTCCGATAATTTGTATAATTAAAGTTATGATGTTCTTTACAATTTTTTTTTCCAAGAACCTTGTCTGTTTTGCGGACCCTGAGATCTTGATCTCCAGTTTTGTTTATTATAATGTTCTTGATTATTTTTAAAATTATTGTTACCAAAATCTCGCGATCTGTGAGCTTGGTTCCAAGAAACATTAAATGGAGCAGATTGTTGAAATTGCTTCCCTTTGTAAAAGTTATCATTGTTAAAATTGTAATTATTTCCCTTATTGACATACCTGTCAGCACTAAAGGAACGATTTCGTGAAAAATTGTTTTGTTGTGCTGCAAAAGCAACAGGCAATTCATTCTTAATCTGTGCATTACTTAGATCCATGGTTGGGTGAGCAGTGCAGAAATTTTTTGCATGTTCTTCTAAGTCTTTCATAGATAAAGGTTTCCGTTCGTGTAAAAATGCGAGAAATGTAGGATTTACAGACGATAGTACCTTACCGCGCATCAGTAAATCGAAGAGACCTTCATACGACTTTTCAATTTTGGATAATTCGATCCATCTTTCTAGGGTTAGTCGTATTTGTGACAGAAAATCACTGAAATTTCTGCTTGATTGCGGTAGCAATGTACGAAATCTTAATCGGTATTCATCTTCTGTCATTTGAAATTTCTTCAGAAGTGCGGCTCTAAGAGCATTATAATCATTCTTCTCATTAATACTGGTAGTATGATAAACTGCTAAAGCATCCCCAGTAAGTAACCTGGATAAATATGTGCAATACAGTGTTTTATCCACGTTATAAGACCTACAAGTGGCCTCAAATCTATCTAGGAAAAATATTACGTCATCCGACGGGGGATTAAATTTAGGTAATTTAAGGTGAATTTCCTTAAAATGATCATGTCTGGATGAAGTTTGGCTTTCAAAAGTTCTCTGAGAATTAGCTTCCTGAGTTAACCTAAGTCTCTCATATTCTGACTCTGCTAATTTTAGTTCATGCTGTCGTTTTTTATCATTCTCTTCCATCTCAAGCTGAAGTCGTTTTGTATTTTGTTCAGCTATTAATCTTCTTTCTTCCATTTCCTTTTGTTTATTTTCCATTTCCTTTTGTTTATTTTCCATTTCCTTTTGTTTATTTTCCATCTCAATTTTAAGTCTTTCTTTAGCCTCCCTTTGCTTCTGTTCTGCCTCTCGCTGAAATCGTTTCTCTTCTAATTCAGCGGCTTGTTCAGCTATTAATCTTCTTTCTTCCATTTCCTTTTGTTTCTGTTCTGCCTCTCGCTGAAATCGTTTCTCATTCTCCTCCGCTTTATAAGTAGTCACAATACTCTTGATTTATAAAATGATAATTAATCAATGTAAATTAATTAACCTTGTTACTTTGCCAAGTGTACGTCGTTCCTGTCCTAGAACGGTATCTTTTGTTATCATATAGTTATGAAATATATCAATAATCAATATAGTAATTTATGTAATGAAATGTCATGAAAGCAACAACGTGAAAGACAATAGAAACATTACCGACAAGACACGATAATCAAAGACGAGTGAACACAATAGTAGAAATCAACAAAAATAGAAATGTGTAACTAAAATAGAATATCGTAAAAATTTACGATGACAACTACGATCAGATACTCAACAGGACAATTGACAACACAGTGTAAAAACATAGGTTTTGTAAAAAACTGAACGACAGGAAAGGTGAGACGGACGCATAATACAAACAAAATTCATCATAAAATTAAATACGAGTAAAAATAACTACCAAAAACAACAAGTAAACGTGACGAAACAGCTAAACAGATACTATCATAAGGAACAATTAGCGATCGGAACTTCGGCAAGGTTTCTAGCCTTGGACCGGAATTATCGCTCAATTGAAACTTACAAGTTGAGCCCTACAGAACGTCTGACGAAGAGCCCGAATTGGCTTCGAGATGGATCTCGTTCGTCAGATCAACCTCCCTACCTCCCACGACGAATGTACAACATATAACATATAACATGGAAAATGTAAAGATGGACATAACTATAGAAGGCACAGCTAAAAGTAATAAAATGTACAACGAAAGCACGTTATACTCATCTCGCGTGTGCCGGGAAAAAACAATGTGCCTCGTCTCCGTGAATGTACGTCTGAGGATAAAATACTTCGCTCTGCGTATATAACAACAGCTCGCACGTAATAATGACGAATAGGTGATCCCAAGGCAGTCAGTCACTGTAAAACTTGACGTGGAGGTTGATTGATGACCTTGAGCATTTGGTAACCGTAAGTTGATTCTGATTCATCATCACACTAGGTTCCAAGTTTGAGATGTTGTCGCCTTGAAAGTTCAAATCTTCTTTTCAACCGATACTTGGATTGAGTACGTTCCTGTGAAATTATTTATTTCCAGACCACACTGGCATACCATTTACTGTTGGGTGTTCATTCTAATGGTAAAGAACTTCATTACGCGAATGGTTGCAAAGGAACAAAAATGTCAGAAAATGTTCTTCAAAACGAACTCCAACAAGTAGTGTTTAACTGGTCACTTACTGGCAGCACACAAGTCTGTGATGACTGTACATATATTTTATTTAACGTGACACATACGGAGTGGAACAAGACGATCATAGTTACAGGTGCAAAAGGGTCATACGTCAAAAATGTTGATAATTACTTTTCAAGTTCATGAAGATTCTCTAACAATTAAGTCCTCTTATTCAAGTGACTAAGGGTCACTTCCTCTACCATATCATATGTATTGCAGTCAAGTCCGTTGACCTTCTTTCAAGGACGTATCTTATGGCCAACGGATTCATTCTCAAGGAGCAATACTTCTTATCATACTTGTAACAATTCCAGACTTTTTCCATACGATACTTAGATAGCATATATATATAAAATCCAAACAAAGTCATCCACGACAATACGACCAGGTTAGAGTTCTGTGTTGACTAACCTCTCTATATCCATGCCACGACTTTGGCATTGACGAAAATACGGCATATAAAAACATGTGAAGCATACAAATCAATTAACTTCGTTTACTCGTAGGTATCCTCCCTCTGCGGTAATTCAAAAGGGCTAACGACTCCGTCTGTCCATTCTAGGAATGACATACTACGATGAATTCCCGCTAGACCAAAACTAAGAGCGGCCTGATACTTTAATTTAACTCAATAAACATTCGATGTGACATGGGGCGACACTTACTTGATACTTCCACTATTGGCTTCATCATGAATACCAGTAGATATCATTACAAAATAATGGCTTCTTCAAACTTGCCAGAAAAATCCAAGAAATATATATCGGACATAAACATGGTCCGAACTGCCCCGTTCAAAACATGACGTCCGAATTCCCTAACTAGGTTACCCGTGCGTCCAAAGCAACTCACACTGCATTGTGCACGTCAGTGTGTGAATCAATCGAACGCACAAATAATATAACTATTTTAAGACTGGTGCGTACATTTGGCAGGACCGAAGACTACCCCCTTTTAGGTAATAAATGTACGTAACAACGGTACTTTTGAAAAAAATGATTTTTTTTTTTTTTGGCATTGTAATTTTTTGTTGTATGTGCCCAGCATTTGACTGCGGGATATCATTGATATGTAGATTGATTAGTTCTTGTAAAAAGTTGTTTTTATTATGATGTATTTTTTATTTTTTTTTAAGCGCTTGATTGTGCGTTGGTCGTATTAGTTATAGCAATGCTATTACTTGTTTGTTCGATGCCTATAATTTATTTATTTTTAGTTATGTATAACTCTTGTAACTTGGTTAAATTACTTATTAGGTTTTGTTTAGTTATAAATTATTTTTTGATGGTGTTGGAGTGGTTATATGACTTGATATGATATATCTACTTATGATAGTTGTATTTATTTTACATGTAATTGTCCAACTTAAATTATGAGTATATGGTATTGTTGAGTTCTTACTTTCCTTTTTTACAGATCATTCTTCTTTTGATTGATCTTGTGTTTTCTCTTTCGATCGGTTGTTGTCGGTTTGGTTTGTACTACGTATACCTGACTTAATTTTGGAACTGATCATATTTGTATATTTAGCTAATTACTTTTTATACTTAGCTGATTATGCTGTATGCTTTAATTGCTACTTTACACTTTAATGCTGATATTTGTAGTAGATATAATTTGATTTAAAATAAGATGATTTTTGTAAGCATATGTTAGAGCTTCATTTTCTTCTAATTTTTTTGTTTTTGGGAGTTAATTTTTTTCAAAAAAATAATAGAATCATTTTTTTCCCCGGAGGGGGTGGTAACTGTTGCAAGTGGATTTTATGGAAGGGGAAGTAATCTTTAGAATGTTTTGGACAAATTAAATTTCGAGTTGCAACGCTTGATTAAGCGGATACTTGTTTGACTTTAGGATAGAATTATCTTTTCCTATTTTTCGAGTGACAGAGTACAGAAAAGCGTGTGAACGCTGTTTAATCTCAAATGTTGAGAGGTATTTATTCTGTACTGTTTTGAGCCATGTGAATAGCTTGCAGCTAGGCTGCATGTATTATTGAGAGCGGTGTTCAAAACAGCCGAGTCTCGTGACGGGGTTTTTTTTTGGCGGGACTAGTGTGTGTGATTTGGGGAGTTGTGTTTTGGGCGTGGACCGTGTAGGTCGAGTCCCAGTGGGTTTTTGGATAGTGTATGCATACGTAGGACTTAAGAAAATGTAGACTTATATATTTCGCTGTGTGTACAGCCTATTTGATAAACTGCAGTGAAGATTTATTAGGCCATATGAAGATTATTATAGCTGCCGGGTGAGCAGGCTTTATTGTGTAATGGAGTACTGTTTAGGCCATATGAAGATTATTATAGCTGCCGTGTGAGCAGGCTTTATTGTGTAATGGAGTACTGTTTAGGCCATATGAAGATTATTATAGCTGCCGTGTGAGCAGGCTTTATCGTGTAATGGAGTACTGTTTAGGCCATATGAAGATTATTATAGCTGCCGTGTGAGCAGGCTTTATTGAGTAATAGAGTACTGGTTAGGCCATATGAAGATTATTATAGGCCAGGATGTGGACAGGCCGTATTATATATATTTAATGCAGTGTGGAAATTATATGATTCGATGTACCTGTATTCGTCTATGTCTACGTGATGATGTGCTGTGAGTTAATAAACAATAATTAAATATCACCAGTCGTTCCATACTCGATGACTCCCGTGGGCGCACCTGTTGTGTGAACGACTTTGCCAGCACACAATAACACTCACTTTACCTATACCAAACACGAATATTATCAACATGCTACGCATTAGGGTTCCTATTTCATAAGATATCATGTTCCTAGTTGCACGTAACCAGTCCCTTATTGTTTGATACGTTTGGGTCTGTGTCTTCTTGGCATGTTCGTATTGGAGCGTTCAGCAGTTTATGCGTGCTGTTCTACTTTTCAGACTTTGGTTTTAATTCCTTGTCCATTTCTTTGTTATTATACTTTTGATTAGGCTTTTGAACTCCGCTTTGCCCACCCTACATTTATATGCTTATAAATAGTGCTTCCTTGTTTTGCTTCCTTGTCTGCAGTCTCTCCTTCCAACTCCCACATGTCAAGGTATTGGTGCAAAAAATAGTGGGCAGCCTCAATAATTTAGATAGGTACTAAGCTGCTATATTTGTCTGCTATGTCTGTTTTGATGACAAACAAACCTTAACCCGCAGGGGTCGGCAACCAGTCGATCCTGATCTACCGGTAGATCCCACGAGATCATTTAGTAGATCTCTAGGTGGTGGAGGGGGGGGGGAGTAATTTTTTACATAGGTAAAATTGCCGACTAGCTCGTTTCTTCCGGCACTTATAAGTGCAGTGTTCCCATGTTTACAGTTACTTTCACAACAATCCCATTGAAAGCCCCAAGGCAGCTTACTAGAATTCACTTTATTCGTAAATTTCATAAGATAAGAAACGACCTTTTGTTTAAAGTAAAGTTAACATTTGGTAAAATATCAGTTGGTTAGAATTTTCCACTGCGCTGCAGGTGGAACTGCAGGAAGCAGATCTTCCTTCTTCATCTTGGATTCTTAGCTCCTGACTGACTGCTTGGTCGGTGGCCATCCTTCGTGCCGTGCCCCAACTCTGGTTCATGCTTTGTATCTCTGCTTTCACTGTTCTCCGCCCGCTTGTCTTTGCTGTACCTTTCTGTCGCCGTCCATTTTTTTTTTTAATGTAAAACTTTTGCCTCGTTTTGGCGAGGCGCGTCCCGTTCAACCTAGTCGGTTATATTAGGGCGCATGTCCAAATATAACAGACCCTTAGGTCTGGGGTATTTGTCGCCGTCCTTCTTGGGTCCATAGCAGAGCAGTTCTAGTGATAGAGTCAGGGTCCCTTCTGAGGACATGACCTACCCAATTCCAGCGTCTTCCCGCGGTGATGGTGTGCATGCTTTTTTGTACGGCACCTGGTTGGAGATGGTATTCAGCCAACAAGAAGATCACTCCGTATAGATAATTTTTTACAATATGGCTGCACTTATACCAGATTCTAAATACTCGTACTATGAATCATGAAAACATTCATGATTTTACCATGGTAGATCTTTAGACAGCTTAATGGTTCTAAAGCAGATCCCCACAGCTCCTGGGTTGCCAAACGCTGCGTTAATTACTTCGAACAGCGAAGAAGCAGAGGAAAGAACATGACGATGATCACTGTGATGATAATGAAAATAAAAGAATACCATGATGATGATATCGACTTGAAAAGTAGTAGAAGCAAGATGATTAGAATGACGTTGAAAAGTAGTAGAAGCAAGATGATCAGAATGATGTTGAAAAGTAGTAGAAGCAAGATGATCAGAATGATGTTGAAAAGTAGTAGAATCAAGATGATCAGAATGATGTTGAAAAGTAGTAGAATCAAGATGATCAGAATGATGTTGGAAAGTAGTAGAATCAAGATGATCAGAATGATGTTGAAAAGTAGTAGAAGCAAGATGATCAGAGTGACGTTGAAAAGTAGGAGAAGCAAGATGATCAGAATGATGTTGAAAAGTAGTAGAAGCAAGATGATCAGAATGATGTTGAAAAGTAGTAGAAGCAAGATGATCAGAATGATGTTGAAAAGTAGTTGAAGCAAGATGATCAGAATGACGTTGAAAAGTAGTAGAAGCAAGATGATCAGAATGATGTTGAAAAGTAGTAGAAGAAACAAAAGAAATAGATGATCGCACTAAAAAGAAAAGAATAATTTGAAGATGATAACGAAACTGATACTAAAAAATGAAGGATAAGACTAATGAGAAAGAAAAGAAGAAGAAAAGAAAGGAAGGGCGATGCTTGAGAAAAAGTTGAAGATGATGATGATGATGACGTTGATTACAGTGAACATGGAAAAAAAGGAAAAGTATTAAGATAAATAAAAATAATGTGGAACAGCAGAAGAAGAAAGAGAAAATACATTCATTGTTATTGTTCGTTCATGTTTTTATGTTTATATCATTGATTGGTAATTATGTACATGTTGTGTCTGTTAATTTACATTTAGTCTGTTTTTGAACTGCGACTTTTCAACCAAGACAAGACCCCTTTAACTCGAAATTTTAAAGAACAAAACTGTTTAAATATGCAGGAATTTCCTTGTTGTCTACGGCCTTTTTTAGCTAAAAAAGGCGCGTCCTTGTTTTTTTTTTTCTTTCTAAAACACGTCGCAGAACGTGTTACAAAACTTAACTGCTAAAAACGCCTGTAGATACCTGGTCATTACTTAAACATGTCAACGACGAACACGAGCAACTACACAGCGGAGTATGTCTTAATCCGGTATGTTATATATGTTATATATTCGTAGAGAAGGACATCGAAAAATATATGAGGAGTTAGAATCGTCTGGACTGAGAGAACTTAACAGGTACGTGTGCGTTATTTTGAACTAAATACAGCGAGTTATTTACATTATTGCATTGACATATATATATATATATATATATATATATATATATATATATATATATATATATATATATATATATATATATATATATATATATATATATATATATATATATATATATATATATATATATATATATATATCTCCTGTCGTAGATTTGTGATAGATGATTAAGACTTAGTTTGGTCCCTTCTGAATAGACATAGAAATAAGTGATAGCTCAGTGGGAGGTGATAAAATAGAAATAGATTTCACGAGTGAGGTGGAGGAAATATAGTAGATTCTGTCTCTGACACTCGAAAAGCTTCTCTCAGTCAGCCTATCATCTACAACAGAGTTAGATTAGTCAGACAAATCTAATATAATATATATTAATATATATGTTCCTCTCATACCCACACACATAAGTGACGACAATAGACGCACAAACGTGAAAACTATGACGATGAAAATACAGATATTTGGGAACGAACGGACCGCCACACTGATTAAGTTTAATTGAATTTTAATTATCATAATAAAATTCCATCACAACACATACAAAAATTACATTTAAGCATATACAGATAGTCATAAAGTCAATGAATTGCTACAAGAATGATAGACCTATTAGTATGAGCATTTCCCTCGATGTATAGCCCACAGTCCTGTTAGAAGAAAAGTGATAGCCCCAAAGAGTCACGGATACATATACTGAAGTCTTAGATTTCCCTTTAAAGGTATGGACAGACTTTGATACTCTAATCTATCCTAAGGACAATATTGTTAGCAACAAAACTTGCATAAAGAAATTACAAAGTGGGTGCATATATCAAAAAAAAAAAAAAAAATCACTCAGGCTACTCTCACTCTGTTCTATCAGCAGGGATCCCTGTCTCACTTTCTTACCTAATGTCTGGATGGTGTTCGCCGTCTGGCGCACTTTATGACACACCCAACGTAAATCTGCCTTTCGTTTGATGAAGCGGATACCCAGCTCTGCAGATCTTGGTTTCATCCAATGGGTCCGGGGAGCGTCCTCTTCATGCGATATTTTGTTCAGATTTAGTTATTGTCACTTTACTCAGTTCAGGTAAGAATTAGTTTTAGCGGGCCCACAATGTCAGAATCACGAGGTTTCCCGTATTTAGGAAAATGACCGGTTGGTAACTTCTCTCAAAAAAATAATTATTGTTCACACCACCATTTGTCAAAAATTGTCGGAAAGTTACTTACTTACTTACTTAGTCGTTCCCCTTCTACCGTGAGGTGTAGAGGTTTGGAAGAGAGAGCGCCAGACTATCCTATCGGCTGTCTTCCTCCTGGCCTGGTTCCATTCTAGTCCTCGGTCCTTCAAAGATTGTCTAATGTTGTCCTCCCAGCGGACTCTGGGTCGTCCTGGGGGTCTAGATCATTGGCTCTTTGTTTCCCATGCTTGTCGTGGTAGCCGATCTTCTCCCATTCTGCAGACATGGCCAAACCATCTTAATTGGGACTGTTCTACTTGGGTCTGCAGGGGGTAGGATTTAAGGCCTTGACGTATCGTCTGGTTGCGTACCATGTCTCTTCTTGTTACTTTACCACCTTCCTCAGATACCTTATTTCTGAGGTTTGGATCTGGCTTTTGTGGGTTGTAGTCATTGCCCATGACTCGCATCCATATGTCAAGACTGGGACATAGGTGGAGCGGTATACAGCCATCTTCGTTTTCTTACCAACCTCTCTCTTGCTGATGAATCCTCGATTTATGGCCTGAAAATGTCTCCCAGCTGCTGCTTTTCGAGTGGCCAACTCTTCTTTGATGCCTCCCTTTTGGTCTATAATAGCTCCGAGGTATTTAAAGTGGTCGACCTGCTCCAGGACCTGTTCTCCCAGCTTAATCTGATGTCTTCTTTCTTCTCGTGATATCACCATGGATTTTGTTTTAGAGCTGCTTATGACCATCCCTCTCTTCTCCAGCTCTTCCTTCCAGACTTGCAGGTTGGATTGGAGATGTGCCTCTGATTTAGCAATCAGGGCAAGATCATCAGCAAATGCCAGCTCTGAAATATAGACCTGTCTCATCTTCCAGTACCCCACTGAATACTTTCTTGTTTTCTCCTTACATGCCTTGATGACATCGTCCATGAGGATTATGAAAAGGTAAGGTGATAGGATATCACCTTGTCTTACACCAGTGGTGGTCCTGAACTCTTCTGACTTATGGTTTGCTGTCCTCACATAATTTCTGCAAGACTTGTAGAAGCTCTGTATAGCATGAATCAGAGGTGCTGGAATATTCTTCCTTGCCAAACAGTCCCAAAGTTTGCTCCAGAGGACCCTGTCAAACGCCTTTTCCAGATCTATGAAACAAAGATGGATCTCACTCTTATACTCAAGGGCCTTTTCACTCAGCTATCTGAGTGTGAAGATTAGGTCTTGAGTACTTCGGTTTGCTCGGAATCCGCACTGGACCTCATCCCATTGTGGCTCAGCTAGGCGTCGGAGTCTCTGCTCTAGGATTCTAGAGTAGATTTTACCAGGGACACTGAGAAGGGATATGCCTCTATGGTTTCCACACCGTCGATTGTCACCCTTTTTGAAAATTGGTGTTATGATGGCAATCTCCCAATCCTTTGGTATGGTCTTGTTGTACCACGGTGCCTGTAAAACCCTTAAGAGTAATAGGTCGCCTGATGCTCCCATGTACTTAACCATTTCTGGTGTTATACCATCATGCCCTGCTGCTTTGCCCATCTTGATTTTCTCCAGTGCTGCCTTCAGTTCTTCCATCTTTATGTCATCTTCACCATCATTGGTTTTCTCTTCTCTGCTAGTGGTTATCATTTCTGATGCTTCACCATGCTCACCATCCAGGAGTTCTGAGAAATATTCTTTCCATCTTTCCATTACTTCCTTCGGGGCAGTAAGCAATTTGCCTTGCTTGTCCTTTATAAATTTGAGAAGCTATA
>JAMPIV010003395.1:17500-115000 GCA_024509875.1 Oreohelix idahoensis | reverse complement strand
TAGTTCTCAATTTTCCTTCATTGTACCATGCCCTTATTTTCCCATGATTGCTTCAAAGCTGTGTTGCTTGTTCCTAGCTTTGCATTTAGGCTGCCCATAAATTTTGTGATGTCATTTCTTCTCATTTTGATAATTTGTAGCCTAGTGTAAAATTCTTTCACGGATTCTTCTTTGACATTGGTTGGTGCATAGTATTGGGTGATCTTCGTCTTTATGTACCTTTTGGCAATTTTTAATGTTGCTGATATACATTTGGGTTACATTGCTTCCTATTCTATGAGTGCCTTCTCCGTTTCCATTGCCAATATTAGAAATACACTTGTACTAGGGTGTGCCCATCCTTCTTTATGAGATGAAGACAGCGCCATTTCTCCTATGTTTAGTATTTTCCTTGCAAGTCCCTCTATCTTGTTTTGCACACTCCCGGTATAACAGTTCCCCACCACTCTCGTTTATGCCTTCGTCTGTGTAGTGTTCCCTTGTTCATTTAGTGTTCGAACATTTCAGGTGCCCAATCTGGACATTTTCCTACAAGAAAATAGACGAGTCGGCAGCCAGGACTCCTTTTGGTATTTTCTGGGCTGCGTCATAAACCTCCTAGACGGCCTTCTTCCATCGTGGATGGCTGCGTTGAATTATTGGAATATCTTAGTCTGGATCACCCGTGTGTTTCGGGGCCCGAAAGGGGAGCAAAGAATAGTAACACTCTACCCTACTATGCATGTCGTAAAAAGCGACTAAGGAGGGTTGGGCATTGGGCTGGTTACGCCATCCCGTAAAAAATTTTTTTACCAAAACACTTCAACAAACATGGACAAGTCAAATACAGAACAAGTCAACTCAGCCGCCCAAGACAGAAGAAGGTCCTCTGGAAAGGAGGCGCTTGAAGCAACCCAGAAAAACCGAAAGGAGTCGGGTTGCCGACTAACCTTTTTTCGTCTAGGAAAATCTCCAGGATTGGCATCTGGAATGTTCGCACTCTGTGTGAACAAGTGAAAACTGCACAGGTAGCAGCGGAAATTACAAATTACAGGATTGATATCCTGGGTCTCTGCGAGACACGGTGGAAGGGCATAGAGAGGAGTAGATTGATCACAGGAGAAATGGTGTTGTCCTCAGGACATGAGGAGGAAAGAGCCCACCACAGTGAAGGGGTGGCTATAATGCTGTCTATGGAAGCACAGAAGGCACTTATAGAATGGGAAGCAATGGGACCCCGAATTATAACAGCAAGGTTTAAATCAGCCAAAAAAGAAAGTAAATATAAACATCATCCAGTGTTATGCACCAACAAATGATAAAGAAGAATCTGAGAAAGAAGACTTTTGTGACCGGGCTGGTTACAACATCAATGAAAGAATGTGTTTGTGTCCGTCAGCTGATCGGGTCAGTTCAGTTAATGGTTGAGCGCAGGTAAATATTTTGAAGTGCGTTAACTCTTGTACGTTTCTTGGTTCAAGTCGTTACAGGCCTGTCCGCCTGAGATGGAAATTCTTGACCTTATTTTATACTTCCTTCCCAGAGTTCGTTCGTACCCTTTTTATGTTTAGTGAAAAGCAATCTCGTATAATGGTTTTGTCAAAGTATCCAACTGTAATATTCCAACGAAAACTCAGCAATGTAGAAAAATAACATATTTTATTAACGTGATTGGAACAGCAATGTTATTGGCACAATGGTGAAGTACTTATTTCTTTCTTACACAAAGTAGTGAGTATCCAAAAATGAAAATGTAAATCCACAGGAATAATATATCCAATAGAGTAAAATACAAACTTGTCTACTTAAAAATACTTGTCTAACTTGAAAAAAAAAAACTTGTCAAGTTAAAAACAACTTGTCTTGATAATCTCAAAGACGAAGTTCTGTAAAAATCCTCTCGCCTAACGAATCCTAAAATCTGTACAAGCCCTGTCAATCGCCCACGTCTCTTCTTTATATACAGCCCACTCTTTTTTCCCGCCAATTTTCACACGATGCTTTATTTTTCACACGATACCAAACATCTACATTTGCACACGCTTTCCTCAGCTTTTCGACTTTTTTTCACACGACTCTCACTCTAGCAACGGAAAAAACCCAGATTAGCAACTTCTCCCAAAACTTTCCATTCAATAAACATGCATTTACTATTTTGTTGTTCTGGGACAGCTTTTCTCGAAGCCGTGAACTTTTCATGATACTGTATTTTGTGCACAAATGTCTTAACTGCTTTTAACGTTGTTATTTCTCATTTTATGTGGTTTTTAACACGTGTAGTGGGTTTGATGGTATTGTATGATGGTGATGTTACTAAATGTAATGTATGAGGCCAGCTGTGAAGGCTCCTGAGATAAAATGTAGTTGTGAATTGTCAGAAGGCCTTTCTTGCTACCACTACGACCTCACACTTAATTTTTTTCTTAATGAATGTGGCTACGTAAAGTGTCTAGGGTAATGATATGTATTGTGGTGTGATAGTTTATAAATACACCCACAGATATTTAAGAAGACTAATAATATTAACAAATGTTAAAATACACTGAACTAACTCACGTGTGTAAAATTTTTGATAGAATTATATTCCATTTATTTTGTTCTGGATCAAGTTTTATGTTGACCAGAACTTTTTTTAAAAAAAAAGATTTTAAAAAATTATGAAAGAAGTGCATGGAATGTTACATAATAAATGCAAGAGTGTACATATATAAGTACTAGACTAGTTAGTTTTATTAAAATGTTCTAGTATTCATCTACTTGGGAGGATAGTTAATGCTTGTGCTGTTGGGGTGGCCTCATCACACCTGTCTATATTGACTACACAGTGTCCAGTAAATTGCAGGAATTTTATGGGGTATTAGTAACTAAAAGGCGTTGGTGAACTTCCAGCAGACCAGAGGCTCACTCATCTTGAAGAAGTAGCTCTGGTGCTGAAATCTGGTGGTCCCACCTCTCCGTGCTGGCGGGCAATAATAGTGGTCTCTGTCACAACGTACTGCACAGATACACTCGAGTAAAATCACCAACTGGATAGACACCGCCTTGTTGACAGCTGAAACTCACAGCTCAGATTATGAATAAAGAACACAGAAATGCTAGCAAAACTCAGCTGAGCTGCTGGCTATAGTATGGCGTCCCTGAACTTATTTCACTTTATTTCATTTGGAATTCACCACACTTGCGTTTTCTGTGTCTATCACTGAACAACTATTGAGAAATGACCCCAAATCCGCGTCTAAGCGCCTGCGTTTAGCCGCTGAATTCAAATCAAGGGCTTGGTATCGCAAAAGCGTCCATTTCCGTACCTCGTGTCAATTTGGGGACGTGAATTTTTACTTTCCTCCATCCCCCCCAATTGCGTCTCCTTAGCCTTTCTAGTCTCACGCAATCTTTCCAGTCATATTTTTTCCTTTTTATCCGCCGTTCCCCTCCTGTCTAGCAAGTCAATTTTTATGGAGGGTGATGACCCGCGGTCTGGGCGATCATGTACTATCAGCAGCCTACGCATTATGTTTTTATCCTTACATGTTATCTTTGGAGGTATTTTACCGTTGTATCTCTGTCAATTTCACTACACATCTCCCCACTTGAAAACATGCCTATGGCAAGTTCCAAAACCAGCGATACACATAGGTAAAATTACTCCTCACGTCTGCCACTACTCTAATTTTGATCACAGGGGTGCCGACTGAGGAAATCTGCACCGACATTCAATTTGCCTGGGATATATTGGATAGTAAACTGATAAGGTTGAAGCAATAAAGACCACCTCAGCAATCTTGCGTTTTCATGCTTAGCCTGAGATAAGAATACGAGAGGCTGATGGTCCGTCTCCACCACAAATGTCCTACCATACAGATAGATTTGAAACTTCTTTATTGCCCAGATTAACGCTAAACATTCTTTTTCGCTTGTGGAGTATCCTTGTTCCGCCTTATTCAATTTACGACTTGCATAAGCGACTGGTTTCAGTTCCCCATCAGGTGAAGATGATCTTTGCAACAAAACCCCTCCTAGTCCTACATTACTTGCATCGGTTCTTAAGACAAAGTCCTGTGTCAAATCAGGCAGTTTGAGAATAGGCTTGCTAGTGAGTTTTTCCTTTAACTCTTGGAACGCTAGTTCACATTGTGCAGTCCAAATAATTTTATCTGGAAGTCCCTTGCGAGTCAGATCAGTCAGAGGAGCACAAATAGCGTTAAAATTCTTGATGTATTTCTGATAAAATCCGCATAACGACACAAATGATCGCACGTCCTTTTTTGTCTGTGGCCTAGGTGCTCTCTGCAGTTTTTCCAAGTTCTTAGGATCAGGGGTCATATTACCCTGATATACAGTGTGTCCCAAGAATTCCAACTCTTTGCATCCAATACAACATTTGGTTGGCCTAGCAGTTAAGTTCGCCTCCCGAAGTCTATCAAACAACATCTCCAGAGCTTCAATGTGTTCTTCAAATGTCTCTGTGGCGACGAGAATATCATCCATGAAATTCGTGATACATGGGTTATTCAGGGGATCCAACAATTTGCGCATCATCCTTGAAAACACACTCGGAGCATTTTTCAGTCCGAATAGTAGCATATTGAATTCATAATGTCCATCCGAAGTGCTAAAAGCCAAATAAGGTCTCACTTCAGGCTTCACTGGGATCTGGTAATAGCCTTTACTAAGATCCACCTTTGAAAAGTATTTTGCCTTGTTCAGTCTGGCAAATAACTGTTTTGTGTCTGGTAATGGATCCACTTGTCCTTCTGTGACAGCATTCAGTTTCCTGTAATCTATGCACAGTCTGTGTTCCCCAGACGGTTTTCTCAACAAAACGACACTAGAACTAAAAGATGATTCACTGTGCGAAATAATCCCCTCCTTCAACAAATACTCTATTTCTTCCTTCAATGCCTTCTCCTTCGCGAACGGAATAGAATAGGCTCTCATACAGATTGGGTTTGAGTCTACCAGTTTCATGTCATACTGTAGCAAATTTGTATGGCCTGGTTTATCTGTTAATACATCTGTATGTTCCTCCAGAACTTGTTGAACTCTCTCCCTCTGGTTTTTAGTCAGGTGCTTACTGACTTTTACCTGTGCTGCGGTTTCACAAGGATGTAATGGGTATTCATGTGAGGTGAGTGGTTCCTTTTGCATCTGGGTTGCAATAGCCAAAGTCAATAAGGGGGTGCTTTCCTGGAGTGGTCTGTCCAGATACTTCTTTAACAGGTTTACATGATAAACTTTCTCCTTCCCCTTTTTGTCAATTTTATAGTTTGTTCTAGACACCTTCTCTAGAACCGTATATGGACCTTGCCAACCAATTTGTAATTTATTCTGGCTTCCGGGTAGTAGAAGCAGCACCTTCTCTCCGACTGCCAGTTCCCTGTCCTTTGCCTTCCTATTAAAATATGCTGCATGTTTCTTCCTGGCTTGCTTCAAATTATCATTTGCCAGTTTCCATCCAGCTTTCAAACGAGTGGTCAGTTCGTTCACGTATTGATACGATGAGGTAACAGTCTCTTCCGCCTTCTCATCTGTCCAGGTCCTTAATAGAGTTACATCTGGATCTTTAATTTATCATACTTATTTTTCATGGAACCCATCGGGTCCCGTCCATTAGAAGCTCTATAATGAGGACTTTTCTTCCTAGAATCATCACTCACAAATCGACCACTACCAATTTTTCTCTGGGGTTTGTCTCCCCACTTAAGATTGTTTATGAGAGATCTTCGCTCTCTTGTCTGTTCTTCCAGTTTATATAAGTCTGACCGAGGGATTGTCATCTTATCCTGGGTAAAATTTCTTCTTTGTACTCTTCGCATAGTGGCCATGTTAATCCATTCAAGTGAAGACTGGGTGTGAAAAGGGGGCTCCCATTCCACTTTGTCTACCCGAGTATAATTAGTTTTCCTTTCAGGCCTAAAGTTGCCCCGTGGCGTTTCTAGGTCCTGCACATATTTTCCCTTTGTGGGTGTTCCCTCATGAAATACGCCACATGCTTCTACAAAGTTTTCAACATCGACATTTACGTCGGGCCAATAGTATTTTCGAGCAATCTTTTGGCAGATGGTACCGACTTTCTCATGGTCACCATCTTTTCCAACATGTAAGCTCCTTATTAAGTTTGCCCTATATATCTTGGGAAGAACTAACTGTCCGTGACCAGGGGATCTAGTTCCTGTCTTCCTATATAATAATCTGTTCTTCACAAAGTACTCTCCCTTGCTCGGAGGTGTGTGGCATTTGGGCAATTTTTTAAAACAGGGCTTGAGTGTCCTATCCTCAGCCTGCGCCTTCCTCATCTCCTCTGGATGAGCATTTATAGGTTCACCTTCTTCCTCCTTCTTCTGTGACCTGGTCTGCACTGTCGCCATGATCACAGGTTTCTCGGGATTCCCCAAGAAGACGTATCTACACCCCAATATCAGAGGGTAGATTGGTTCATCTATCACTGCTGCTCTGATTTCTCCCTCCACATAGCGAGTTTTCACCGTTATCCTTGCGATGGGAAGTGTCATGAGTGGTATGTCCTTAGTCGCCCCTTGTATTTCCACTGTTTCTGTGTTATACTGACTTGGGTCCACTAGGCTAGACTTCACAACTGAATCATAATCCAAACCTGTATCATAAAGGCACCTTATGGTGACCCCATTACAAATAACATCCTCACAAACTGGGGGGTGATAAGGTTCCTGTTGTCCATTAGGATTAACCTTTAATCTTCGCGTCCCCGACTTCATTGCAGCAATGTTTGAAGGTTTCCTTCTACAAAATTCGGTGTTATGGTTATCCTTCTTGCACCATTTACACCATCTTTTTCCTTGGTTCAACGGTTTTCTTTCATTGAACTTTTGGTCATTGAACTGTGAGTTTCTGTCGCGATAGTCATTTCTTGGCCGCTCAAAGTTTGTCCTACCTTTATTTCCCTGCTCTCTATTATCAAATTTATTAAATTGCTGTGGAGCTTTAAAATTGTCTATGTGCTTCTTTTTAGCACCACTTACCTCTGCCTGAGCTGCCTGATACCTCTCAGCAACATTTAAAATTTCCCCCAACTTCTCTGCACCTTGTTCCATGAGAAATTTTCTCATGTCTGGAGCCATGGACTCTCTCAATTGCTCAATCATGATCATTTCTTTAAGATCTTGGGTCTTCCCCAGAGCCGTCCATTTCTCCAAATAGGTTTCTAGTCTAGCAGAGAATTGGTGGTATGTCTCCCCAGACAACAGTTTGGCATTTCTAAATTTCTTACGATAAAATTCACCATTCTTCTCGTACCTTAATAACAAAGCCTGCTTTAACATGTCATAATTGTCTTGGTCTTCCCTGTTCATTTTGGCAAATACTTCATAAGAAGTACCTCTCAATCCCTGTGATAGCTTTAAACTCCACCTCTCTCTCTCTAACCCATATGTAGTAGCTAATAACTCAAAACGTCCTAGGTACCCCTCTATGTCATCGTCTTTTTCAACAAAATGGTCTAAATGAAACCCCATAGCTGAGTTTGAGGCTCCCAGACTGGGCGTAGCATCTGAGGCAAAAGGGCTGGCACCATTTTCAGGAGCCGGGCCTTGTAATTCCAGCTCCCTTAGTCGTAATTCGTGCTCCCTCTGCAACCTTCTATCTTCTGCCTCCCTTTCGGCAGTCAACCTTTTTTCTTCTGCCTCCCTTTGCTGTCGTTTTTCTTCTGCCTCCCTTTGCTGTCGTTTTTTCTGCCTCCCTTTGCTGTCGTTTTTCTTCTGCCTCAATCTGCAGCCTCTTAATCTCAGCCTCAATTTGTAACCTCTTTTCTTCAGCTAACTTTCTATCTTCCCTTTCAATATATTTATCACATTCAGCCGTTACATATTGAATTAAAATTTGACCATCCATTCCCATCTCCTTTGCGGTCAGCACAGCAGCTGATCGGAATTTTGCTAGCTCCGCCATACTTTTCAGACAATATAATAATATACAAGCTAAATCTCTAACCAGTAAATACACTAAGTACTTCTTATGACTATAGTCTAACTAATTCTAACTAACCAGTTAACTAATTAGTTATCACTGGCTGTGAAGATTCACCAACTTTTATCTGCAGGGACACTTTTAATTTTAAAGGGAATTTCACAATTTTTTTTTTTTTTTTTTTCTAATTTTATTTCTCCAACCAGGAGATCCTAATATTACTGTTGGGCTAATTATCCCTGGACAAGACCCCAATGTATGTAGTGGGTTTGATGGTATTGTATGATGGTGATGTTACTAAATGTAATGTATGAGGCCAGCTGTGAAGGCTCCTGAGATAAAATGTAGTTGTGAATTGTCAGAAGGCCTTTCTTGCTACCACTACGACCTCACACTTAATTTTTTTCTTAATGAATGTGGCTACGTAAAGTGTCTAGGGTAATGATATGTATTGTGGTGTGATAGTTTATAAATACACCCACACATATTTAAGAAGACTAATAATATTAACAAATGTTAAAATACACTGAACTAACTCACGTGTGTAAAATTTTTTGATAGAATTATATTACATTTATTTTGTTCTGGATCAATTTTTAGGTTGACCAGAACTTAAAAGGATTTAGAGATTATGAAAGAAATGCATGGAATATTATATCATAAATGCAATAGTGTACATATATAAGTACTAGACTAGTTAGTTTTATTAAAATGTTCTAGTATTCATCTACTTGGGAGGATAGTTAATGCTTGTGCTGTTGGGGTGGCCTCATCACACCTGTCTATATTGACTACACAGTGTCCAGTAAATTGCAGGAATTTTATGGGGTATTAGTAACTAAAAGGCGTTGGTGAACTTCCAGCAGACCAGAGGCTCACTCATCTTGAAGAAGTAGCTCTGGTGCTGAAATCTGGTGGTCCCACCTCTCCGTGCTGGCGGGCAATAATAGTGGTCTCTGTCACAACGTACTGCACAGATACACTCGAGTAAAATCACCAACTGGATAGACACCGCCTTGTTGACAGCTGAAACTCACAGCTCAGATTATGAATAAAGAACACAGAAATGCTAGCAAACTCAGCTGAGCTGCTGGCTATAGTATGGCGTCCCTGAACTTATTTCACTTTATTTCATTTGGAAATCACCACACTTGCGTTTTCTGTGTCTATCACTGAACAACTATTGAGAAATGACCCCAAATCCACGTCTAAGCGCCGACAATATGCTTGTCTGTGGCCAATCACTGCCTAGGTTTTTTTTTTTGAATTTCAAATTTCCTACACTAAAGTCATTTCAGTCATGCTTCAGTCAAGTATGGATTTTTATCTGTTAGTCTGTCCGTCTCTACTTGCGTTTTTACAAAAATGTACTTGATTTTTGAACCAACCTTTCTCTCCCCTCCAAAATTTTGTCGTTAAAAGTTATATTTAGACACAGCTCCCACCAATGTCCCTTCGCTTCCCTACTAAGTTGATTTGAACACCTGCTTCTCAAGGTCGTGTTTTTTTTGTGCAAATAGCGACACTTTTTATTCCATACAGTCTGTCGTTGATGTGAACAACACTGTCTTTTGTCATTATCTTCAATATTATCTATCCGTCTGTAAAATTAAGAACATATTAGTTCACTGCTCAGAATGGGCCATCCGGCCAGCTAATTTTTATATTCCTAACATTAATATTATGAAAAAGTTACTTTTTAAATTTTGTAATATTTCAACATCTGCGTTTAGCCGCTGAATTCAAATCAAGGGCTTGGTATCGCAAAAGCGTCCATTTCCGTACCTCGTGTCAATTTGGGGACGTGAATTTTTTACTTTCCTCCATCCCCCCCAATTGCGTCTCCTTAGCCTTTCTAGTCTCACGCAATCTTTCCAGTCATATTTTTTCCTTTTTATCCGCCGTTCCCCTCCTGTCTAGCAAGTCAATTTTTATGGAGGGTGATGACCCGCGGTCTGGGCGATCATGTACTATCAGCAGCCTACGCATTATGTTTTTATCCTTACATGTTATCTTTGGAGGTATTTTACCGTTGTATCTCTGTCAATTTCACTACAACACGTATTAATTGTAGTGTATGCCAAGCGGTCACACTTTTACACCCGACTACAAAATGTCTTGGACAAAAAGAATAGAAAGGACATCACAATTTTGATGGGGGACCTAAACGCGAAAATAGGAACAGACAACACCGGCTTTGAAGAAATCATGGGAAAGCATGGATTAGGTATGATGAACGAGAATGAGGAACTATTAGCTAACTTCTATGCTTCAAATCAACTAGCTACAGGAGGAAGCATATTCCCACATAAAAGAATACATAAAGCAACATGGATATCACGATCACAGAACTGAGAATCAGATTGATCACATATGCATAAGTAAGAAGTTTAGGTTATCATTGCATGATGTAAAAATATGTAGAGGAGCAGATGTGGTATCAGACCACCATCTTCTGTTGGATAAAACAAAATTAAAACTCAAGAAATTTACAACAGTATATAGCTATAGACAACAGTATCATGTGAGATATCTAAGAAATCAGGAAATAAGAGAAAAATTTTCACAGTATCCAACAAATACCAAGTACTCCAACAGCTGCAAGAAGAAGCAGATACGGAAGACCACTGGCAACAAGTAAAAAATATATGGAACCAGATGCGAAGAAGTACTGAGAAAAAGAGAACATCAACACAAAGCATGGATAACAATAGAAACCATTAGTAAGAAAGAAGACAGGAAAAACAAGAAAGCAGATTTAAACTGAAGTAAACCCAGAAGCTCCAAAACCAAGGCTCATGAAGTGTACATAGAAGCAAACAAAGAAGTAAGAAGAAAGATCAAAAGAGACAAGAGGAAGTATATTGAAAAGTTGGCAAGGGAAGCAGAGGAAGCTGCAGTCAAAGGAAATATTGTCACGTAGGTCTTTATGTCATTAAATTACCTACATCTTCTTCCTATTCTCTCACCCTAATCCTTTCATTTATATTCTTTCCATACTTGTTTTTCCTGTATTTTTCGCATCACTCGGTTGCGAAAAATATTTTCTTCAGTATTTTTAAACTTTACCTGTTTCTTTCTCAAAACTGAGAATCGGACTAGTAACCATATTACGTAGATGTCAGGGCTGCAGGGCGTCAGAAGGCGTGATAAGTCGGTTCGCTGAACATAGGACGTAGAAAATCGTCTACATTCTCACCGAGCGCGCGAGCTTCTTCTCGGCATAAGTCCGGGTGAGGTGTGATACTTTACATCTGCACCGGTCAGTATTCAGACATTTGTCTGATAAATCCCAAACTGACACGGCGCTCACTGTGGGCCATGGTCAGCTGTAGTGTGAAAACTGCCCTGCATTGGAGACAGGTTGTCTGAGATTTCGCAACTGACACGCAGAAAGTGGCAGTTTACGACAGCCTCTTCTAGTTACGTAGTTGTTATGAGAAAGGGGAAATTATTTCGTTTTGCGATATAAACGTTCATCTCTTTGTCTGGGTTTTCATATATGCTAGAATGAGCTAGATTTCATTATCACTCAGTAACTTTGCAGTTAGACTAGAACAACCTTCGTTCGATTTCTAAATAATCTCTGTAAATAGAGATGGCCTTAGTTTGGTCGAAGTGGTTTAACGTTCTTAGTAATTCTGTGGTTGAGGTATATTAATATTATATATAATAGATATCTAGTTTTGTGAAGTGATTTAGTGTTTAAATCGCCGATTCCATTTTAAACTAGTTCTGTGTGCAGAGTGAATATTTTGATAGTTTGTTATTCCTTAAATCGTCGAGTTGCAGTGGAAATACATAATAAATTATATCTTAGCTTACTAAACAATAATGTAGCTATAATGAAGTTAATTTAACTGCTAAATACTCAGTCGAAAATATTTTATATCAAACTTATAAATGCTAGATGCGACATCAGTGAATAGTGACGGAATACGCAGATATTCCTGAAGTCATGATGATTGATTTTATAACTTACTTTACGGGAAATTTAAATAATAAGTCAAGCTGTAGGCTTGCTGTTTTAAATGTAAGTTATATTGAGTACATATATGTAAATTATTTGATATGTGTTCTTTCTTCTATATAGTGAAACGGTGGTACCCAACTTGCCAGCGTTTAGTAACATGAGAGACATATTTGTGAGAAGCATAGACATTTCCTATCTTTAACCACGTGGGTTTCTTTGTTTCATGTAACACGGGTCTGACAGTGCATAAGCCATCAGAGAGAGACAGTAATAGCAACCCCACTAACGGTTTCTAAAGACTAGAAATATATATATTGGGCTTTTGAGCCAGTTCATATTGCTCCACAAATTTAAATGTACATGCTGCCTGGCGGCGAGAATATTACAAGATTAACATTCCGCAAGAGATTGTGACTAGTATTGTGGTGACAAAATATAGTACCTTCCTGGAAGTAGACACCGATCTGACATTCCTTAATTCTAGAGTCCAAAGCTAATGACATTGTGCTCTGCTAACTTTCGTGCCTGGACAAAATTTTATGTGACTTAATCAGACATTCGAAAAATTAGAACCCCCAAGGAATCGTTCCCTGAGAGTTTAGTACGTCTTTTGGAACTGGGGATTTCTTGGTCAAGGACTGCATTTTCGGGTCTGTGTGAAGGTCCTAGAATTAGTATGTTCGCAGAGGCAGCGAGCAAAGTTGTGAGTATACATGTGTAAGAAAGGCCATGGCTGGATGAATGAGAGTACACAGGTCTGAGTGTTATTTTACCGGTGTATTATCGTCACACATTTGCTGTCTTAAATTTTTTTACCTGCAGAATTTGTTATAAAATGCCAGAGTTTCTGTTTTTTTTTTTCTTAGGTTAAATCAGATTTATCCAACTCTGTTCATATATTGACGAGAAAGAAAGAAATCTCTTAGACTAAACCCTACGTATCTATAACTCTTTGGGCCATCATCTGTTCTCTTAACGGGGCTGTGGGCTAAACCTAGAGTAAGATCTAACGGGCTATCATCATTGTAGCATTTTCTTGAATTTTGTGACTATTTGTATAGTTTTTTTTCCTCGATGAAATTTTTTGGTGTTGTGAGAGATTTTTTTTTTTTTGATGATAATAATAAAAATCTCTCTTGGACAAAATCAGTGCGTTGGTCAGCTCGATCCCAAATATATATATAATCATTGTTATAGATTTTCCACGTCTGTGCGTGCCCGTGAGTAGATAGAATTATATGTAATATATATGTGGTTTAGACTGTCGGACTCTGTAAAAGCCGTCGTAGAGGATAGGTGAGTGGGAGAAGAATTCTTCCCGCTTTCAGCGACAGCCTCTATACCACAGTCTAACATCTCACCACTCGTGGAATCTATTTCATTTTTTTCAAATTCACACTGGGACTCTCACTCATTTCAAGCTATTCAGAAGGGACCAAACCCTAGTCTTAATACTCCTATCCAAAATCTACGACAAATGGGTTCTCGTCCGTAGGATTTTTGAACTTAGAATAGGAAGACGAGTACGACAAATGGGTTCTCGTCCGTAGGATTTTTGAACTTAGAATAGGAAGACGAGTACGACAAATGGTTGCTCGTTTCCGGTCTTTGAACTTAGAATAGGAAGACGAGTACGACAAATGTGGACTCGTCTATCTGGATTTTGAACATAAGATTCTTTATTCTGAAATAGAGTAAGGGTGTGATGTCTTGTGAGTTGGTATATCTTTAAATAATTTATCCCCTAGACTAACGATCTGTTTACGGGCGTGCTGACCACACAAACTGATACGTTTTTTCCACAGCATTAAGAAGCATTATACATTGGGTTTACAGGTTGATTTTGTCGGAATACATGTTAATTAATGATTTTGTAATACTAAACGCTGGTACGTTTTGTGAGTGTATAACATTCACAAGGGTTTTGAAGCAGGAAGGTGTTTGAACTAAAGTTAAGGAGTGCGTTTCGGACTATTGGTCCAGATTAATTGCCTCCCTCACCCTAACTGTCTTCAGGGGTAAACTTGATAGTGGATTTTAAAATTAAGGGATTATTTTTCTCTTTAATTTTTGCAATAATTATTTTGCTTTTCCACTGTAGCTACTTATTTTTCAGGGATTAATCTTAACTACCATTTATTTGGCGTAGTCGTGTTTGCATTAGGTGCTTTATTGCCGATAATAGCAGCGATAGTTAGATTTTATTTTTGGAGGAGGTATCCCAGGGTTAAGGATATCATCTTTTAAATTTTTGGAAATTTTTTTCTCGTACGTGGTAGAAACCAGTGTATCCTTTTTCCTATTTTCTTTCTCCACTAGTCTCAGTTACTGACCTAATATGGCCGAGAGGGCAAAGCTTAGACAACTCCTCAGGGACGAAGCGCGACAGCCTCTTCTAGTTACGTAGTTGTTATGAGAAAGGGGAAATTATTTCGTTTTGCGAAATAAACGTTCATCTCTTTGTCTGGGTTTTCATATATGCTAGAATGAGCTAGATTTCATTATCACTCAGTAACTTTGCAGTTAGACTAGAACAACCTTCGTTCGATTTCTAAATAATCTCTGTAAATAGAGATGGCCTTAGTTTGGTCGAAGTGGTTTAACGTTCTTAGTAATTCTGTGGTTGAGGTATATTAATATTATATATAATAGATATCTAGTTTTGTGAAGTGATTTAGTGTTTAAATCGCCGATTCCATTTTAAACTAGTTCTGTGTGCAGAGTGAATATTTTGATAGTTTGTTATTCCTTAAATCGTCGAGTTGCAGTGGAAATACATAATAAATTATATCTTAGCTTACTAAACAATAATGTAGCTATAATGAAGTTAATTTAACTGCTAAATACTCAGTCGAAAATATTTTATATCAAACTTATAAATGCTAGATGCGACATCAGTGAATAGTGACGGAATACGCAGATATTCCTGAAGTCATGATGATTGATTTTATAACTTACTTTACGGGAAATTTAAATAATAAGTCAAGCTGTAGGCTTGCTGTTTTAAATGTAAGTTATATTGAGTACATATATGTAAATTATTTGATATGTGTTCTTTCTTCTATATAGTGAAACGGTGGTACCTAACTTGCCAGCGTTTAGTAACCTGAGAGACATATTTGTGAGAAGCATAGACATTTCCTATCTTTAACCACGTGGGTTTCTTTGTTTCATGTAACACGGGTCTGACAGTGCATAAGCCATCAGAGAGAGACAGTAATAGCAACCCCACTAACGGTTTCTAAAGACTAGAAATATATATATTGGGCTTTTGAGCCAGTTCATATTGCTCCACAAATTTAAATGTACATGCTGCCTGGCGGCGAGAATATTACAAGATTAACATTCCGCAAGAGATTGTGACTAGTATTGTGGTGACAAAATATAGTACCTTCCTGGAAGTAGACACCGATCTGACATTCCTTAATTCTAGAGTCCAAAGCTAATGACATTGTGCTCTGCTAACTTTCGTGCCTGGACAACATTTTATGTGACTTAATCAGACATTCGAAAAATTAGAACCCCCAAGGAATCGTTCCCTGAGAGTTTAGTACGTCTTTTGGAACTGGGGATTTCTTGGTCAAGGACTGCATTTTCGGGTCTGTGTGAAGGTCCTAGAATTAGTATGTTCCCAGAGGCAGCGAGCAAAGTTGTGAGTATACATGTGTAAGAAAGGCCATGGCTGGATAAATGAGAGTACACAGGTCTGAGTGTTATTTTACCGGTGTATTATCGTCACACATTTGCTGTCTTAAATTTTTTTACCTGCAGAATTTGTTATAAAATGCTAGAGTTTCTGTTTTTTTTTTCTTAGGTTAAATCAGATTTATCCAACTCTGTTCATATATTGACGAGAAAGAAAGAAATCTCTTAGACTAAACCCTACGTATCTATAACTCTTTGGGCCATCATCTGTTCTCTTAACGGGGCTGTGGGCTAAACCTAGAGTAAGATCTAACGGGCTATCATCATTGTAGCATTTTCTTGAATTTTGTGACTATTTGTATAGTTTTTTTTTCCTCGATGAAATTTTTTGGTGTTGTGAGAGATTTTTTTTTTTGATGATAATAATAAAAATCTCTCTTGGACAAAATCAGTGCGTTGGTCAGCTCGATCCCAAATATATATATAATCATTGTTATAGATTTTCCACGTCTGTGTGTTTAACTGTCGTCACGTGTATGTGCGTGCCCGTGAGTAGATAGAATTATATGTAATATATTTGTGGTTTAGACTGTCGGACTCTGTAAAAGCCGTCGTAGAGGATAGGTGAGTGGGAGAAGAATTCTTTCCGCTTTCAGCGACAGCCTCTATACCACAGTCTATCATCTCACCACTCGTGGAATCTATTTCATTTTTTTCAAATTCACACTGGGACTCTCACTCATTTCAAGCTATTCAGAAGGGACCAAACCCTAGTCTTAATACTCCTATCCAAAATCTACGACAAATATGAAGGACCTGTACAACAACACAAAGAAGCTAACAGGGAAATATAAGCAAGAATGGCCTCATAAAAGATAAGAATGGAAAATTGCTTAGTAATATACAAGAACAAATGAAGAGATGGATAGAACATTTTGAGGAACTTAATAGACCACCTACAACTAATCCCCCAGACATCCAGCCAGCAGAAGAGAAGCTACTAATCAGCTGTGAACGACCAAGTAGAGAAGAAATAAAGAAAGCCATAAAGCTTCTAAAAGATGGAAAAGCAGCTGGTCCAGATGGAATTCCAGCAGAGGCCATCAAAACAGATATTGATTCATCTACAGAGATATTATACAAACTACTTGGCACAGTCTGGGAGAGAGGGAATACCAGCAGAATGGAAGGAAGGTTATCTGGGCAAGTTGCCTAAGAAGGGAAATTTACAAGAGTGCACAAATTATAGAAGAATAATGTTAGTATTAGTGCCAGGAAAAGTATTAAACAGAATCATCATTGAGAGATTAAAAGAGTCCACAGACAAGCAACTGAGAGATGAACAAGCAGGTTTTCGACAAAACAGATCCTGTACAGACCAGATAGCCACATTGAGAATAATAGTTGAACAAAGTCTGGAATAGAATTCACCGCTTGTCGTAAATTTATTTTGAGAGAAAGAGTCTTAGAAATAGTGGTCCGGTTTAGAGTGGAGAATGATGATGAAAGCTCAGTGATAGAAATTGTAGAGAGTAAAATAGTTGCTTCACAGAGTGCTGGAGGAGAGTAAAGACAGACTTATTTACGACAAATCGTTTCTCTCAATCTACTCTTCAGTCTCTCCTGGTCAAACAATTATTTACCAGTTTTCCAGACACACATCTGCGCTCACACCAATTTGGTGCTTCAAACACACAAACGCACGTGAATACAACTATATTAAGCAAATAGGGGAAATGTTGGGCTTTGGGTATTTCCAACACAGTGCTAACTAGGTTTATGATGTTTATTAACCTAAAAAAAAAAATCACAAACAAATATCAAGTGTTACATAAAATTATCATAAGTACAGAAAATGCAAATAACAAGGTGGGTAGGGGGTGAAGAAGATTGGTATCGACTAAGCCCTTCCCGCTTATTAGACAAAGATGAACCCAGTCCAAAGATAGATGGTTATCAGGAACATAGGTAATGTAACCTAACAGTGAAGTTAATTACTCTGAAAGAGGGGTTACAATATTAGGTATGGGTGGTAGAAAAAAATCCTGTTATCTAAAATTGTTCTTCCCTTTACTACGCAATTGAAAGGGAGGGGGTTAAACAGAGTTAACAAAATGTCCCACTTAAAGGAACAATGCGGGGTATACAGAAAATGTATTGCCCTGTAGGCAAGTTAACAAATGGTTTGCAAAAAAAAAAACAATTAGATTTCCTGTCATTCATGCACGCGCGTGAGGATCCACACTCTTATGCACACACACTTACCGATTGCAGCATCAGACAATCCATAGAATTATATAAACAACAATTACTCTTGACACGTGAAAATGTCTAGTACTTCGATGTCGCGCCCCAGATGTAGCGAGGTTTGCTGATAGCGAATATTCCCACTAATCGCCGGACTTGAAGACTCAGAGTTCTTATGTTTTATTATATGAAAAGGAGTCTATGGGATGGCACTGACACAATTCAATACAGGGGTGAAAATGAGGTCTCTTTAATTTCGCTGCTGGAGGTAAAATTCCTTCAAGGCGTGATGATAGCAACTGACCGGTATGGTTTAAATCCAGTGAGGAAAAATTAGGCTCAGTCACAGTCAGGTAAATATGTATTCTCTCACAGTAGAGACGTAAATAAATTATCGCTACTGGCACTGTTCATCTTCCAGTTTATATTACAGATTGTAATTAAATTTGATGAGTTATTTAAAAAAGTTCTTGGGGGTGCTTTCTTTCATGTAATTGATAGCTAGGTCGCATCGGACCGCCACAAGAATTATATTTAAAAATGTTCCAGCAATATATCTGGAAGTTAAGAACCGAGTCTGAAAAGGACTCTGTATGATTTCTCTATTGCTTTCTTTATGCTGGGATTGCAAAGGTTACGATCATTCTGTATGAAAGAAAAAGACATGTAATATACCGAAAAATCAAATAACATTCTAAAGCGCGATGCATTTCCCGTTAAGACTATCTATATATATATATACCCTCGCGTATTTAATTATGTATTTAATAAACACTGCGCGAGTTCTAATGGTTAAAACCCACATCTATATATATAGGACTTAACTAAATTTATTAATTATAAATTCCTTCGCGACTTTAAAAGTTACTTTAACATTTGAGCCTCTATTATTTTTGGAAATAATATAACAGGTATAACATTACATTTACAACTGGGAACTATTGAGATGGTTTAATTTAATAAATTTAAATTAACACAATATCCCGTGAAATAGAATGAATGAACTAGACCACTGATCACTAGACACAGTTATATTTTACCGTTTTGCACAGAATAGAATTCACTGCAAATATATATGAAAATCCAGGGGAAAATCTATAACAAGATTTCAATATCGCTAGTGCTTCTGTCAAGTTCTGGCCAACGAGTGATAACATGTATTCGGTTTCGTGTTTAACACCGAGATGCGAAATACCGGCAGGAAACTTGCGTCGCTCGTTTCATGGACCACTACTACCTTTGATAGCATGCCGCCAGTCCTTCCTGAGATCTCCCCCAGTGTCTTTGATCGTGGTCACTACTATCGTTTGATGCTGGCAACGCCCTCCACTGGCCAAGTTAATGAAAACACCTGCATATGATTGCTCAGGAGATGTCCATGGGCGTGATTTAATCTCTCCTTAAATCAATGCGATGACCAGAATGAACGGTAGATAAACTGTCCACATATTAATCAGCAAACGTGTTGACCGTCTGCGTGGAAAGGTTGCATAGCTAATGAGTCCAGGTGAAAAAAAATCCCGTTTGACGAAAAGTTACAATATATTCGGGGGCACTGATGCTATACGAAGGGGTCGTTACAAAGGGTCGTACTATATCATCCAACGCTTCAAGGTCAATCAGGGTCAGCTAAGTTCGTCTGTCACACCGCTATACATCGGATTCGTGGACTATGAAAAGGCATTTGACCGTGTAGGCAGAGAATCACTTTGGAAATTGATGAGGCATTATGGAGTTCCCATGAAGATCATTGACTTAATAAGGAAGACCTACGAAGACATGACATGCAGAGTTCTTTATGAAGGACAACTTACAGAACCGTTTAGGATTAGAACGGTAGTGAGACAGGGATGCCTCTTGTCTCCATTTCTTTTCTTACTAGCAATAGATTGGGTTATGAAAACATCGACATCACACAACAGAAATGGAATCCAGTGAAATGAGACTAAACAGCTTGATGGTCTGGATTTTGCAGATGACTTGGCTCTTCTGTCCCATAACCATAATCAGATGCAAGAGGAAATGAAAATTCTCGATGAGAGGTCACAACAAGTGGGACTGAAAATACACAGGGAAAAGAGAAAGATTATGAGAATAAATGCAAGAAATTATAACAAGGTTGAACTTATAGAATCGTACACATATCTTGGCAGTAATATAGACAGAGTTGGAGGGACAGACAATGATATCAAAATAAGAATACAAAAAAACAAAGAAAACAAAAACAAGAGGAGCTTTCATTGCATTGGGAAACATGGAGAACAAGAGAAATCAAGTCCAATACGAAAATAAGAATCTTCAACTCAAATGTCAAGTCAATCCTATTGAATGGCTCTGAGACACGGAGAGCAACAAAAACAACAACCAAAAAGCTTCAAACTTTTATAAACGGGTGCTTGCGTAGAATAGAAGGACTGAAATGGCATGACAAAGTCACAAATGTGGAATTGATGACACGAACCAGACAAGTGCCAGTAGAACAAGAGTTGAGAAGAAGACGTTGGCGATGGATAGGACACACATTGAAGAGACCTGTTGATAGCATTGCAAGGCAGTCCTTGTTCTGGAATCCACAGGGAAAGAGAGGCAGAGGTAGACAAAAAAAACAACACATGGAGAATGGAGCCGGATACAGAGGTAAATATAATGAGGAAAACGTGGAAAGAACTTGAGCGGATGGCACAGGACAGGAAGACTTGGCATGTGTTTGTTGAAGGCCTATGCTCCTCGGGGAGCTAAATGGTATTAATTGATTGATGGTGGTCTGGATGACTGATTTTTGTTGTTTTTACGGTTTTTTTCTTGGCTTAAAATTTATATGGGATGGCGTGGCCGGCCCCATGCCCAACCCTCCTTAATTGCCTTCTATGTCAATGCCTGGTAGGGTAAGGTGTAAATATTCTATTGCTACCCTTTCATGCCCCGGTAGAACTGCTACATTTTTATTATGTTGTTTTATTTTATTCTGATATTTTCTTAATTTATTTGTCTTCAAAACCGAACAAAGCTGCGAACGCTATTCCAGTAGAAAGTCAAATTAATGATTTTGAAAACTTGTCAGAATATATCTAGCCGCCAGCGGTATCACCAGCCGAAGATAAACCTTCCAGGCAAGGGAAGCGAGAGGGTAAGATGGGAAGACAGTTTGAATGAAGTCCAAGGAAAATTGTTTAACGCTTTCCGAAACAAAACATTTCACTCAAGAAAGAAAAGCTACTCCTTATGATACCTCTTTGGATATGTGCGGGAAAACAAAAAAAGTTAAGTAAGTAGGGCCCCACGTACGGCTGCTAAGGTTCCAGACCCCCGCCGAAAAGCGGAACATAGTCTTTTTAAACTTCAACATGCATATAACATCATAATAACGTGTTTACACTATCATAAATGAAGTATGCAATAGAGCTAGCTCTAAAAACGATACGAAAGTAAAATGAATATAAATGACACACATTGCTTACCTTAAAATACTTTCGTCCTTAGCTTATAGTGACTGGCGAATGTAACTTTGAAAAATGAGTTTATTCATTGTAGGAAAGATGAAGGAGGTGGCACAGTTTCATCATCTGACTCTTCAACGAATTTCATTCGTTTTGATGATGGAGATTGAATGAAGCTGTTGCAGGGGTTTGTGTTGCTGTTGACGTTGAAGTTTGTTCAAGGCAAAATGTTGATGTCGAAAGTTGCGATGGTACTTTCTTAAATTCTTCTTCCTCGTCTTCTTCTTCCTCGTTCGTCCTGAAAAGGACGTTGGTTGCGTTGTGTCTGTTTACGCCGGAGCTGTGATGTCTGCCCCTTTCGGTCGACACATCCGACTTCAGCACGGCATTTTTTGGGACCGGGTTTGCCTTCCCTCTGCGATCCCTACTCTCTCAGCCAGACTGCAGTGATGCAGCCTGTTTCCAGGACCACCACGTGGAGGTGGAGTAGGGTCTTGGTCAGCTTTGGTTCGCTGACCCTGATGCAAGCAGTCAAGCTATGGGTCGCTGACTGCATTCTCTATTGCTGCATCTTTGGGTCCCGTACTTTCTTAAATGAAGGAAAGCAGTGAACTTTGTCTCATAGATTGCCATCACTTTTCTCTTTGAATTTCTTTACAGCATGCAACATCGTTATGAAGGCTTGCATTCACTTTAGAACTTCTTTCGAGATTTAAGTCAATGTTCTCAAAAGCTCCCTTTCCCGATTCTTCTTCTTCTTCTTCTTCCTCGTTCGCCCTGAAAAGGACGGTGGTTGCGTTGTGTCTGTTTACGCCTAAGCTGTGATATCTGCACCTTTCAGTCGACACATCCGACTTCTGCACAGCATTTTTTAGGACCGGGTTTGCCTTCCCATTGCGATCCGTGCTCGCTCAGCCAGCCTGCACTGCTGCAGACTGTTTCCAGGACCACCACGTGGAGGTGGAGCACGGTCTTGACCAGCTCTGGTTCGCTGGTCCTGACGCAGGCAGTCAAGCTATGAGTCGCTGACTGCGGTCTCTATTGTTGCGTCTCCCTTTCCCGATTCTATACATCATTTCTTGGGCTGAAAAACGCAGTAAGAGCAGAACTAGCGCCGAACATAATGAACATGTATATAATTGAATATCGACGTATTATTGGACCGCCGAAATGCGGTAGGACGCAAAGCGGATGCCCTACTGCATAAGTAAATCGAAAAACTTCAGACAGTAATCTTCTTCTTCTTCTTTGATCCTTAGCCGCCGACCGTCAAAGCAGTCAGTGGCCATCACGCCTAGTGGCGTCTTGTAAGGCAACAACAAATTGATTCCACTTTGCTCGGTCGGTGGCCATCCTTCGTACAGTGCCCCAACTTTGGTTCACTCTTTGCATCTCAGCCTCCACAGTCCTCCGCCAAGTTGTTTTTGGTCGGCCTCTCTTTCGTTTTCCTTCAGGGGTCCAAAGCATAGCTGTTCTTGTGATGGCATCGGGGTCTCTTCTGAGGACATGGCCAACCCAGCTCCAGCGTCTGCCAGCTATGATGGTGTGCATGTCCTCTTGCTTGCTACGAGTAAGCAGATCGTGGTTAGTGATGGTATTCGGCCAAAAGATTCGGTGAATTTTTCTTAGGCATGTTGTGTGAACAGAGGACACTTTCGACATTTCCTTCTCTGTAACTCTCCAGCATTCCGCTCCATAGAGAAGCACAGAAAGCACACAGCTCTGATATAATATTAATTTTGTGCTTGTGCAGTACTGGGAGGACTTCCAGATGTTGTTTAGGCTAAAGAAGGCTATTCTTGCCTTATTCATTCTGATGTTGATGTCTTTGCCTGCCCCGCCGTCTGGTGTTACTATGCTTCCTAGGTATGTGAAGGTATCTGTCTGTACCAGTTGCTGATTCCTTACTGACAAAAGCTGGTACCCTGGTCCTCCAGGTTGGGGGTTTTAGCATAGGGCTGACACCCCTGTCTATGTAAAAAAAACAATGAAGTTACGGAAACAACAATAAATGATCAGACAGTAATGGCACTGAGAAACACATACACAGAACACATTGCGATTTCGATATGAATGATTCATTTAGAACACACAAGGAAGGGAAACCCGAGGCCTGTAAACGGTAAATAAATATGAAACAAACATAAAGGTATGTTTCGAAGCATCATTGTTTGGGTGATGCGTAGATGGCAGGGAGGATAGTGTGATTCGCTTGCATAGCTAGGCGTGGTTGTCGTACGGAAGGTCCAGGGTTCGAATCCTGGGTAAGCCACTCATGTCTGTTGTTTTTCTGTTGTCTAGTGTTCTACTTCTTTATTTCTTACGAGTGCCTGAAAACATACCTTTATGTTTGTTTCATATTTATTTATTATTCATTTAGAACACGTGTTTTGCAGTGTAAATTAAACACATAATATCGGATCGGATTATAATAAACAAGAGAGCAGCCATCGCCAAATTCATTTTATCTTTATTTATTTATTAATTTTGACACATGTTGTTTACACTTGATAACGGATATTTTTATCTATTCTAGCAACAGCAACCATAAAGTATGAGACTTTTGTAAAGACGGGAGAATGTAAGTTATTCTAGTTTGGTGTTGAAGGAATGGGGGTAGGGGAGAGAGAGAGAGAGAGAGAGAGAGAGAGAGAGAGAGAGAGAGAGAGAGAGAGAGAGAGAGAGAGAGAGAGAGAGAGATTTTGAGTGAGAGAGTATCAAAAATTTCCCAAATAAAAAAATGAGAAATAAATGAGAGAAACTGGCGAAAAATGATGACAACGTGGCTAAAGAGGAATGGCTCAACGCGCAATGCAAAGAAATCGAGAACAACAAAAACAGTGATAATAAAAACTGTGCACAAAAAATGTAAGAGAAATATCATGGCAGCGTACCTGCATTCAAACAGGATGTATAAAGTCGAAGGAAGGAAATATTCTAATGGACAAGGAAGATATTTTATATAGATGGTCAGCATATACAGAGGAGCTATATGATGATGATAGAGGCGATAAACCAAACATAATAAAAAAAATGGAAGGTCTAACCATATTGAAAGACGAGGTTGAATATGCTATTAAGAAAATAAAACATGGTAAAGCACCAGGGCCTGACAATATTCCTGTAGAAATCTACGAAGCACTAGGAGAACTTGGCATAGAGGAAATAACAAAACTTCTGAACAAGATATATAACACAGGAGAGATACCCCCATACATTTGCAGATCAGTATTCATCTCTATACCTAAAAAACCAGGAACAACAGAATGCGAATCACATAGAACAATCAGCCTAATGAGCCATGTCACCAAAATAATCCTTCGCATTATAATGGAAAGGACAAGAAATAGAATACGACCAGAAATTTCGGAAACTCAATTCGGTTTCGTTGCTGATAAGGTACCAGAAATGCAATTTTCACACTATCAATGCTCATGGAGAGATGTATCGAGGTAAAAAGAGACCTTTATCTATGCTTTATAGACTGCTCAAAAGCCTTTGACAAAGTGAAACACCCAGACCTTTTTGATATTTTACATGAACTAAAAATAGACGGGAAAGATCTTAGGATAATAAGGAATATATATTGGGAGCAGGAATCTGCGATCAGATTTGAAGGAGAACTAAGTGAATTCAGAGCAATTAAAAGAGGAGTTAGACAGGGATGTGTGTTATCACCTGATCTTTTTAACATATACAGCGAGACGATACTTGGAAACATTGAACACCTCGAGGGAGTTAAAAGTCGGAGGACGAAATATAAACAATCTGAGAAAATACAGATGACACAGTTTTAATAGCAGAGTCAGTGAAAAATCTACAAATAATTATAGACAAAGTAGTGGAAGAGAGCGAGTTGAAAGGATTATCTTTGAATGTCAGCAAAACTGTATGCATGGTAGTTTCTAAGAAAATACAAATACCAGTTTGCTCTTTGAACAGCAAAAGAGAAAAAAATCAAACAAGTCAATCTCTTTAAATAGTTAGGCTATACATTGACATCAGATGGCAGGTGTGACACAGAGATTACGGTGATCACATTTGGAAAATGTAAAAAATTTTAAAAAGTTTAAAAAAAACCAAACAAACAGATAAATAAATAAAATGCAAAACAAACATATTTTGCCATTGTTATGCACTCGTCAGTTATTGATTTAAAAAAAACACTTTTATTTAAGATCAAAGTCGTATTGTATATTTGTCATGTTTCAAATCTTTTACTCTCACAATCTCTATACGTTACCTACCGTAGAGAGCTGAAAATGTACATGCAGTTCCATTCCTTGGCTCATTTTAATCTTTCAAGCTTTTATCCGCATTAGCGTGCCCAATTTTATATAATAACTATAATAAAGTAAAATTATGTGGAAATAACTCCATTAAGGTAAAGGTTTTAAAATAAGGGAAATAATTAACTGCAAATATAGATTGTGTTTCATATTTGACGTGGACGGCCGTCGGGTGGTGAATAGTGAAGTGCCGATTAAATTAACTATTTTTTCAAACAACCTAGTCAGCGAGTCTTGTTTTAAAAATTGCCATAGCAATGACAAACTGCCTTGTAAGAAAGTGTAACCTTCCATTAGATTTTTAAACTTATTAAAGTATATTTTATTCAAAGCTTAATTTTACTTTCATTTTATGCAATGTGTGGAAAATTTACTTTATTTTTTTAATATTTTTTTAATTTATTTACTTTTGAAAGTCCATTTGGTAAGAATAATAGAAATGGTTCCCTACAACGTGATTTTGTTCTACCTGAATGCTGTTGCTGTAAAAGTTAACATTAGATTTCAAAGTCTAATGACTTCAGCAAAGTAATTTTCAATTTGTACTCACGTGTCTTTTATGATGATACTTAACTATTGTTTAGGTGACATGTGATTATGTCAGTACTATTAGTAGCAACCTTTAAACTGAGTGAATTTTACTTCAGTTCAGACTTTCATACACTTGAGCATTCAGACTTGATTGGAGTCACATTGCTGTGTGAATTCACAGGAAATATTGAGAAAGTGCTGATGTGTACATTGAATCAAATAACTTGTGTATATTTGTAACGATATTTGTGTATGTCCTTTTACATCACGTTCGTTATCTCCTACATTATCACTTTATTTCTTCATTTTCCGCATTCATCGTCCTATTATTTGACATATTTCCTGCAACTAAATTATTTTTACTCTTATCACTCCCATACGTATTTACGTTTCAACAGGTGAACTGTAGTATTATCGAAGCTAATTAGACAGGTCAGCGGATAATACTTTTATCACGTAAGTCGTCTAGCCACCTTTGATTGGGTCGATCTGTGTTTACACAAGGTGGTCGCGCACGATCGATGAAAAGAAAACCATATTGTCTGTCTGAGAAATCCGTCTGGGGGATTTACGCAAACACAGGTGATATACGTAATCGCTTCCGCTGGACCATCTCTGTGTAATTATTACAAATAATCTGTCTGGGGAGACAATATTGGCGGAAAGTATCAGCCAGGAATAAGTTCACAGATTTGTTTGTGAGTTTGCATAAAGATGCAATCAGAAGTATTACTGCCCTATTAAAAAGACGTCACGCGTAGGAATTTTAAAGTTTGATATTTAAAACACACGGGGGATATTATGATTTAACACCCCGACCCATTTAGTTCTAAAGAGCTTCCCATTGGCTTAATTTGAGAGCCGGAATAGACTTTGACTTTCATTGGCAAATTCGTCGGAAGTACAATCTGGGATTTGAACTGAGAATTGGAAATATAATCTAGCAAAATCGGAGTCACAAATCAGACCATCGCCACGTCAAGCTAACAATTCATCAGAGCCAGAGAAGGATCGGACTTAGAATTCTAAAATTATAAGTGACAGATCGAAAGTATTTGGCCAACATTAAAACTTAAAAGTAAACCCGCATTTTTAAATACAAAGACTGGAGACCTAAGGAATCAGATCACCCGTCATAAGAGGAATACTAAAATTTCCTAGACCAAGTGATTCGAAAACATCTAACTTAAGTTGCTGTGTCCATTCTAACTGTGCCAGGAGATTGTGTTCTCAAAAGTTCCTTTGGGGTAAGTGTAAACATTTATTTTACAAATGTGAATTTGACATGTTTTCCCTGCTAAGTGGTTATATATGAGGCTGGCAACCTCAACATATGAAAATAGTATATTCATAAACCACTACAGCGAGCGCTGGAGTTTGTTTTAGGCTAATTCGCTCAGAAACGCGACAGCAGCAGCAACCCCAGACTCCAGATGGAGCAGTGATGAGTGATGATTACATCCCATGGGCATCAAGTGTATCGTATCATTTTGTGAGATATGTAAATTGTTAATTTTAGTTCAGGCACAAATCATTGTATTCGCGCTGTCCAGCACATATTTTCCCAGTTTAATACCCAGAAGAATATTGGTGATTTATAATCATCTTCCCTGAGTTACACTGTGTATACTCAAGAATTTAATTATTCAGAGAGGCTAACATTGGTGGGTGGACAGCGAGACAATGCGCCTGTTAATTTGCAGCCCACAAATGTACTTAACAGAGGCATTTGTTCTTTTTTATTTTGTCTAAAGTTCGTGGAACGAAGCTATCAGACTGTTCATGGTACGAAGCTGCAACACTAAAGTTTCGACGTCACTAGCTGTGAGTTAAAAGCAGGAAATCAACACTAACCGCCTACATTGGACGAGTTATGTGGAGAAGAAGAACACACAGAAGAATTGACAAAACCACGGCTGCAGGACTCACTTAGACCAGCTAAGTTTATTAAGGAAACAGCGAAAGGATACTTGGTTTTAAATCCTCAAACCAAGTCTTAGTGAAGGCAATTTTTTTACATAAAAAATTCACCATCATTTAATCGCTATTTTAACCTGTTAAGACTAATTTATTATTAAATTTGTTACATGTTATTTAAATTTTTTTTTAAATTATTGCGGTTAATATTGCCGTCGTATATTTTAAGACTCAAGGGTCCTTATACATTCTTTATTTCTGCTTTAAATATAACTTACTAGTTATGCACTATCACACTTGAGTGGTTATACCACATCTTTAAAATACTTTGGATAAGTGCCCTGCCACACACTTTAAACACTACTGTCAGGCTCAAGGCCACACATAAGACTGTCGTTACTATGTCTCCCGCGTCATGCATAGATATATGCGATCTATGTCATATATATATTTATTCAACCAAGGTGTTCCACGGTGCAACCATCCGAATCGAGCTCAAACCCAGATGTTTGCGAAACAAGAATCAAGCCTCAACATCATCCCCCTCGGTCCCAAACGTGACACTTGTGGCACGTGTGAGGGTGGTGGAGAAGACGTATACGAACGCAATCTGTTAATATTATATTAACATAATATAATAATTATAAGTATATCAAGATCATTAATAGCAACGTTTAACATAAAATACTAAATATTATATTCACAATTAAAAGTCAATTTCCATCTTATCCAGAATAATTCCTAGATAATAAATCAGCGAGGTTGTTATCTGTTCCAGAGATTGGTAAAATTGTAAACGAGAACTCTTGGAGTAACAGGTACCAAAGGTGAATTTCTCGGTGAAACAAACGTATGAGCAAGACTCTTTAATATATATACATCTAGACATACATTTACATCTATAGAGCAAATACTTATAAAAAGAATTTCGCTGGATTTACACCAGCTGGGGGCTTGAACGGGCTAAAACCATTGCTTATTTCTTCTCAAAAGGCGACGGATCAGATATAAGTTAATAGTGCTCTGCCCTATGCAGCATTGTTTTTGACTTCTGAAAACATCTTGTGAACACTACCTTGAGATAGAAGCGTCATTAACCTTCTATCTACAACTCTGCCAAGAGTAACCTTGTGCGAAGTTAGACACCTTTGAAGACCCATATTAGATACTCTTGAGTGTTGGCCACGGGTGGACCACTACTGCAGAGTTAAGGGGGAGGGGGGGGGGGGGGGGGGGGGGCGACACTACTGCAGAGTTAAAAGTGGGGTGGGGGTGGGCAAGGGGGGCGGGGGGGTGTGGGGGGGGGGGGGGTGGTGGGGGCCTAAGGGGCAGGGGGGGCAAAAAAAGGGGGGTTGGGGGGGCAATTGGGTGGGTGGGGCCGGGCCAGGGGGGGGGGGCAGGGGGGGGGCAAGGGGGGGCAAGGGCAATCCGGGGCAATCCGTGAAAGCAATAAATTCTCTCCATATGGATTAACATTGCGTATACATTATCACCTCAGTGGATTACAACATCTATATCCAAGACTTCATCATCAAAGATTTACCCACAATCCTCCTGTTCTGTGCCATTCGCTTAATGTTTTTCCATGTCTTCTTTATCTCTTTCCTTTCTGCCACCAGTTGTCTTTTCCCTTGTGTTTGTCGATCTCACTCTTCCTCTCTTGACCTAGAGATTCCAGAACAAGGACTGCATCAAAATATTTCCTAAATATGTGTCGTTTTTCTATCGCCCATGTCTTCTTCTCATTTCCTGTTCCGCTGGTTCTTGTCATCAGTTCCACGCTGGCGATTTTGTCATATTATTTCAATCCTTATAATCTACGCAATCATCCAAATTATAAACGTCTGCAACTTCTTGGTCAATGTTTTTGTTGTTATCCATGTTTCAGTGCCACACAATGGGACTGACTTAATGTCTGAGTTAAAGATTCTTATTTTTGAGTTGGATTTGATTTCTATTGATTTTCCGATGCAATGAAAGTTCATCCTCGCTTCAGCTTTTTTATTTTGATATTACTGTCTGATCCTCCAACTTTGTCTATATTACTGCCCAGCTATATGTAACCAGCTATTCTGGAAATATTTAATTAACTAACCATGAAAATGACAAGTGTGAAACATAAATCAAGAAGAGAATAGGAATAAACAAAGCTACATTCAATTAGGGAGTGCAAAAAACTAACATCTAAACAATTAACTCACAAATTAAAACTGAGAATCATGAAATGTTAGATATACCGTATTCTTCATTACTGTATGGTGTAGAAACATGGACAATGAACAAGTAATTGGAAGAAATAATCTGAGGCCCTTGAGGTGTGAACTATACAGATGAATGGGGCGCACCTCATGGAAAGAGAAGAAAACAAATAAAGACGTCCAAGACAGCTTAGGAATTAAAAGATAATTAATGACGGCGATCAAAATAAGACAGCTAAAATATTTTAGCCATATAGAAAGACTAACACATTGCTGAAGATCATATTGGAAGAAAGAGTTGAAGGCAAACGTGCAAGAGGAAGACAGCGCTATAAGTGGGAGTGTAACATCAAGAGATGGACAGGAAAGTATTTATCAGAGTGTATATTTAAAACAAGAGATAGAGGACATTGGAGATCCATTGCAGCGGACCTTCGTTGTAGAGAATGCAATTGATGGTGATGATGATGTACACAACGTAATATTGTATCTTCTGAGCAGAGACTTTTCCACGAATTATAAATTAATTTATATTCGGACTCTCTTTATTTGCACATACACTACAGTTGGGACTACTTTCACGTAAGTTTTTGGACATGTTTTATTATTATTGTCATCAGTAGCAACATTAAACATTATTAGTTGCGACGAGGAAGGGAAAACCCACGAAATCATCATATGGTGTCGCCATAAATCATCAGTGTGGATGAGGAAGTAAGAACTTGTTTTCTCCGACAGCAAACGGGTTATTATGGGCCTTGTTAATTTTTACCGTCTCTGAAAGAAATAGTGACTGACAACGAAAAAATATAATCTTAAATGAATTTAGTAAACATACATGGATATAAATATCGGTACATAAAGAATCACCCCTAGGTTGCCGTTGGTCAAGAAAATATGGGCCTAACACCATATTCCCAATATGCCTCAGTGGGCGTGTAACGGGATCCTTTACCTTTACCTTTAGATAAAGAATAGTCAAAACAAAGTACATTTAATACGAATATTTTATTGATTTATCAATATCTGTCCTTCAGTTAAGCACAACTGTGGTGATATTTTCCATCACATCTTATTTTTCCCCTTTTACGTGTGTATGTAATTAATTGAAATCTTACGATTGATTACACAGCCCTACACACACAAAAATTTTTTTGGTGCCAAACATTTTACTCTTGATTGTACATAAATGAGGCCTGCTCAATCCAAATATCACATTTACTTGTCTGTAGCAGCTCTAGTTTTTGAGATACAGACATTTTTGTATTTCATTAATACAGGGTGACCCAACAAAAACGGGCCCGCGCGCGCACTGTTTGTGCGCGCACGGGCCCGTTTTTTTTAATCACCCTGTATTATTACAATATTTTCTATATAAGGCTATGTAAACAAAACTATTGCTGTCTAGTCCTTTACAAAAGAAAACTGCTTGTTTACTCTCAGTTTCAGTTTTCCAAGAATCTTCCCAGAATTGCCTTTTTTAGATTTTAAGCCACTGCATGCATGTTAGTATGCTACTTATTTTATTACACTTCTAACAGAGAATGGCATCATCTTCAAGAAGAGCATGTTTTCTTTCACCGCATTTATTTTGTTATATTTTTGGAGAGTAAAGCTCAACTTTCAAAGAAAAACATAAGCATAATTACTGTTTTTGTGAAAAAAGGACATACTTTTGCTTACTTTGTAAAGTAAAACTAGGTGGACCAGGAACAAGTCTTGGGCTCTGCTATTGTTTGCAAAACATGTGTTGAACACCTTGGCGACAGTAGAACTTGTGGGAAAAGAAAATGTTTTAAAATTTTGGAATTTTCCAATGGTTTGGAGAGAGCCCAAAGACCACTATAATGACTTGTTATTTCTGTGGTTGTGAATATTAAGGGAATTAATGGAAAAAAAATCACACAAAAAGTGGAAATTATCCAGATTAGATTCTGCTAGGCTACCTGTTCTACACGACGCGATGACATACCAATTTCAACTTTCAGTCAGATTTTCGGACATTCCCTGCCCTCCCCTGAAGCATGAGACAGAAGTGGCAATATGGAACGACAAGTGACAGTGATTTCACAAATATGATTTTTTTTCAGTCATGCTGTCAAACGGCTTCGACCAGCTTGAACTAAATGAATCTAATCCGATATCTATATCTCTTCCAAAGGAATCTTCAGAACTTTTGGCTTCAAGATTGAAAGAAAAAAAAAAAAATTACTGACTGCTGAAACAAAGGTTACATTTTATCGCAGCAGAGAGCAAGGTTTTATTCCATTCTTTTGTAAAGAAAACAACCTTTGATTGTGTTTTGTACTAATGTGAGGAGGTCTTGTTAACAAAATTGGGTGGTTTGTAAGTTATTATACACCAGCCATGAGTGGCGACGTGTTTCTTTTTCATTGACAGCTCTCTAAAAGAAGTTTGAAGGGTGTTCTCTTACACAATGGTAACAAAATATGGCTCAATTCCCAATTGCTCATACTCTTACTACACAATGAAGGAGGAGTATGCTACAAAAATAAGCACAGTTCTGGGAAAAATTGAAGTATTTAGAAATTTTGTAACATAACATGGTATGGTTTTTTTGTGTAGATCTTAAAATGATGACAATGTGAACTTCTTGCTTGGGCCAGCAAATGGGATTCACCATGAAAATTATCCATGCTTTTTATTTTTGATATGTTTGTAGGATAGCAGGGCAAAAGATATGCACTGGACAAAGAAACAGTGGCCGTTGAGGGATGAATTTAAAGTTGGAGAAAAAAATATTGTCAATAAGCCCTCATTGATCGAAAAAGAGTTCTACTGCCACCATTACATATAAAGCTTGGTTTGATGAAGCAATTTGTTAAGGCACTGAACAAAGATGGTACCTGTTTTAATTACTTATGCAGAATGTTTCCAGAATTGAGCATAGACAAACTTAAAGCTGGAATTTTTTTGATGGACCTCAAATTAGAAAGTTAAAAAACTAAACGATCCAAATTTTATTGATTCCATGAACAAAACAGAGAGTCCACAGCCTGGTCATCATTTGTTTTAGTTGTGCAAAACTTTCTGGGTAACTTTAAAGCAGACAATTATTCTGAATTAGTTGGAAACATGCTGTCGAGTTTTTGTGAACTTGGATGCAACATGAGCATAAAATTGTACCACCTCCATAACCATTTACATTTATTTCCGGAGAATATTGGCGACTTTAGTGAGGAGCAAGCTGAAAGATTTCACAAAGATATAAAAACAATGGAAGAGAGATACCAGGGACTTTGGGATGCCCACATGATGGCAGATTACTGTTGGACCCTTAAGCGTGACTGTCCGGGCATATCACATTCCAGGAAGTCCTCGAAAAGATCCTTTTTTTGCGTGTTGACTAAACAAGTGCTAGTGATAAAGTTTTATTACATTTTTTGGTAATATATGCACAGTAATTACATATAATATGCTACGCCCGACCCCCCCCGCGACCTAAATGTCTAAACATTGCCACTTTCGATAGCACCTCATAACTCTAGAAATTTGTCACTAACATTTTGCACCCTACTAATACATGGTCACTTCTTAGTTATCTCAATAAACTAGAGTGATAGAAAAAAAATAATCTGGTTTACATTTTTTGGAACCCAAGCAAACCCAAAAATTACCATATGAAAGCTTTAAATTTTAAGGCACCAAAATGTGTTGTGTAAAACCTTGAAGTGTAGTTGTTATAGTAAAAATTAAACGGTAAGCCCTTCACTAATATACTCTGAACTTCTTTTACTAACACTCCTTATTTACTGTTTAATGGCCTGTGGGGCATAAACCCGTGGCTGACGTGACTGTAGTGGCCTCAATAAAGTAGGATCAGTGGCAACTTAGCTTGAGGACATTGATGTCAGGACTAATGCACGTCATTTACTTTCACCCCCACTTATTGCTTTAACCCCGGGACAGCTCTAGGAAAAATCTCCACTATCACGGTGTGCTGTTTAACATTTCTAGGCAGTTAAAAAGTTTGCCACAGGTCAGCTAACAGGGCCCATGGAGCAACAGACACATTAACTTTCGCAGATGTACACATACTCATTATCGGGTCATATTAGATTAGGAAATAGCCAAAAAGGCTCACCAAAAAAAGCTCATTACATGAAAACTAGTAGTCAGTTTCTCTTAACCCCAATGTCTGGCTTACTAGGAGTCGGTGGTGGATCACGGTCTATACCAAAATAGTTTCTTTATTAATGATGTTGGTGCCTTCTTGAACTATTCGACAGTGAAGACTTCATTCATCATAAACCCTCCACTCCCAAAAGATAATCTTAGGCCTTACAAACTAAACAGCCATGCCAAGTCCCTCCCAGTCACGGCCATCATCCACAAGCCCTACCTGTCATAAATTCAACAGTGCATAACAACGTAAAATAAAAATATCTCCAAATGATCCTTAAATGTAGGGATAAATAAAAGATACTCATGCGTCGTAAGTCTTACTAGAAGGCTGAATCGCATCATCGCCGCGGGGGTCATCACCCGCCATGGAAATTAAATTGGTGAAAACGGTTACATCATGTCACTTGAACGGGTATGAGAAACGGCGGATCAAATGGATAAAAACAAAAAAAATGCACAATATACTCGGACCTGAAAAAATTGCCGTGTTGAGACTTAGCAAGGGCTAAAGCTTGATGGCAATCTGGGGGGGGGGGGGGGTGGGGGGGTGAGGGGGGGAGGTGGGGGGGGGGCGGGGCGGAGGAATAGGGGGGGGGCGGAGGGGGCCGGGGGGGGCCTGGGGGGGCGGAGGAGCGGAGGGGGGGCGGGTGGGGGGGGGGGGGGGGGCGGGGGGGGGGGGGGGGGGGGGTGGGGGCGGCGGGCGGGGGGCGTGTGCGTGAGCCCCAGGGGGGGGGGGGGGGCGGGGGGCGGAGGAAGGAAAACGGGGGGGGCGGAAAGGAGGAGAAATGGGGGCTGGGGTGGGGGCGGGGCGGACCGGGGGGGGGGGGTTTGGGGGGGGGGGGGGCGAGGTGCGGGCGGAGGGGGGGGGGGGGGGGGGGGGGGGGGGGTGGGGTGGCGGGGGGGGGGGGCCGGGACGGGGGGGGCGGGGGGGGGCGAAGGAGGCCCACCCTCCGGGGGGGGGGGGGTGGGCGGGGGGGGGGGGGGGGGCGGGGGCGGGGGGGGGGGCGGGTGGGGCGGGGCGGAGTGGGCGGCGGAGGGGAAGGGGGTGCTGGCCGGAGGAGGGTGCGGGGGGAGGGGGAGAGGAACGGAAGGGGGGGGGGGGGGGGGGGAGGAGAGGGGGGGGGGGCGGGGGGGGGGGGGGGGCGGGGGGGGGGGCCGGGGCGCCGGGGCGGCGGAGGAAAAGGAATGGGGTGCGGGGGGCTGGCCGCGGATAGGGGATGCGGGGCGGGCCGGGGGGCGGGGGGGGGGGGGGGCCGGGGGCGGCCGGGGGGGGCCGGGCCGGAGGATAGGCGGCGGGGCGGGCGAGGAAAAGTCTCACACGTCCCCACAAATTGACCACGATCCGGTACGGAAAAGGGGATCCCATACACGCTTATGCGATAAAAGCCTTTTTATTTGAAGATTCAGACCGGCAAAAGCCAATTACAAAACCGCAGGATGCTTCAAATATTACAAAATTTAATAAAAAAAAGTAAAACATATAAAATCTTTTTTCTTTTTGTTTTTTTTTTCCACCCCCCCCCCCCCTCCCCCCCCCCCCCCCCCCCCCATTTTTTGTTTTTGTTTTTTTTTTTTTTTTTTTTTTTTTAATACTAATTGTTAGGAAATATAAAAAAAAATTAGTGGCCGGATGGGCCCATTATGTGCAGTAGAAATATAATATGCTTTGTATTTATACAGACGGATGACGATATTGTTGATAATAATGAGACTTTTGTCAAAAGACTGTGTTGTTACATCAGCCGAAAGAGCTCGGCATTTTGAATCAACCATGTCACTAATTTTGCACATACAAAAATAAACCGGAACCTTGAGGAACTCAAGTGTCCAAATTCGTTAGTCTAGAATGAATTTTTGAAAGTCGGAAGGGACAATTGGTTGGAGGAGCTAGTGGGACTTAAAAAAAAAAATAACTTTAAAGGACAAAATTTGTAGAGGGGAACGGATAATATGGTTGGTTTTCATAAATCCAAAAGTACTACTACGGTTTTTTGTGGGATTGAATGGGGTGAAAACGCAAGTAGAGATCGGGACGGGATAAAAGCAGAAAATAAAAATCCCCTACTTGACTGAGGTTGACTGGAAGCTCATGATGAACTGATTTGACTTTAGTGTACGGAAGGAACATATTTTGGGGGGGAATTTGAAAAAAAACACACAATGGCAGTGAATTGGCCCCACAGCACAATCTTGATTCATCCAGCGACCCTCAGGAGACGCGATTTTTTTTTGTTCCTTCATTTTTCTTTTTTTTTTTTTTGCCATTTCATTTCTTCAATAGGTGGTCACAGTGGTATAGACACTGTAAAATTTTAAAGTGTGTGATTTCCATATGAAGTAAATATGAAATAAGTTCAGGGAGACGCCATACTCTCTAGAGACCAGGCCACGCTTCAGCTGAGTTTTGCTAGCATTTCCTGTAGTTCTTTATGCATATCATGACTCGTGAGTTTTTTTATGATTGACACCAATAGGTGGTGGTCTTTGTCCATATATGCTGAGGTAAATATTGTTCTACATGTTTCCGAGTGACCCGTGCCTACGTGTCGCATCTCGGCAGAAACTAGCATTGTATCTGGTTCCCCAAGCACGTGAATAAAAGAACGAGATGAGAACGACTCTCTAGACCAGCTCTGAGCCCTGGTTCAGGGCGGCCTAGGCCACCCGACCCATTATATAATTGCCCCCAAAATCCAAGCCCACGGATAGAGGTGGGGCGGGACAAGATCAGATCCAGCATTCCAGACCCAATCCCCAGAACCTAGCAACTTCATCGCTATTCAAAGGCTAGGGAGCGTCCGCAAGGCTGGGAATTTTGATAGGATTTTACACCAAATCTATTTCGGAATATGCAATCTGGGGACACCCAAAGTGAACTTGATACTCATGTGAAACATACCTAATTTCATTCATCATTAGATGTGACAATGTCTATGGGGTCAGGATAGACAGGGATGGGACCCTTGATCTATGTAAGCCACCCAAACTCAGCACATTATTCATCCCGTTCTACCAGTGGCTCCTTACGGGAAGGTTCGAACCTAATAACCCAATACTTTATTTCAGAGCTGTTGAGTAATATTAACTAATCGTTTGAAATAATTGTATACTTAACCACACATTTTGAGTTTGATCATGCCAAAAGGGTGGTGTATTCAATGCCATTGCTGGGTCATAATAATTCACCAGTGACAGGATCTTTGCAGGTGTTCTGGCCGCAAAATATAACATTGGTTCCAGAACCACAATTCAAATTTAAAAAAAGATTTTCTTTCTAAAATTTAACCAGTGGAATTGTTCAGGTGGGGACTAAATTTTTCTGATATATTTATATTTATTTAATATCTGGAGTGGTTGTTGTTTGTTATATGTCCAATCACACACATTAACATTCAGAACACTAGATTTTAAACGTAGCCACATTCATTAGTAAAAAAAAGCAGATCTGGTCCTCTGAGGTCGTCATAGCCTGGGTAGTAGTTTCTATCACCCACAGCTTTCTTAGGAGCTCGTTCTTCTAGCATGGAAAGTGCATTATTACTGACTTAAAACATTCACAGCTACATTTTCTCATAAGGAGCCTTCACAATGCTTGGTTCCGGCATACATCACAACAGGGAGTAATATCACCATCATACAATACCATCACAAAAACACATCTATTCATCTGTTTGTCATTCCTAGGAAAATAGCTCTACCTGAGATGAATCAGAATGATACACGCTATTATTTGTGCCATAATTCAAGAATGAACGTCTAAGGTCTGTATAGCGTTATAATGCTTAGGTATTTTTAGTTTTATCATGCCCATATTGCTTTGTTCGCCATAACATGGTCACTTCTGTAATAGGTCCTTTCATATGTTTGGCCAAACAGGACCGGGCCGCCGTTTTATTTAAGGAGCGAAGTAAACGCCAGCTTACAAATTACAGGGGTGTGGCGGGTCGGTCGGGGGGTCACCAGCTGAATTTAGTTCGGGTTGTGATTCTGGTTGCAAATGGGATTATTATTTCTATTATTAATATAATATTTAATATCTGTTGTGTGTGTGTTTGGATATGTCAATACAACACCTTTACATTTAGTACCCTAGTTTTTAAGTAGCCACATTCATTAGTAAAGAAAAAAACAAAGATAGGTATGTGACGAGGTCCTGTAGTGCCCCCCGGTAGCAGAAAGGCCTTGCTCTCTGTAAAATGCGTTTCACAACTACTCATTTTTCTTAGGAGCCTTCACAGTCTGGACCTTTCCATACCATTCACACTTTTAGTAAATTATCACCATCATAACAAATACCATCAAATAATCCGACATAACATCCCATTTATATTTGGGTGTCTTGTTCCAGAGGGAACAGAGATAATTAGCATATAAACAGTAATATAAGGATCTCCTGGTGGGGAGAGGGTTGTGAAAAAATATTAAAAATTATTAAATTAGGGGGAACAAATTTCGTAAAATTCTCCTTTAAAAATTTTAAAAGTCTGTCCCTTTAAAATTAAAAGGGCAAATTAACTCTAAAAGGGCGCAGTCCTTAGAAGTTGTGGAAATTTTCACAGACAGTGTTAGGTTATTTATTAATTATTTAGAAATTATTAGTATAGGAGGTAAATTAGAATTTACTCTAGTAGTTGGGATAAATGTTTATTTCTTGCCCACATCTTGCTCTAGAGATTTGTTTTTTAACAAAAAAGTATGGGGAGCTGGGCATAGAAAAGCATAAAATATTCAGATCAGCTGCTGTGTGTCGGCAATCAGGATATGAGAATGGATGGCTCAGATTTTAAATTCCAAAAACGTTACGGCTGAATGTTGAGCATAAGTATATAACTGAAAACGGGGAAGAGAAATGAAGATTAGAAAAAAGAGGCATAAAGAAGGGAAAAAACTTGTGATGGAAATTAGAGTCTGAAAGGTTGGTCTCGGATTGGCTGAAAGAGAATCGAGGTTAAAATTGAAGGCTGAGATCTATAGCTTGGTTTTGCTAGATTGAGAATTCAGATTGTAATTGAGGCTGACCTACTAGAGGCTCTAAGAGCATTGGACAACCCCCCGGTCAAGGATAGTAAAGAAAAACGACTGCACAAAGGGATGGCAGAAGATAGTACGGTTGAAAAGGGTAGCCACACGAATAAACGACCTCCTTCCTAAGGGGAGCCCTGGATTACAAGGCCAGGCTCCTGAAAAATGGTTGGCTCAGCCCTTTTTGCATCAGGATGCGCTTCCTAGACAGCCCTGTTCTGGGAGCCTTTACTTAAAAACTCAGCTATGGGTATTTCATTTTGAACCATTTTGTTGAATGAAAAAAAAAAATAATTGAAAAAGACGATGACCATAGAGGACAGGTACAGCGCTGGACTGCGTTTTGAGTTTTTATTGCAGCTAACTACATATGGGTTTGAGAGAGAGAGCGTGAGTTTAAAGCTAATCACAAGGGACGTGAAGGTGGAGGGTACTTCTTATGAAGTCTTCGCAAAAATGGTTATGATGAACAGAGATAGAATCAAGACAATTTATGGTCTTGTCTTTAAAGCAGGACCGGCTTTGTTATTGACCGGTAAGAACAAAAAATGGGGATATTTGAGGGATATTTTACTCGTAAGGAAACGCTTAGAAAAATGACCATAACTGTTGTATCGGGAGGAGACCGAGACCACCCTCTATACCACCAATTCTTCTGCATAGGACTGGAAACCTATTTGGTGAAAATGGGGACTGTCTGGGGAATTTAGACCCATAGATCTTAAAAAATGATCATGATTGAGCAATTGAGGAGACGTCCATGGCTCCAGACTCCAGACCAGAGCATGGAGAAATTCCTTCATGGAACAATGGTGCAGAGCAAATTGGGAGAGGTTTTAATTGGTCGCTGAGAAGGTTTCTCAGCACCTGCCCAGTGCAGTAGGTAAGTCCCTGGTGCTTTAAAAAGACCCAAGCACATAGATAATTTTTAAAAGACTCCCACAGCCATTTAATAATAATCTTGGGGACAATATAGTAGAACAGCGGTATTACTAGCAGAGTTAAGGGACTCGCAAACCTCTTGAGCGGCCTCATAGTAAAATGTGGACTTATCGCTCGACCAGAACACTCACATTTATATCATATGTAACCCTAAACACAATAAAATAAATGTTGGAAATGGTAAAACCGTTTAACTTTAACCAAAGGATAATAATTAGTATCTTATGGCTCTGTTAAATGGTGTGCGACGAGATAAGAACTATACAACACCGGATTTTAACTTTGTTGTAGACAGGTAAACCTTCTAAAACAACAAAAACATTGCTAGCAATTTGATCAGTTAAAAGTACGGCCGGAACGAATCCAACGATCATTATAATGCGTGTAGACATCCTAATTGGACAAACTAGGAACCTTATCTCACCCCCCCCAGTTCTAAAGTTGAAGGTATGTTAATTTATGTCATATTTGCTAGTGAGTCACCATACAGGTGCCCTTTTACCTGTTTCAAGGTTTTGGATTATAAGCATTCAGTATTATCCGTGAAGTCTAAGCCTAGGTAGGACCCAAGGTCCAGTTTAATATCCACAATCAGAGAACACTAGGTGGATATCAAGATCACAGGGACGCGATCAAAGGAACCCTTAATACCATTCATGGACATATACCCCTTTCCATCGCAATGGGAGTTCTCATAACGGACAATTAACAACATCAGCTGATCTCTATGTGGCAAGGAGAAAGAAACTCGACATTGGCAATAAGCATACCTTCGTGATTAGGATGAACCAATAATTACCCACTCCTGAATATCTGGGGATCTGTAAAGGAGATTGGTAGATACGTCCTTCTTACGGGCCGAATCCGAAGTATAGAGAGGGCCTGTGGCCCCCCCTGTGAACTCCAATGGTCGATCAGTGCTAGAACCCAGAGTCTACAGAAGGAAGGAGGAATAAAATGAACGAATTGCTGAACCTACAATCTATGCTACTCCAGAGGGAGATGCAGGTAGGGCGGCAGGCTGACGGCACATCGAATCAAACTCCATAGCCATCGTTTTACAAATAACATTAGCCCCAAATGCACCATCCCACAGCTCGGGTAGCAAAGCTTGAGTGCGTAGAATGATCCTATAAATTCCTATGGAAGTTGAATGAAAGAACAAGCCCTACTATCTATAAATCCAGAGACGGAAAGACACTGGGAAACTAGAATAACCTTAAAGGGACATCACTCAACAACTCAGTTGGTATACTTTCAAATCTCAGTATAAGAGATCTTTCAGCATAGTTGCTGGAAACTCTGTTGCGCATGCGAGAATTCCATTTAGACTTCAGGATGCGTTCACACTCGAGGTGACTAACAGCCGTACGGACTACGGACCTAGCCGTATAGCGACTTCTTTATAAAGTCTTCCATACAAACTGGAGGGGTATACAACGCTGCCTTGCATGATATATAAAAATGATATGGCTCGCAAATACTATTGGCCCCCGAAAGTCGTAATATGGATTTCCTATCCGAAATTGAAATCCTTAACGACTATGGATGTCCTAGCAAGCACTCTAGGGGAAACTAATGTTCATGTGCGGTATTTAGGGAAGCACCTTCTCCGAAGAGGGTTTGCATGTTGATATGTGCTAGAGGACCTTCTTCCGCACTCGTTACAAGATAGACGAAGATTTGGTCCTGGAAACTGTTATTACAACTTCCCTTACATACTGGTGGAGACAACTTGTTCATATGTGGGCAGGAAGAGGGTACGGTTAATAATTCCTAGCCTCACAATGTCATCAAATTGATTCAAAAAATCATTAGTTCAGAGGCATACATTACTGAATGGATATTTCCACGTAGTTAGGATTCCGCATAAGAATACTTGAACCGGATCGAATGAGTTCTCTCATGTATCAAGGGAACGCATAGATAACCTATTTACGGACTACGAAGTTTCTTTCAAGCCTTATGTCTCACTGATAATGCCAGAATATCTTTCAATTGTATATGTTCCGTACCTATCACAGCAAACTGCGGAGTTACGAGACCACTGCAGTTACGACATGACGAAGAGTGATCTCAATTGGAAAATCTTACAGATCTACTACCTCCTGAGGGCAAAGCATGGCACACGACGTAAACAACCTCAGAAGACAAATATTGTTATGATGGCATGCAATATCATTCGACCCCGGACTGTCCTCGATTCTATGTAGAACTTGCCGATATGTGACCTCACTACTATCTAACAAGGCGCTATCCCAATGGAGTTCCCCAGACCGGGGGGTGGTATCCCCGGTAGAAAAAAACTTTCTGATATTTGGCGAAGAAGCCATATATATTATAAAAGGTCCAGGAATTCAGCTAATACGCCTTTATATTAATGGATCCTGGAAAGGAATGTTCGATAAGCGGCGGAAAGAAATGAGACTAGCTTTACCCACTCAATTCCTATTCAATACGCGTAGAACGAAAACATGACGACATGTCATTTGGTGAAGCTGCTGAATGGGGAAACTGGCGAATAAAATGATAAAATTTGAAAAACAGAAGCTCAGGAAGTACGAAGATACATGGCACGCTATCTAATTTTATAACTAGGAAGGCCAAGGAGCACCAGAGAACTAGCATAGAAAAAGGGAGAGAAAACTTGCACTCTGTGGGAATGAGTAGGTGCATGCTCTACTATAACCTCACCTAGTTAGCCCCAGAATCAATATTAAATTACAAACATTAGGATATGGCAAAGGCACCATCTAACAGGTTTGTCTATAGACGTAGGTGCCTCATAGAACACAAGACAATTATAAAATTGACCCAAAAAGGGGAAAGGAGACGAAAGTATTTTTGTGAAATAGGGAAAGTGCCTCGGGAAAGGAAATAGCGTTTATCTTATTCTGTAAACTTATTAAAGACACGTAATCTGGACAGCAACAGACCATCGTACAAGGTCGAAATGCACTCCCACTCTTATATTGACCTTTAGCTATATACGCTTCAAACTCTACATAGAATTGCCATAACGGTAACACACCACATCTAAACCCGCTCTCGATGAAGTTACATGCCTACATCTCAACCATTAAGATACCTGATTGTGATTTAACAACCAGGGACCACAGGTTAAAAGTCCGTAGGCCGCAACCTGCATCTTAAAAAACTCAGAGGGAGAGAGTACTCCAATATTTCCATACAGGTTAGGGTAAGGACACCACTACAGAATGTACTGTATTTATGACAGATTAATCACTATAAAACTCAGGACATCCCCAACACCTTCCCTCGCTTACAGTTTTTATGACATCAATGAAACTCTGTAGACTCAACTAACACCCAATATGTCTTGAGTGCCTCTATATTTCTAATTTCCCGTTCGCAGAAGGACGATAGATAGGCCATTGAAGGAAGAAAATTACGATTTATCTATTGTTGCACGTGAGGGGATACTTAACATTATCGACTACACGCTGAAATTCATCTTTTTTAGTTCTAGTTTGTCGTTTTGTTGAGAAAGGGGGAAATCAGTTCTGGGGAAAACACGAGACGGTTGTATAGATTACTGCGGAAACTGAATACTTTCTTGTCACTGTAAGGAACAAGTCGGGAGATCCATATACACAGTGACACTAAACACTCAGTCTAATTTGCCAGAAGTTGAAACAAGGGCACTCCCTATACTTTGTCAAAAGGTGGATATTAGGATAAAAGGCTATATAACCAGAACCTCAGTGTAAGCCGTGATACAGTTGAGACCTTATTTTGGCTTTTTTTTTTTATAGGGGAGCCATCTTCGGCTCCCTACATGGAACACTTTACCATGAAATTTTCCAATCAAGCACTACCATTACGGACTGATCTCGAAATGACTTCCGATGTTCCGTTTGTATTTCTCAAGGAGGATGTCATATTGACGCGAGAATTGTTTGGAACTCAACTGATTAATCAACCCCTATGTATCACGAATCTTTCATGGAGTAGATAATTTCCCTCGTCGCCTCACAGAGGACAATTTGAAGGCAAAAAGGAACACACAATTGAAGACTCCTTAAGAGCATGTTACATAAGATAAATTTAGATACAATATAGGGAGGCGGAATCATAAACTGCATAGGTCCCATACAAAATGGGTCTTTGCCAATTGGTATGCTAACGGAGATTGGAATTCTTGTGGACTACAATTTATGTATTTCCGCAGGGCTAAACTATTGCGACCCCCTGATCCCAAAGAATTGTGATACAATACTGACAACCAGACTCGCACTAGATACCTGGGCATACAAAACAATATAAGTAACGGTTGTGACGATCTCATTCCGGTGTCGATAATGACTGGTTTATTTATGGCAGATTTTTATCAACACTTACGATCAAAATGTGTTTTGTTCCGCTATTTGTAGCTCCCACTGACTGGATAGCATGGGGACTCTCGCAAGGTGACCATCCAGATATAAAATTTTACTTATTTTTGCGATCTGCACAATTGTGAACTATTTAGCTCCCCCCTTACGTTCCTCAAGAGTTTAAAGATAAAAATTCCTCCACTTAGCTATGCCATATTCCTTCAAAATGCCTATGATTTTTTAGACACCAGGACCTCTATGTCTTCTTAGAAACCACGATGCAACGTAATTGTAGGATCGTGAGGGGCTTTTGTAGGCACCAGATTTCATCTTTTCAAACTCGATGGGGGATAACAATGCAAAACCCATAGTCGCTCTATTGCAAACCCGCTCAGTAATTGAATAAGGCGGAAGACACAGGAATTACTCCACCAGAGCGAAATAAAAACAAAGCAAAAAAATAAAAAAAAAAAAAAGAAGGATCTTAGAATCTTTTAGCAGTTTAATACTTGGGCAATTATATAGATAGTTTCAAAAACATAACTACTTCTGTATTGCGTAGGGAACTTTTGTGGTTCGAGGGACGGATCATTCCCAGTATATTAGCCTCTCGTAATCATTTCTTCTCGTATTCTTATATCAGGGGGGCCTTATCCAATGTCTTGAAAATCGCAGACTTTGTGAGTGTTTCCGGTCTTTATATGCTTCAAACCTTATCAGTTTAGTATCAATTCTTTCCCAGGCAAATTGAATGTCGGTGCAGATTTCCATCTCTCATTCGGCACCCCCCCTTGTCGTGATCAAATTTAGAAGTAACCCAGTCGTAATCGGATGGGAGTTATCTGGTGGAGGGAGGAGATTTTATCCTATGTGGTCATATCCGGTTTTAGAACTTTTGCCCGTAGGCATATGGTTTTCGTTTTCAAGTGGGGAGATTGTGTCATAAAATAACAGTTGAGTACAAACGTAAAAAAATCTCCATAGAATATAATATAATGTAGGGATTAAAAAAGAGATTTATGCGTAAGTTACTTGAAGGCAACATGATCGCCCACACGCGGGTCATCACCCGCCATTGGAAATTACGAATTTGCTGAAAAACGGTGTACCCTCATGTGAACGGGACATGGAGAACGGCGGTATTCATGCAAAAGGAAAAAAAAAACTATGACTGAAAAATTGCGGTGACGAGACTAGCCAAGGTAGAATAGATGCCAATTGGGTGGGGGGGGGGGGGGGGGTGGGGGGGGTGGAGGAGTGGGGGGATTGGGGTGGATGGGGGGGGGGGAGGGACGGACGGAACGGTGGGGTGGGGGTGGGGGGGGGCGGCCCCCGGGAGGCGCGGATGGGGGGGGGGGGGGGGGGGGGCACGGAGGAAAAGTCACGTCCCCAAATTGACACGAGGTACGAAAGGGACACACCAAACGCTTATGCGGAATACCAAGCTATTTTTTTTGGAATTCAGCCGGCAACCCCAAAAAAAAGAAAAGCAATTATACAACCCGCAGAGCTTGAAAGATCTTATATCAAAAATAAAAAAGTAAACTTTTTCTTATTAAACTAATTGTTAGGGCAATATAAAAAATTAGCTGCCGGATGGTCCCATTTTGAGCAGTGAGTATAATACCCGGCTGTTAATTTATAAGTAAGGATAGATAATTAATGAAGGACTTTGACAAAAGAGGACTACTGTTTGTTGATTCACAATCAGCGAAAGTCTGCATTGAATCATCAACTATTTGTCACTAATTATGCACAGACAAAACCCGGGCTGGGGACCATTGATGACTCATGTGTCCAAATCTTAGTTAGTATGAAAAGAGGAGGGACACCTTGGTTAGAGCTGTGGCTAAAAAAACTATCTTCTATTTTATTAAAAATAACCTTTAAAAGTCAAAATTTTGTATGTCAGAGGGGACCGGATAGGTTGGTCAATAACAAACAAGTAGTTTTTTTGTGAGGGGAATGGAAAACGGGCAAAGTAGAGGGAGGACGGACTAACAGATAAAAATCAGCTAATACTTGATGAGGGTTTGACTGGTGATAAGCTGTGAAGTGAAATGACTTTGTGTAGAAATATTTGAATTTATGAAAAAAACACAAGGCATTGATTGGCCACAGACAATCTATATTCATCAGCGCCTACCTCAAGACGCGAGACGCGCTTTTTTTGCTTTTTTTTCGCCATTCCTTCAATATGTTGTCCAGTGATTTAGGGATCACAAGTAAATTTTAATGTGTCCCGGTTGATATTTTCAATGATAAGTTAAATGCCTCAATAAGTTCAGGGATCGAACGCACATACATAGCCAGCAAGCTCAGCTGAGTTTTTTTGTTGATAGCATTTCGTTGTGTTCCTTATTCATAATCTGGTAAGATTGAAAATTTATTTCTTTGTATAATTTTCTAAATATTGTTTCCATGTTTCGAGGTGATTTGTTATTGCATTCTGAAATCTTAGCCCCCTTACAACCATGTCAAGGATTTGCTCTAGACCACCCCCGCCCTAGTTCTAGGCGTCTAGGGACCAAAACAAAGTATATATAAAACTCCAGCAGCAAGGATTAGGTAAGGACGCAGATCACCCTCGGGTTGAGATCAGTGGAAAAATATTTACTCTATCCTATTCTATGGCAAGGGACAGGAAAGGAAGCTAATAAAACATATTATTATCGGATTATGTAGTTCGGGAGAAAACTTTTTATCCTTATTGTGAAAACCAACTTGTTGTAAGTTATTAAGATGTGTTGTTCATTGTTATCGTGTTGGTATGGTCAGAGAGGGTGAGGTGGGGTAGCTTAAAAGTGATGTTAATGTTACTTGTTAAATTGCTTACGTGTAGAGTGGGTCTCGCTTTAGGTAAGTAAGGTTCTGATCCTTAGAAAAACCAATTCTTTATTTCAGAGCTGTGAGTTAGTTTATGTTGTCACCAAAAGGTGGTGTGTGTCTCAAATGCTGGGTGAAAAAATAAATTGACCCAGTGGGGACTCCACGTTTCTTGCCAGTATGTTCGCATCTTCGGCAGAACGTAGGCCTTATATTGCCCCCAAGTACGAGAGAGAGGTGGGCCCGGGCCCCACCCGATATAATATTATTGCCACCCAAAGCACGGAGAGGGGTTGGGGCAACCAGATTCGCCAGCACCAAGATCCTACGTTTCTTGTCTCAGAAGTTACCTATGCAAGGCTGGTCGTGATGGGAAATTTCACTCACAAACCATATCATATGACAAGTAGCATGAGTCAGAGTTGTGAAGTGGTTGATCTACTAAATAATGTGACATCCCCATTTTTTGTCTGTCCGCTGTCATAAGAATGGACAAATGGTTTGTAGGCTATAGACAGGGAGGGGAGTTGTAGAATTCAGCTGGTACCCCCGCAAATGACAGCATTCTCATCTGAATTCTATACGTGCTATCTTTTCATCATTGTAGTGAAGAGAGAAAAATAAGAGAGATTTTTGAGGCTAGTTATGCAGAAAGTATTTAATCAATCGTGGGGTAAAAGTTGTTATACCGTACACACTCTTTTATTTATTTTCATTGCCATTTATTTCCATTGCATTCAACTCATAGAAAATTTTCGGTGAGCCAGGACTAAATTTTTCTTATGTTCTGGCCAAAATTAAAACATTGGTTCAGAAACAAATTAAATTTAAAAAAAAAGATTTTACTTTCTAAAATTTCTCCAGCTGAATGTAGTTCTATTGTGGTCTTATAATTTATTGAATTGAATAAAAAAAATAATGTTATAATATCTGTATGTTGTGTGTGTTCTGTATATGTTCTCATTTACAACACATTACATCGAGTACCCTTAGATTTTAACGTAGCCCACTTCATTAGTATAGAAAACAAAAGATTAGGTGTTTTGTGTTTGAGGTCGTACTCGTTCGTAGTGGGTTGTGGTAGCAAGAAAGTGGTCGTAGTGGTATAAGCAAGAAAGGCCCTTCTGTAAATTCACAACTATATTTTTATCTCAGGAGCTTCTTCAACAGCTGACCTCAGATACATCCTACTTAGTAATATCACCATCATAACAATACATCAAAATCCACTACAGCCCCTTGCCTCCCGTTTCTCCTTCTCCCATCTTCAAACCCATTCTCAGCCAGCACACCCTCCTCTCCACGTGTGTCCCACTCCGCGGTTTTCCTACCTCCGCCTCTGTCCCGCTCACAAAAGGTCCGCTGAACAAGGACTTGCCTGTTGTTTGCAACGCCACCAACAGGCCTTCTCTCATGTGATCGCGTCCCTCCTTCGCCATCGTGCCTCCCCTCATCCTCCGCTCCACCTACGGCAACATGTCCAGCTCCGTCATCAGCCCTTAGCCGGCAAACCTGTCACACCACGTTCAATCCCTCTACTCTCTACGCAAGCAAAGCACCCTATTGCACGAAGTCCAGCTCCCGGCCTGCCGTGTCCCTGCCGCCTCCATGCCACATGAGCCACACACAGGACCCCGAACCCCACACACTTGAGACCAAAAATAGGACTCACCACTTTCGATTGCGATCCGAACGCTCCTCTTGTCCTCGATCTCCACATGTTTTTCCCAGATAACTGAGCAAAATGAAAATGCCCCGCGCTCATACGACTCTTTTGGCCCCCTTGTATTGCCTATGTAATAAACATCACTGTCCGTCCCTCCAACTGTGTCTATACCGCTGCCAAGATATGCGCCCAAGACCCCCACATCCTCGTCTACCGGTGCCTCCTCAAGATTCAAGCATGCTCTCACCACCTGCACACAGATTTCTATTTTATCTTTGTACCTCTATCTGTGTACCTTCAGGACCAACTAGATGTATGACTGTGACCCCCCCCCATCGAGTGCCTCCCCCCATTAACTCTGTCCCTTGCACCACGATGGACTACGGCCGCCATGGAGAGACAATGGGGGTGACAAAACAGCGCAAATGTCATCAGGCAACTTTACTCGAGCAAATGATCCAGACACACATCCAAGTCACTTGCCTCAGTCGCAGAGCCCACCGGAATTTTCCGCCGCGCTCCGGGTCTGTGTTGACTGTTGTTGTTGCTTGCACTCCATCAAACCCGAGTCCGTTTTGCTAACAATGAAAAGTTGAATGGAGACCTGGAGCTAGAGGCTATCCCCGCCGCCGCACTCCGCCTCTCCGCATCCCAAACGTGTTCTGCGAACGCTTGTCCCTACACGAAGATATGTCCTCCGCATGAAAGAACCTTCCCCGCATGTCCTGTCTTCGACAATTTCCTTCTTTATTAATATTATCAAGTTGGATGAATTCCTCCAGGGGTGCACGGAGGTGATACTCCATTAATGCCTTATCGCCAATTTCCAAATGTGGACTCTCTCGGTTACACTGCCAAATGCCTTCGTATAGGATTTCACAAATCCGATATATAATGGTGAATCTATCATTCCAGACTCCGTTTCAACCATTCGTCTCAGAAAGTGGTGCCTCCTTGGTTCTCCACAGGATGCACTGTGCCCTCCTTGTGGACGCCTGTTCATTTCCTTGCCCCTTGTGGAAAACCGCTCCCCCGCCCTGCCGCGCCTCCACGCTGCGCGATTCGCTTCTTGCCCCCCTCTTGCGCACCCGCTTGCCTCCTCTCAGGCCTCCCGCGCACACGGGTATCTCTCCTATCTCTCACGGCCTAAATCCCCCCCCCCCCACCCCCTACTGCCGCACCGACCCCCCATCCGGACGCGATCGCTCCCCCCAACTTTGGTCCCCCCCCCTCCCCCCCCCCGCCCGCCTTCCCGTCAGCTCCTGCTGTCGCCCCCACGCCCATCGGCCCCTCCCCCGCACCCGCCCCCCCCCGCCTCCCACCACCAGGCAACCTAACCAGACATCCCCCCTCCTAGACCCTATGACGGAAACCCCTTCCCCGCCTTCCAGGGATGAACCCTCACCTCGCTTGAGGATTAGACACTACTACTTAACATCTCTGAGGCCGAATTGTCTCGCTGCGAAATTCCGCACCCGCGTAATGTTAGGTTCAATGCGTCTCCTCTCAGGACTGGAAAGATCGTCCGAGTTCGCGTTCTCCAGACGCCCCTCCTCCATCCCCCTCCTGTAACAGGCCCCCCCATGCCACATCGGCTTTCACTTATTTCTCTCTCTCCCCTGCTGGTCCCCTCGCGACCGTCAGATTTGCAAGCTCAACCTTCTGCCAGCCGGACGCGCCCGGGGTCCTCCAGGTTCCCGCGGAGTGCGCGGCCCAACCCACCACCGCACCTACCGCTCCACTCTCGAGGACCCCACCCCACCAGAGGCTACACACTTGTCCCCACCGAGAAAAAGATTACCCAACGCCGAGGGAGAGAGGTTCCCCCCCTCCGAGAAGGTCCTGAGAAAAATATTCCGTCACTGTTTCTCCACATTCTTCATCCCGACTCTCGTAATCTATCCGAATGCTTGTCGCAGCCTTTAGTACACACTCCCGTTTCGCCGGTCCCACGAGACGGCAACCTGTCGCCGCCGCCCTCCTATGCACTTCACGCCGTCTGACCCCACCCCCCCCAACTCCTGTCGCTTGCCGCTAATCACAGGTTCTCTAATATTTACTTCTTGGCTGCAGGCATCCACGCCACCGCCCCCCCCTCACGCCCACCCCGCCCCCCTGCCACTGCCATACCTCCCCGCTATAAGTACACTACCGCTCCCGTCTCCCCCCGATTACTTCCTTTTAAAATTCTCTTTGTCTTGCCTTACTGTGCATTACCCCCCGAAAGCCGCCGCGAAACCATGCCAGCCGTGTTCAAATTCCGCCCATCCCGTTTTTCTTCATGTTCACCCTTATTCTCCTATTGATGGTCCTACTGCTGCATACCCATGCCGCGCTTGACATGGTTCGCTCCCCTAAAACTCCTGCAACCGCTCCTCCACACGTCTCACTCCACACCGTCTCGACTTGCCGCCAACAGTCCCCTGTATTCTCCACATCCTCCAGCCGTTGGAGCACTCGGAATCCGCCGGACACCGCGACCGCAAACCTGTCTCTTGTTTCTTGACCTCCTAGATGTCCTACATTAAATTGTTGTCTACAAGTTTGCATCGGCGCACATCTCCCGAGTCTCATTTCCACCCTGGCCATCAGAAGGTGGTGATCCGACGCCACACCCGCTCCTCCACACACCTCCACATCCTGCAAAGATGATCCAAACCTCTTGTCCATGCACATATGACCAATCTGACCCTCTGTTCCATGGTCTGGCGACACCCATGTCGCCCCGTGTACTCTCCCACGTGGAAACACGCTTCCTCCCACAGCCAGCCGATCCGAAGCACTGAAGCCCGAGAACAGTTCCCCACTTTCATTCACTACTCCTAGCCTCTGCCTTCCCACGACCTCCTCAAAGCCGGTGCCGACTGCACCAATCCCTGCACCCATCAAAACTGTGATGTCCCCTCTTTCTACCCCTTCCATAACTTCCTGTAGTCCAGTATAATATGCCTCTCCCACAGATTCCTCCCCGTCATCAGCCGGTGCACAACACTGGATGACATCTACATCTAACCTCCTTTTATCCGTTTCAAAAGTAGCTGTCACCACTCTGGGTCCAACGGCTTCCCACCCAACGAGTGCCCTCTGTGCCTCCCCAGATAACACAAGAGCCACACCCTCACTGTGGTGTGAACCTTCGCCCTCATGTCCCGAGGACAGCACCAACTCACCTACGACAAGTCCCCTCCCATCCACTCCCTTCCACCCCGTCCCACACAGCCCCAGAACCTCGATCCCACATTCCCTCACCTCTGCCGCCACCTGTGCCAACCCCCCTGTTCGTCCAATGTCCGAACATTCCAGGTGCCAAATCTGGAAGTTCTCCTAGAAGAAAGAAGGCCAGTCAGCAACACAGACTCCCCTCGGCTTTCTCTGTGCTGCATCATACGCCTCCCTGCGAGAGGACCCTCCCCTGTCCTGGATGGCTGTTTTTTATTTTCTTTAATTGACTTGTCCGTGTTCAAGTTTTTTGTGGTTTAAATTTTTTACAGGATGGGGTAACCGGCCCCATGCCCAACCCTCCTTAGTCGCTTTCTACGACATGCTTGGCAGGGAACAGTGTTACTATTCTTTGCTCCCCTTTCGGGCCCCGGTAACACACGGGTGACAGTGAAGACAGACTCCCTAAAATTACTCTGAACGGGCAGACCATTGAAATGCAGGACAATTTGAAACATCTCCGAGAAACGGTCGACCGTGGACTATCGTACAACTACCACGTTGAGCAAACCATACGCAAGTGCAATCGTTGTCTGGCGGCACTAAAACAGCAGAGACTAATTGTTCGCCATCTCGTCATATCAGTAATCAATTGTGGGCTGGGAATACTTACATTGTCAAGGTCACAATGTAAACTAGTGGAATGCATTAAAACGAATGAAGGCGTATAGTCTTAGGCTATACAAAAGATACTCCCATTGTGACGACAAGGTGTATGCAAGACCCAGATTTGCGATAGCCCAGGCAAAAGCCTGTACAGGTAATCACAGACATAAGATACCCCCTGCGCGAGAACATAGCTGACATCCGGGGAACAGGAATAAAGAGTGGGATGTCATGGATGGCAGAGGCAGCGACTGGGCAAGTAACCACAATTGAAAAAAATATTCAAGGCGGAACGGGTGAGAACTGACCATACTACCGGTAAGTCATCATCGCTCTCGAGGAGTGTAGAGACTGGTGCAGTGGGAAAGCAGAACTGGATATTAATCAACAGATAAATTATCATGCTAGGGATGATAACGCCACTGTATCCCTTGATGGGTCTGTAGTCAGGGCCGGATTAAGCTAGTGCGGGGCCTGTGGCATATGTTAAGAAAGGGGCCCTATATTTAAAAAAAAAAACAATAAAACAACACAAACATATTTGAACACATACATTTTTAATTTGCATAGTAATTATCATTATCAATTAATTCGTGCTTGTAATCCTATAAACTTGCCACTCATGTTGCTGGCGTTGTCATAACTTTGACCACGGCAGTCTTTAATATCAATGTCATTTGCCTTTAAAAAATTAAGTAGATTTTTAGTAAGCTGTTCAGCACTATGACCTTCCATATCCAAAAATGTCACAAATCTTTCAACTGGTCCAGATGGCAAAACATAGCGCAGAGTCAAAGTCAGCTGGTCCATATTAGATATATCTGGAGTAGAATCCAATGAAACGGAATAATACTTGTATTTCTTCACTTCACAGAGAATGTGATCCAGTATGCTGGATCCAATCAGATTGATAAATTCCTCACACGTTGTTTTAGATAGATATGATGTATGCCCAAATCCTTTGTTTGCATGAGTACTTATATGCTCTGCCAGAAAAGGGTCAAACTTGGCAAGTAATTCTAACAACCCTAAGTAATTCCCGTTATAAGGGTACCCAACAATTTCATCACTGCCATGAAATGAAAGGCCTCGTTCTGCTAAAAACTTCACAACTTCAATTATTCGCTCTAGAAGTTTGTGCCAATACTTTTCTTGTATGTCCATTTGTTTCACAAGATGGGAATCGACACGTTCACCTTTGTTTTTACGCATCAACAGTGAAATTAAAGCTTGTCTATGTGAGGAGCTTTCTTCATGTCGACGCAATAGATTGCTTGCATTTTTCCAGTCATTAAACACTTACACAGTAAACTTTGATGAACATTCTGAACTCATAAGCTTGCATGGGAAACAGAATAGGCGCCCTTTACTTTATTAATAGCATAACCATTTTCTTGCATGTTGCTTGTTTGTAAGTTTATGAATATGTGTAAAATAAGACTTCTGACAGTATCGAGTTTTCTTTCCAGTGTCATACAATCGCACGGATAAAGAGAAGGCACTATCAACATGTTGACATTTTTCACTTCCCTTGGATATGCAATATTCACGCTCACAGTCATCTATATTGTTCGGCCAGTCACCAATATCATTAGAGTACTTCTTCGTTTCACTTATTCTTTCACATTCAGACTCAGTGTATACTGGGTTTTGCTGTATGCTTTCTGCTGCACAGCCTGCACTAGTACTAGTTGTTCCTGTACTTCCAGCTTCAGCGGTTAGAGTACCACCACCATGAACATCAAAATATTCTGTCAGCTTACGTGTTTTTGATATCACAAGTTGATCTCTTCTTTCTTTTTCTTCCTTCGCTTTACGTTTTTCACTTCCAGAAGCATAATTACGTCCAATATCTCTGTGTCTACTGCTCATTTTTTGAGTTTTCTTACCTTACAAATCAAGAAATTTTAATCAAGATCGAAAGAGAGTGCGAGCACGCCGTATACCTCAATTAAAACAGGAAGTTTCCGTTTCCTAAATTCTAGATTTTATTGTTAATGCAAATTCATTTCACAAAGAACGAAACAAAATTAGAGGGGCAGTCGCCTAGAGCCAAAAAAGTGGCTTCCGTCCAAACGTGACCAAATTTTTAACGCCACTTAAATGGCTTCCGTCCGCAAACAGTTAAGATTAAAATAATGAAGAGTCACACTAAGTCACCCTCTTATGCTCTTTCTCTCACAATTTCGTGACACCAAATGAAAAGGCGCTAAAGATGGCATAAATCACAAGATCATTGGTTAACGCTCGTATTATTTTTCTTCTCTCTAACCAGCGGCACTCGAGCTTTCCAGCTCTTTTGGCCCAATGACATGTCATTGCGAGGCTGGGGGGGGGGGGGGGGATGGGGGGGGGGGTCAGTGGACTTTCCTTCCAACCCGGTCAGGAGCTTCGCTCCTTCCCATCAACGCTCGTATTAGAAGATGACCAAAAAATTATGTATACCCTTCAAAAGAAGTTAAGGACCAGTAGGTGAAAATGACCCAAAAATAATAAAAATTATAAAAGTTATATTTCATAAGCAATTAATCTGACATTGATTTTTCTGGAACGACAAACATTCAACACTTGCTGCATGGGCCACCAGCATACCCTGTGCTAGTGTTCAGCTCAGCAAGCACGCTGAAAAAATGCTGCTGAGACGCCAAAATGTGGGTGTTTTTAATGATATCGGAGCATGAAAAAAATACCTGCTATTCCAAAAATGCGTGATGCATGTGGGAGACTATAGTGTTGGTCTTGAGCTGTACTCACAAAAGTGTCTTTATAATCAACACAAGTGCTGCATAACCATTGCACAACAATATGCCTCAACGACGAAAGCTGAGTGCTGTGGATAAAAGAAGAGCCATTGCGTGGTTGCAGGAAGGTCTTACTGTCCAAAATGTCGCTCAGAGGCTTGCAGTATCTCATTCAGTTATTGTCAGACTGCAGCAGCGCTTTGCCCAGACTGGAATCGTCGAGGAACGGCAACGCACAGGTCGTCCTAGAGTCACTACACCTCGAGAAGATCACTTAATTCAGAGGCAAGCACTGCAACGGAGAACTGCAAGTGCAAATGTTATCAGACAGTTCCTCAGAGATGCTACCAACACTGTAGTCAGTGATCAGACTATTCGGAATCGCCTTCACGATGCCAACCTTCGTGCTTGTCGTCCAGCCATTCGACCACACTTGACTGCTGCCCATAGAGCAGCTCGTTTAGCATGGTGTATGCAGCACGTGCAGTGGCGACGTGCACAGTGGGCTAACGTTATGTTCACGGATGAGTCCCAATTTGTCTTGGAGCCTACAGATGGACGAATCAGAGTATGGAGGCGTCGTGGTGAACGCTTTAGTGATGCTGCAGTCATCGAACGTAACCTATATGGTGCTGGATCAGTGATGATGTGGGGAGGCATGAGTTTACTCCACAGAACCTCCCTCTATCATGTGATTGGGAATCTGAATAGTGACCGCTACCATGACGAGATTCTACAGCCTCTTGCCATCCCAGCCCTGCAAGTTATTGGGCACAATGCAGTCCTTCAAGATGATAATGCAAGACCACATCGTTCTCGTGCAGTAAATGCTTTCCTGCAAGAAGTAGGTGTCAATAGAATGGATTGGCCTGCAAACAGTCCTGATTTGAATCCCATAGAACATCCTTGGGACGAGCTTGGGCGACGAGTTCAGCAACATCAGCCATCTCCTGCAACTCTGCATGAACTGCTTCTGGTACTTCAGCAGCAGTGGCAGGCAGTGCTCCAATGCTTCATTCGCAAGCTCATCATTTCCATGCGATATCGGTGCCTTGAAAGTATCGCCAATAATGGAGGACACACACGCTACTGACAATGTTAACCTTTTGTGTTATTCTCATTAATTTTGAAAATGAGGGTTGTATTGATTGCTGTGCTGTCATTTTACACACGTTAATGCAACCGTCATGAAAATAGTGTTGATTGTCACTGATAAGCTTGTCATGTTATATTTTGAAGTGCTGTGTTTTTTTTTTCATTTTCATTTCACTTTGCACCCTTAATAAAAATGGTCCTTAACTTCTTTTGAAGGGTATACATATTTATTGGCGCGGGGCCCCTAAAAGCGCGGGGCCCGTAGCATATGCTACTTGTGCTACTACGTTAATCCGGCTCTGTCTGTAGTCCAAGGTGAGATATCAGAATGGGGCTTCTCGTCTAGATGAAGCACAAGGGTCGTTGCTGAACAGAGTAGAGCTTGAATTACAACAATCTCCAGCATGACAATACAGATAGAGACAGCTCCTGCAGACTTAAGATGGCTATTTGAAACTGCATGAACTGGGACAGTTATTATGATTGACTCTTCATGCTTCTGAAGGTCCAAAATGGTTGGCTATGGCATGAATGGGGAACATACATAGAGGCTTCAACCCTTCAAAAACGGGTGTGGAGCTACCGTCCTCGTCATGCAGGGATACGCGGCAATGAAAAAGCTGACAGACTAGCCTCGACGGCACCCATAGTGTGGACATTAGCTATGGATAAAGGACAAACACTAAGTACGAGTAACGAGTGTTTGTTAGAGACTAGCACTGTAATCGATGAATCAACAAGGCTAAAACAGCTAAAATTTGGCATCAAGCGTTGATTAGCAATGATGGGCATGTGAGAGGATTGGTCAGGCGCACTGCAGGAACTAGAAGAATTCATACCATCTGACATTTGCCGAGGGAGACTGATCATCTATTTGTTTGCCCAGAGTGCAGGGATATCAACAAAGAGACGTCTATGATAACAGACCAATTAAAAATAATAATAATAAAATGCTCACGTTACGACCATGAGCGCTTTCTTAGTGTCACATAATTTTGTTCGCTCTCTTTTCCTCTCCGGCAGTATTGATCTACCTTTATTGTGCGTACTAATTATGTGCACCCTTCGATTGTTGGCACATTCTATTTTCCTTCCTTCCGACAGTGTTTGGTATTTTCGAGTCAATGTTTACACTCCTCCCATTGATTTGTGTCGTGTTTGTTTACCTGAGAGTTTGATACAAATCAGACCAGATTGGCTGACAAGGTCATTTCGTGTAGTGATCCAGTGTTTGTTTGCTCGGGGGGTGCCGGTCAGTTATCGAACTGGTGACAGATCAGACACACAAATGATATAAGAAACTTCCGGACAGACTTGTTTAACCAAGATGTTGCAGGGAGATTTCCTCAGGCTAATATATATTCACTGTGATGGGAAGTTTTGTCGGAAACGCAAGGTGTGAACGTGAGCAGGAAAACTGCAATACAACGTAGAATATTTTAGACATATAACACTGCATTCCAGAATCATCAAAAGTAGACAGCTCGGAATGAAGCCAGGAAAGAGAAGAAGTTAGGATCCTGAAATTATAGGAACGGAAAACAAGAATTGGAGCACTTTTTGAAAAATACAATAAGGAAACTCCACCTTTTAATACGGAAACCAGACTCCTACAGGACCTAGTCACAAAGTAACAGAGGGATTCTATAATAGAAATAATACCCCATACGTGTGTTCGAGGCATCTTTATCAAGTTGCAACGACTATTGAACTGAGCGAGAAGTTTATGTCCCAGTTGTTGATGTGAGTTGTAACATATTTTATATACTTTGGATTTGACATGTTTGAACTTGCTGATGGTTATACAGGTGCTTACGAGGCTGGCAACTTCAGCATGTGAAAATGATATATTCATGAACTACCACAGCAAAGCGCTGGCGATTTCTTCGTGCTAGTTCTCTCAGGGAACCAAAAGCAGAGGTAACCTCAGACTCTAAGTGGAGAAGGGAGTGGATGATGATGACATCATATACATATATTTACTATCATGTGTAATAAGTTGTATGTATATTTAAACGTGTCCAACCAGGCACAAGCCACTTGCCGCTGTCCAGTCGAAATTTTCCTCAGTAAATTAACTAAAAGAATGGAGATTTTAATCATATCCCCTGATTTATATGATATTCGCCCAGGAAGAGTAAAATTCAGAGAAAAGATTCGGTTGACGGGCAGCGTGAAAGGTAAAGGGTAAAGGTAAAGGATCCCGTAACACGCCCTTTGAGGCATATTGAGAATATGGTGTTAAACCCATATTTTATTGACCATCTGCACACTAGGAGTGATGTGGTCAGCATCACGCCGGCCGCCTTAACCTTCCCAGAGTTGCTCTGGTACCCACGAGTTTACGAGACCATTTGAGGTATGAATCTACGATACCAGCTGTTCTATGGTTCAAAGCTTGCGATCGACACTTAAAACCTACCTTAACGGGTTGTGAAGATTTTTGCCTTGACCAGGAGAAGGGCCATCGCCACGGAGACGAATTGACGAAAACAGCAGCATCAACACTTCAGCAGTTTGGAAGCTAAGTGGCATGTTTAGCAGGCCAACACAACAGAACTTATTGATTTATATTTCACAACTAAGCTTCCTAAAGCCGATATCAGTCAATGACGAAACCTATTTTTTTAGTAATCATCAGTTCATATTTATTACATTTGTTCCAAAGTAATTGATCATTAAATTTGTTATATGTTGTTTTTACACACAATTATAGGTTGATTTAGTTATTACAGAGAGAAATGCACACGGATGAATCAGCATCTTTAATATATCTATATTTACATCTATAGAGCCAAATAATAATAAGAATTTCACTGTTAATAAAGTTAGGGGCTTGTACGACTTTTTCTCAAAAGTTGTCGGGCAGATAAATGTTAACATTGCTAAGACACATTCAGCATTGTTCTTGACTTCTGAAATATCTTGTGAATACTCCCTCGGGGTAGAATCATCATCATCCTTCTTTCTGTATCTCTGTTAAGAGTAATATTGTGCGAAGGTAGATACCTTTGAAGACCCACACTAGATACTCTAGGTTTGGCAATTGTTGAACCATCACTGCAGAGCAAAGGGGAGACAACCCGTGACAATCAGGGACAAGACGCGTGTCGCGAGAGGTTCAGATGTTATTGAAAATAAGAAGATATCCTGGAAATACAGGTGTATCAGATGATACTATAATAGTGCCAGATAAGAGTCTGGTCTTATCCGTAATACCCCCTTCTCTGAAAGAGTAAGGGTGTATAGACAACAAATGGGAGCCGCGCTGGTGTAATGGCTTCGGCGTTGTACTGGCGACCAGGTGTTCATGGTTCAAACCCGGGCGTCGGCGTTTGAAGAAATGTTTACGGCCGGAAATTTGACTGAATAGCCTGAACGGCTCCTGTGATAAACCCTCTGTGGATGGGAAGGAGCGAAGCTCCTGACCGGGTTGGAAGGAAAGTCCTCAGGTTCCCCAGCCTCGCAATGACATGTCATTGGGCCGAAGGGCTGAAAGCCCAAGTGCCGCTGGTTAAGAAAAAAAAAAAAAAATAGACAACAAATGTAGGGTAAAGCTGTGTAAGTTCCGAACGAACGAACGAACGAACGAACTTTATTTTCAAAGGTTAAGAATTGGGCACGCAGGCCCGTCTGACATTCTGCCCTTCCTCTCTCTCTCATCATATATACTATATCCTTTCATCCTCACATTTACTTTAAGCATAATTAAGGCATTTATCATTATAAAAGTAATATTACACTTGCAATAATCATCATAATTAAAGTACGTTTTTAACATTAAAAAAGAATAATAATAATAATAATAATGAATGTAAAAATAAAATAAATAAAAATAAAAATAAACATTAATACATAGATAGATAGATAGATAGATAGATAGATAGATAGATAGATAGATAGATAGATAGATAGATAGATTAGATAGATAGATAGATAGATAGATAGATAGATAGATAGATAGATAGATAGATAGATAGATAGATAGATAGATAGATAGATAGATAGATAGATAGATAGATAGATAGATAGATAGATAGATAGATAGATAGATAGATAGATAGATAGATAGATAGATAGATAGATAGATAGTTTATGGTGGTATATAATAAGAACTCGTGACATTTTGGGAATCCGCTGCTGAATGACCTGGGACTTAGTGTGTTGTCAGCACATGCGGAAAATGTTCCCACAGGTGAGCAGCTTTGAGTCCCAAACAGATACTGCCACAGGGAGTGAATTGTTTACGCCTCCACTATACGAGATCCAGCGTTATGACCTATGCTCCTTAGGGAGGTAAAGGGTATTGACTGATAGATAAGAATCGTGCATATAGGCCCGTCTTACATTTTGCCCTTCCTCTTATTCATCTTTTATTGCTAGTTATTCAGACATTCTCCATACTTAAGGTGTTAGTTTAATGGCGATGCAACATTATAAGTAGTATAAAAGCATACATTTACAGTATTTGATTACAATTGAGAAGTAAGATATATTAAAATGAAAAACTAGATCATTAGACCCTCCATACAGTATATTAGATAATAATTCGAAATATAATCCCTTAGGGCGGCATATAATTGGCACTCATAATGTATTTGAACAGTCTACAATTATATGAGTAGGGACTGTGCATGTTTTTAAGATCATGTGGAAGATTGTTCCAAAGATGAGCAGCTGAGTAAGCCAAGCTCTTCTTGAACAAATCTAGCCTAGGCTTGGGTACCTGTAACTGGTTTAAGCGGTTACTACGTTTTTCATTGAATTTTAAAAGAGGCCACAGATACGTTGGAGCATTCTGTGACAAGATTTTGTGAGCGAATTTAGCTTTGTTAAATAGGAAGCGCTTTCTAAGGGGTAATATTTTAAGATAGTTATATAAATCTGTACAATGTGATTGGTGTTTATCAGCAACTAGGCGCACTGCACGTTTTTGAAGTGAATGAAGCCTTTTTGTGTTGGATATGGAACAACCATCCCAGATTGTGGAACAATAGTCTAGGTATGTTTGTATGTGAGATGTGTAGAACATTTTCCTTGCCCCCTCATCCAGGAGTGTTTGATTTTGGCTAATTGGTAAACTTTTTGTGCCGTTAGCTTTGTGAGTGCACTTACATGTGAGTTCCAACTTAGGTGCTGGTCAACAGTTAGACCTAGAGTTTTATGTTCATTTACGTTTTCAATTAGTGATGTTCCAATGTAGAGCTGAAGTGTTGTTTTCTGCGAGTTTTGTAGTTTTTGTCTGGTTGATATTAACATACATTTCGTTTTACTAATATTTATTTGCATTCGATTCTCGTTGCTCCACTTAATAATATTATGTGTATCAGTTTGTAAAGATAGTTCTAGTGTGGCGCAACTTTTGTCACTAGTGTAAACAGTACAGTCATCGGCAAACAGGTCACAGGATGAGTGTTTGATGTACAGAGGAAGATCATTAATGTATACGGCAAAGAGAAGAGGGCCGAGGATAGAACCCTGAGGAACACCGATATCGACAACAGTTGGGTTGGACAAAGAATTATTGTAAGACACCACTTGTTGTCTGTCTGTCAGGAATGATTTAATTAACTTCACCAGCTTAAGATTTACTTTCATTGTTTCTAATTTTCTGATTAAAATAGAGTGATCAATCATATCGAATGCTTTTTTAAAGTCTACAAAGATTGCTCCACATAAGTTATCGTTATTGATGTTTAGATGCCAGTTCTCTATCATTTTTGTTAAGGCTGTGTCGCATGAATGCTTTGGTCTAAACCCCGACTGACTATCAACAAGCAGGTCATTATTAGCTAGGTGTTCCATTGCTGTTTTGTGTATGTGTTTTTCCAGTGGTTTGGACAGCGATGATATAAGCGAAATGGGCCTATAGTTACCAAGGTTGCTATTATCTGATGAACCAGGTTTAACAAGAGGGTATACTTTAGCGATTTTAAAGGCAGGTGGAAAGTAACTCCTTGCGAGACATTGATTATATATGTATGTTAGTGTATCAATAATAGCTGGTGCAGCATAACGCAGTATTCGATTACTGATTCCATCAAGTCCCGATGAGTTATTATCTTTAAGATCAATAAGATAGTTATAAACTTCGTTAACTGTTATGAAAGGAATGTCGCATGGAATGGTGTTAGTACACTTGTTCTCGCAGAGCGTAGATAATTTGCTGAAGTCACAAGGGGAAGAAGGTATGGCGGATTTTATATTGTGGATGTCTGCCTGAAAATGATTGCTGAAATCTGTACAAGTAAATGAAGTATTGGGTTTTTTGTGAGTCTGGCGAATTTCTTTTGTTCACTAAGGTATTGATTGCCTTCCATATATTTCTACTGTTGCTTTTGCTTTGAACTAAATGACTAAAGTAGTTTTTCTTTTCTCTGCGAATTAAATATTGTACTTTGTTCCTTGCCGCCCGATATGTAATGATGTCCTTATTTTTGTGCGCTCGATCCCTCTGCCTCATAGTGGCAAGTACTTCTTGTGTGATAAATGGAGATTTTATTTGTCTTTTTACGCGAATTTCTTTAGTAGGCGCATGCTTATTAAAAATACTATAAAATGTCCGTGTCCAATATGCAATGGCGTCATCAGGATCAGGAAGTTGGTAAACATCGGCGAAAGGCGCATTTCGCAAATCATTTAAAAATAATTCTTGGTTGAAATTTTTTAGACTTCTATATTCGATACTGATGTGTTTATTTTTTGGAGATTTGTACCCATTTTTTGCCCAAGTGCAACATATGGGATAGTGGTCACTCATAGCAATAGTAGGGATGGAACATTCTATAACGTTTTCTGGACAGGTTACATATATGTGATCGATCAGTGTGGGATGGTGATGTAGTGCCCTGAGTCCCTATCTGCTACCTCTCCTGATCCACCTCTGTGATTATGGTAGATAACATTGTTTCTGACTCTGCTAGGAGAAATTATTTAATTAAAATTTACCAACATTGAATAACAACTTAACTTAAAGAATGACACAGATGGGGACGATATAAATTCAGACTAGCGTGCTAGCAGATGCACAAGGTATGGTATAGTAGCAACAATCATGTTAGTTCAATGTGATCATAATTTTCTTCTACCTTCTTAATTATCATTCGTTTCCCATGATTCGCCTCCATACAATAATTTGGTTGCGAATAAAACTACCAAGTAAGAGATCAAATTATACAGTACTTCAATCCCTTTCATCCTTCCTTATGTTCCTGGTAGGTGTCTCATTCCATTCAAGAAATACTTCTTTATATACAGTTCTAAACTCATAGACACACTTGGCCATCATTCTCAATATTTTAAATATTTCCGAAGGCAGGCTTTGCCTCTAGAATTACACATGAGCCTGTAAGTTTCACCAGTACACACTGCCCATTCCCAACACATCTATACCCGTCTTATCGCACAGATGGATTAATCAATAGAATTGCATATATATATATATATATATATATATATATATATATATATATATATATATATATATATATATATATATATATATATATATATATATTCGTTCTTACCCTCAGGCACACACAGACGAGCCCTTAATGGTTGATTAAGGTCTGCTAACAGGCACAGAAGGCAAACAGTTGCATTAACATATGCTCCTTTTTTGCCCCTCTCTGTATATTCAAATAATAGTGACTGACCCGAGTTTGTTAGGCAAGTCTATTTATAGTGTGACCTCGGACGTACGAGATGGGAACCCCGAGGGATGTAATCCCGATCAGAAAATTTGGGTATATTTGTGCCTATCGTTCAATGTAGGAAAACTACTTTTTAAATTATCTCCGTTATTCCTGATGCGATTTTATTCATTCAAAGCTTAAATTATACTTGGAATTAGGCTTTATATATCTATGTAATAATCTTTTAGTTTCCAAATTGCATTTTATGATATGCATAGTTTAAACTGCTAAATTTAGGACAACCTGAAGCTTCGAATGCATTCAACCCAAGATTTCTCCCGTCCTATATTAATATTAGTAAAAGTATTATTACTTACGGGTAGAGTAACATCCCTAATATTGTTTTGGTACCCTCTTTCAAGTGGTACTTCTTCCAAAATGCTGTAGTAAAATTCCGAAGTTAATCAGGTTACACAGATTGGGCCTTGCCATCTTTATTTTCCCAGCGGTAGTAAACAGAAGACCAAAAAAGCGTTTTCATTGGTTAGTGTATCATATCTTTCTACAATGTATGGCGCGCGATATGGTCAGAATTTTTTTAGAATTCGTGATGTGAGGCAGACGTCATTTCACGACAACGCGCGAAAATGTTACAGAAATGAATGTGAAAACTAATCTAAATACATAACATAAAATATAAGTCACTATAGAGAAATGCTGCTGTGGGCCTAAATTCCAGTATGAGTCTAGCATAGATTTCAGTTCCATAAGCCTGTAAGTTCTTCTAGATCCAAATCATTGAGAAATGTATGCGATGAGATATCTTAAACGCTATGGTAGATCTCATTGTATTTTTCACCGAACTCAAATATGAAAACCATATTTATCATTTGTTCATTTGTTCGTCTGTGGCCTAATGGATATGAACGCAGTTTCATAATCCAGATATACCAGGTTCGAAACCTGCTGCAGGCGGTTTGGTAGCAGATCGCTTTGTGTGGATTTTTAACAATGGTATAAGCGCCGTACCGTTCAGAAAGCAATGGCAAACTACTGAATGAAAAAATTGCCTAGAAAAATCACAAACAGCCAATTAAAGCTGGGATTGATTGCCACGTGTTGTAAAGGATAAGCAACTAACTCATATGATAGGGAAGCATGGTGTAATAAGATTCACGCAATCATCACATTTTCTGTCTCAGACTTACCTAGTGCTTATCATTGAACTATGTCACGGGATTTATTCCTCTTGCTCTGCAGTGTTGGTCCAACGGTGGCCAAAGTTCAGAGTTTCTACTGAGGGTCTTCCCAGGTATCTACCTTTAGCTCAAGCTTACTCTTGGCAGAGATGCGAATTGAAGAATGGGTGCTTCATTTCTATGGAGCCTCATAGGAATTTAAGAAATCAACTACTACGGGTGATAGGACCCAAGCCGTGTAAACTTTCTATCTTCCCTGACCTTCTATGAGGAGTAAGAATTTTACTCGTTTTGATAAGCCCCCCAACTTATTTAACTCAGTAGAATTTTACTTCAATAGCTCTGTTATATGTATTCAAAATGACTGAGACATACGGGTGCAGTTCACTCAAAATGACTGAATCAACTATAAATTTGTCTATATACAAATTTAATAATCAATTGTAGTTATCAATGTAAAATAAATAAGGGTGGGGTGAAATTGGAGTATTTCTTTAAAGATTTATCACTGGTGATGATCTGTATATGGTTTGAAAATGTTCTTAAAGGAAAAGAGTTCACTTGGCAGCTCTGAATGGGTACTTAGCTGCCAATAAGATGTCGGTAGGCTTCTGCTCCAGCCGATGTTTGTTCTTTGCAGGTCGTAGACTGGTTCTTTTCGTCACTGGTCAAGTCTGGTGACCACAACACGTCCCTCGTAGTATCGTGTATCATGAAATAAGAGAGAAACAAATACCCTCATGAGTATTGGGTTATCCCCCTCCCCCCCCCCCCCTTTCCGTTCCACCATCCCATCTGCCTCAGAACTTTACCCTGTCTGAGTATTAATGTTAATCCTAGTGAGCGGAAAATACCTATTGCATTTATATAAAACATGTTTACATATACGTATGCACTGGTTGAAACGGTTAATATAATAATAATGTACATTATTTCTATCATTATCCCCTCCCTGCTCCATATGGAACTTGAGACTGCGTCCGCTTTTGTTTCTCTATGAGAAACCCGCATGAAGCAGTCACCAGCTCTTGCAGTAGAGGTTCATAAAACCTTCATTTAAACATGCTGATGTTGCCAGCCTCGTATTAACTTGGATATTCCCTAGCTATTTCCACATGTTAAATTGCAAAATATAGAATTATAAAATGTACAACTCACTCCAAATACCTTTAGGCATACGGACTTCTGGTTCCTCAGGGAAACAGTTTCGGTAACTTGGTTAAGATGCCTCTTACACATGGTCTGGGGTACTACTTTACAATAAAATCCCACTATGTCTTAGTGTACACTTTCCTAGGATTCAGGGCTTTCCGTATTAATAAAGGTAGAGTTTTCTTGCGGTGTAAGTCCACAAGACGCTCAAATACGTTGTCCGGTCTTTTAAAGTAGAATTCTGATTCTATTACTTATTCTGGATTGTCTGACTGTCTTCTTGACGAGTTGAATTTATCAGTGCCTCGGATTCAGAATGTGTTAGATTATAAGCAATACTCGGGCCACGCATCCACATTGCTACTATATGACAAAGCTCCAATCAGAAATGTTGTATTTTAACATCTCAAATGTCAAACCAATAGCATGTAACTTGCGTATATTGGTAGCAGTATATGCCCACTACACTCTCTTGGAAAATTCCTGCGTGACACATAAAATGTGATTTTTCCAAGTCACTTCCCATATAAGGTATTTCCTCTTCCGTATATATCAATCATGTTACACTCACGACTTCACAGATCTATCACTGATAATCTCTTTCAAGATTTTATTCTCTCATGATACTCCATCACAACAAACCTAGCTTCGGGTTTCCTCCCAGACAGGAATAGGAGGTAACATTAGCCGTAGTAGCTGTAAGACAACTGACTGTGCCCACCTCCTTTTTGTTTACGCACTAATTTGGGTGCTCCCACTCACTGTCATTATTTTCCTACAAACACATGTGTCTAATCTCACAAGGGATGGCCAATTAAATCCAGAAATGGCATGAATTACAGGAAGAAAGTGTAAAAAATGAGTGGCGCCAAGAACAAAATGAGCGGTAGATCAATAATGATGGAGAGAAACATGAACGTGAGGAAAACAGAACGGACAGTTCTGTCACAAACTATCCGTCGTGATAATATGACACAAAACTATTTTGTTTTTCAATTCGTATTTCAAAGACGTTGAAAAGTTTGCATTTAGTCTTTCATCCTAAAGAATATATGTTAAATATTTGCACCGCTTTACAATAGTATCAAAATTTATTTTGCCACTTCAGCCGGTGTTGCGCAAGTCTTTACCCCTCCAAAAAAAAAAAAAAAAAAAATTACCACGCACACCTACAACAAATTAATGTTGAGGTTATGCATTACATATCCTTGTATAAAAGTTTAAGAAAGAAGCTGAACGAAGAAAAATTAACCAATTTGGAAAGCCAAATTATGGTTAAGAAAAATACAACGAATATGTTGATTATCTCCTTACCAACTTGATATAATGCTGTTTTGTCATAATTCTCTTTAATAACAAATTTGAAACAATACTGCCTTTTGACTTCATCCTAGTTGCTAACCCATTCGGATAATGATGGAATTTTTACTAGTAAATTACACGTATGAACCATTTAACACTTTGTTTGAAATATAAATAGTTTTGATGTATCTTTTCTAATCTTCTTTTGCGAGTGATGTATTCCCTCTTGTTGTTCTCAGATTCCCTAAACTTACAGTAACATCATGACGAGGAGCAAAACCACTGTGACCTTACTCGTTTTGACAACAGTGATTTATATCGCCACATCTCAAACCAGTAAGTACGCCAATCCGAGTTTTTGTTTTGCAAGTAGAGGAGAACTAGCAGTTATAGTAGCTCTGGGGCAAAAAAGGTTATTGGCCCTGATTTAATTCCACATTTAAGAGGTTAAAAGATCGTGAACCCCCTCTACTGCTATGAGCCGTCGGGATATATATATATATATATATATATATATATATATATATATATATATATATATATATATATATATATATATATATATATATATATATATATATATATATATATATATATATATATATATATATATATATTCTTCTTCTTCTTCCATCCTTAGCCATCAACCGGCAAAGCGGGAGCCGCGCTAGCGTAGTGGTTACAACACCGCTCTGGCGACCGGGTGATACAGGATCAAACCCGGGCGACGGCATTTGAGGATTTTTCGTCGACCGGGATTTGGACTGGATTAACTCGAGACCTGGCGAGAACATTTGAAGGAGTGTCGTCGACCAGGGACTGGCGGTTCCTGAGCCGACCCAGCTGCAATGGGTACCTCCGAAATCGGCGAGTATTTGCCTAAATGGCGAGGGACACCTGTCTCTGTACAAGAAATAAAGGGATACTCACGTAAAATCAATGTCAGGTTAGACATACATAATAACCTGAGATTTCGCCTCGAGTATTAGCGGGCGTACGAAAAAAAAAAAAAAAAAAAAAAACCGGCAAAGCAGTATGTGGCCAGTACGCCTAGTGGCGTCTTAGGGCAACAACAAATTGATCGATCTATCGCTGTTTCCACCACGCCTAGTGGCGTCTTTGTGGAACAAAAACAGACCAAACAATCTATCATTGTTTCCGTAATCAGATTGGTTGGCAAGCAGGTGATCAGCCCACTGTGCGAAGTTTTTACGGGATGGGGTAAACAGCCCCATGCCCATACCCTCCTTAGTCGCTTTTTACGACATGCGTGGTAGGGTGCAGTGTTACTATTCTTTGCTCCCCTTTCGGGCCCCGGTAACACACGGGTGTCTATATATATATATATATATATATATATATATATATATATCTTCTTCTTCTTCCGTCCTTAGCCACCGACCGTCAAAGCAGTCAGTGGCCATTACGCCTAGTGGTGTCTTAGGGCAACAGCAGATAGGTTTTCTTTGCCATTGTTTCCCATCACGCCTAGTGTCATCTTTAGGGCAACGGCAAATCAACCCATTTGCTGTTGTTTCCGTAATCGAAGTGACTGGCAAACGGGTGATCAGCCCGTTGTTATATATATATATATATATATATATATATATATATATATATATATATATATATATATATATATATATATATATATATATATATATATATATATATATATATATATATATATATATATATATATATATATATATATATATATATATATATATATATATATATATATATATATATATATATATATATATATATATATATATATATATATATATATATATATATATATATATATATATATATATATATATATATACGGAATACCTCGGAGATATTGCGGGTTCGGTTCCAGACCACCGCAATAAAGCGAATATCGCAATAAAGCGGGTCATACCCATTTTTTGTTTGTTGCTTCCCAGTGCATATAAAAGCCTAAAGTCATGTTTACACTATGTCTATAAAGTGTTCAATAGCGATAGGTCTTAAAAAAAAAAAACAGTGTATTGTGAAATAAGAAATACTTTATTGCTAAAAATACTAATCTTCATCATCTTAGCCTTCAGCGAATCGTAATTTTTTTGCTGGCGGAGAGCCAAAATCTATCGGAAAAAGAAGGCACGTTCTAATAAATAAACATGTATAATTGGAAAAAAAAGTATAATATCTGAGAGATATATATATATATATATATATATATATATATATATATATATATATATATATATATATATATATATATATATATATATATATATATATATATATATATATATATATATATATATATATATATATATATATATATATATATATATATATATCATCTTCTTCTTCTTTGATCCTTAGCCGCCGACCGTCAAAGCAGTCAGTGGACATCACGCCTAGTGGCGTCTTGTAGGGCAACAACAAATTGATTCCACTTTGCTCGGTCGGTGGCCATCCTTCGTACAGTGCCCCAACTCTGGTTCATTCTTTGCATCTCAGCCTCCACAGTCCTCCGCCAGGTTGTTTTTGGTCGGCCTCTCTTTCGTTTTCCTTCAGGGGTCCAAAGCATAGCTGTTCTTGTGATGGCTTCGGGGTCTCTTCTGAGGACATGGCCAACCCAGCTCCAGCGTCTGCCAGCTATGATGGTGTGCATGTCCTCTTGCTTGCTCCGAGTAAGCAGACCTTGGTTGGTGATGGTATTCGGCCAAAAGATTCGGTGAATTTTTCTTAGGCATGTTGTGTGAAAAGAGGACAATTTCGACATTTCCTTCTCTGTAACTCTCCAGCATTCTGCACCATAGAGAAGCACAGAAAGCACACAGCTCTGATATAATCTTAATTTTGTACTTGTGCTGTATTGAGAGGACTTCCAGATGTTGTTTAGGCTAAAAAAGGCTGTTCTTGCCTTATTCATTCTGTTGTTGATGTCTTTGCCTGCCCCGCCGTCTGGTGTTACTTTGCATCCTAGGTATGTGAAGGTGTCTGTCTGTACCAGTTGCTGATTCCTTACTGATATGGGCTCAGGGTTGCTCACATTGAGCGTCATGACCTCTGACTTCTTTAAATTGATGTTCAAGCCCACCTGCTGGCTAAACTTATTAAGTCTATCCGTTTTTTCCTGGATGTGTTGATGTGAATGTGCTAGTAGTGCAATGTCATCTGCATATTCCAGATCTTCCAATGTAGAAAATGTAGTCCATCTTATTCCTCTTGGACTGCCCTCTGTTGTCTGTCGCATCACCCAATCTATGACTGTTAAAAATAGAGTGGTTGATAAGGGGCATCCCTGTCGTACTCCTGTCTTCACCTCAAAGGTTAGGTTGCTCTGCCCAACACTACACGTAAAGTTGGCATAGAGGCTTTTTATGATTGACACTATGCAGCTTGGAATTCCATAAGCCCTCAGTATTTTCCGTAAACTGTCCCTATGTATGCTGTCAAAAGCCTTTTCAAAATCAACGAAATTAATGTACAGCTGTCTTTGCCATTCTGAGCACTGCTCTATAATGTTCCTGAGAGTGAATATATGATCTACACATCTTCTGTTCTTTCTAAATCCTGCTATATATATATCATCAAATACCATAATTCCCGGCTTAACTCTTTCAGTCCCAAGCAAAAAAGTGGGTTTGGCCCAAGCAAAAATGGTCACCCCAGTGCGTTTTTATTGTTGTTTGGAAATAATTTTTAAAAATGTTCATATGCATAAATAACTTTGTTGTTGTATATGAAACTGAAGGCGATTGGATGTACTTTACTCCTGTGCTACAAGTATAAAAGCTTTCATTGAAAAATGATTAGTTATTCAAGGTAAAATGCAGGATATGCGCTTAAAAAATGATTAGTTATTCAAGGTAAAATGGAGGATATGTGCTTTAAAAAATCTAAAATAAATATCTCAAAACTGAAACACGTTCACTCTTAAACACGTGCGGTATTTAAAAGAATGTACTTGCAGTCGGAAATGACGTTTTGGGTGGTTTGTGTTAGAAACAGTCTCAAACAGAGGCACATATACTAAAGGCTTTTTAAAGTCGATTGGGCCAAGCGCGTCTAACCCCTGAGCCTTTATAAAGTCGATTGGGACTTAAAGAGTTAAGGTACTTCGGTCTGTCACACTTTGCACACCGTCGTTTGCGCACTTTTTCTATTTTCGAGACAGTGCATTACTTTCAAGCACAGCTAAAGGGATGCAACTGTGGTTGAAAGTTAGACAATAACATTGTATTGTTTCCCCTTATAGATACTCTCCCGAAAATAGAAAAAGTGTGACCGTGTGCATTAAATCAACAGACAATCAAGATACTCTTCTGTTCAGTGTCATTCGGGAAACGGATTTAACTCACAATTTTTCTTAAAAATAATCTTTAAATGTAAGTTTCTGATTGTTTCTTCAAGACAAATTTTAATTTAAAGTATTGCAGACTTACTATTATGGATCAAAAGGATACGATGGCCAAAAGGAAGAGACGATCGCGTCATTAACAACGAGCAAGCGAGACGATAGAAGAAGCAGCAATGTAATACATGTAACAGAAATAACACACTATAATTAAACCAAAAGGAGGCAAAATTTAGTTTAAAAAAAAAACAGTGTTTTTATCGAATTTTTATTAATAATTCTTATTCTTCTGTAAGAATGTTTTAACTTGAATACACTTAAAAATGTAAACAGGCAACAATGCCTATTTCTTTACCCTGATGAAATAAAGATTTCGTCGTTCGTTCCGAAATCATAAGTTCATACTGTATATTCGTGACCTCCAGTGACCTTATCCAGCGCTCACTATTTCGCTTCAGATGTATTTGCTCTCTTTGTAATGTGTCAAAAATTCGTTTCTTATTTTAATGAATAACATTGTTTTAAAAAGGGCTTGTAAGTTTATGAAATGTTTTTGTGATCTTGATTCAAGACTGTTCCGTTAACAATGCACTTTTGACAATTACTTTTCTGGGTGATTCGAAAATCACTATTTTTGATCTCAATGTAGAAAGACTGCAGACGTAAAACGCGAGGTACGAGTTTACTGTTAATGTATAGATTTAGAATTCCTTACACTGGAATCGAATTTTACCAAGTATGTTGATATTTATAATAAAATATAATACGTTATCTTTCTGTAACACGGAGTTCATATTTTAGGATCTGCATTTCTTGTTTGAACATCATAAAATGTATTTTAATAACACGTTTTACTATCATTTTTTTACTAATACATTACAATAGCCTACAAATTATAAAAGCTATTAATTTTCAACACTTTAAATGATTTTTTAAAAACATCAACAGCATGTCCGTCGGGCTGGTTTGGATCGGATTGTAGGTACAAATGCCACTGTACCGGTTTGAGCTGTGGCAGTGCTGGAGAGTGTGCAAGCGGTTCAAAGTGTGACAAAGGTTGGTTTGGACCAGCGTGTCAGTATGGTAAGTCATATTTAAGTTTGCGCAAAAACCACAGTTACAGTAAACAAGATGCGTTTAATTTAATTCCATTTAGTTCTTGCTGTTGTATTTTTCTACATGCGCATTGCTATTGTAACCCCTGCGGTTCCCAGTGGTGTCAAAAGAGAAGAAGAAACAATAGGCTGTTTTCTCAGGCATGTAAAAACATTAAATTCTGAGCTTTGCCTTGTTCTAGCTCTACACTAGGTCCATTGGTTATATTAGGGTGCATGTTTAAATATAAAAGGCCTCGTGATCTGGTTTGTAAATTAATTCAGTGGTCAGGCCAGTCATATATAGCAACTAAAGGGAAATTGTGCATGGGGATAGTAAAACTCATCATGCCAACGAGACTGCCTCAAAAAAAAAAAAAAAAAACGACTGCAAGAGCTGTAAAGTGCTTTGGTACAGCTTGCTGCCTATAGGGGAAAAAAGCGTGTTCATGTTCAATAATTTAAAAAGTGAAAAATGGAAATTTCTTTCGACATTCATTTTTCCATTGCACAAGATTAATAAAAATTATACATATTGCAAATGTAATGTTTAGATGAAACAATGAATATCTTCACATCATCTCATCTCAACCCGTAACGCATCATGGGTCGTAGGGGTGCCATCGTGGAAGCATCTGGAGACAGGGTCCTCCACTGCTCTCTATCTTCAGCAATGCGTACAAGTGTGGAAAAACCATGCCCTGCCCATTCTTTGATGTTATCAGCCCAAGATTTTCTTTGCCTTCCTCTTCTCCGTTTACCTTCGACTGTTCCCTGGAGGATTGTTTTCTAAAGGGAGTCATGGCGAGTTACATGCCCAAACCAGGCAAGCTTTCGACGTTTCACTACTGACAAAAGTGGTTCTTGGTGGCCTGCATACATGTTTATTTTCTCTCTAACATAGACATTTGTTTTGTAATTCTTTATAGCACTTTATATCTGCATTATTTATAAACTTTATATCCACACTATGCTTCACAGCAATAATGGAAGGAAAAATTAAGTATTGAGAAAAACAAACTCGAATAAACATTTTTTTTAAATTATGTAAATATATGCATTTTCTTTAGCCTAAGAAATCCATCAATTTCTTAGCATGCTGTAACAGATTGACAAGGAAGTTCTATTTTTAAATTAAATAAAATAATTCTGCTGAACCTTTATTCCACAGTGGATTTGACAGCCAGAGGTACTGTGATAAGAGAAACAAAAGAAGGACTAACAGAGTCTTTGCCAGGTGGTGAATCATGTCTTGGCGGTAGCAACATTCAGCTTGTGACTGTGAAGTTGAACACATCTTACCATTTCACATGGATGAGACTCATTTTCAATGATCCTGGTCAGATTGCAATTTATACATTACTTTAGAATATTACTTTTATGTGAAAAACATAGAGTCAGGGAGAACATACTGTAATCTTTATTTTTTGCTTTTCTTCTTCTTCTTCTTCTTCCGTCCTTAGCCACCGACCGTCAAAGCAGTCAGTGGCCATTACGCCTAGTGGCATCTTAGGGCAACAGCAGATAGGTTTTCTTTGCCATTGTTTCCCATCACGCCTATTGGCGTCTTTAGGGCAACGGCAAATCAATCCATTTGCTGTTGTTTCCGTAATCGAAGTGACTGTTTCATTTTTGCTTTTCTACTTCTGCTTAAGCACTGACCATTAACCATATCTCTACAGTACTTCCTGTCCAGAGTATTTTATCCCAGTTCTTTTCATATTTTCCATGTTTTTACCACGTACTTCTCCATATGTTTTTTTTAATACTTTTCTTTTAATTCTACCTTGAGGATTCCCAAGGATTGCCATGTGCTGCTTGCTGATAACTTCCTGAAAATCTGTTCTTACAACTTAAGCAATTCTTTCTGTATAATTCATTCCCTAAATTATGAATTGCTGATTCTATCATATAATTTTAGTCCAACTCTGCAAAATCAGCCATTTATGAATGTTTAGTTGTTTTGATTGTTGCTTTTGTTGTTCATATATTTCAAAGTCATAAAAAGGACGTCTGAGATGAAAATTATTATTTCTTATTAGGACTTAAATTTTTTTTTCTTTACAACTACTAAGCATACTATTCCTTACCAAGAAGAGATCAAGTGATAATTTTCAGACTGAAAACCACCTGTTGCAGTCAAATACCTTCTGTACAACAAATTAACAATCAAACAGAAAGGCTTGTCAATGTGGGAAAGACAGTCAAGCAGTAGAGCATGTCAGCTCCATAGAAGGGGCAGATAGACAGCATGACCTTCCCTATCTCCTTTGAGGAAGAAACTGTATGGTAATGAAAGAAGTCTGAGACTGACCACCCACTTTATTAGAGATGGGGTTATATGAGAGTGAACGATGATGAAGAGGAATTTCTTTTGATTTCTGTCTTTTGAAGCAGCTGGAAGAATTCTTTGACTTCTGCTCACTTATCTTCATTTGGTCCATACACAATCACAAGGCTGACTATGGTTTCTCCTTCTTTTAGCTTTAGCACCTTAATGCACTCCGAGACAAAGTTCCATCCCTTGATGTTATCCTTTTGGGTTTTAGCCACACCACTTGTTCACTTCTGCTGAGCTGGTAATAAGGATCATTTTTTGTGTGGCCTGGATGCTCTTCTTCCCACTTGTGCCTGTATCTGCGCTTGATAAAACTCTTGGACTCCTCATAGGTTATATTTGTGTCAAGTTGAGGAAGTTTTCCCCCTTCCTTTGCCAGTCTGTCAGCCTCTTCATTTCCAGGGATGTTGCAGTGAGAAGGGATCCACTGTATCACAACTCTTTTGTACTGCTGACATAGTCTGTGAAGTGTTACTCTTAGGTCATCCAGTTCAGCATTACTTTGACTTTTCAATGTTGTAATCACTGACAGCGCATCTGAGAAGATAGCTACTGGTCTCTCTGAGCTTTCTTCTGTCATTAGAATTTCTGATGCAGTTTTTAAGGCCTCTGCCTCTGCTCTGAAGTTAGTTGAAAATGTCCCTGTTGCGACTGCTATCTTTTTTTGTGTGCCATTGCTTAAGCTCAGGAAGACTCCTCAACCCCCATCTTCTGTTGCATTAGTTGCTGATCCATCTGTGTATGCATGGATCCAGGTGTTGCTTGGGTAATGTTTCTCTATATATTTTGTGGTTAGGACTCTCCTTTCTGTTTCATTTTGGCTGTTCTTTCTCTTAATACCAGGAACGTTTTCTATCATTTCAGGGAAGCACTGTTGTTTCCAAATTGGTAGCTTGTATGCCGTACATATTGGTGTAGTTGTTGACATTGCATTAATGGGGTCTGCTCTCATCTTTGTTTTGACTGTCTCTACAAAGTTGCTTCGCTTCAGTCTTCCCCTTCCAAGTCCATTTATTCTCTGGTGCATTGGGTGATCTATCAGCCTCCTGAATTTCTCGGCTTGTTGCTGGGCTCTGCTATCTCTTCTATCCTCCATAGGTTGGAGGTGAGTAATCTTTTCCAACTCTTTTATGGGCGTTGACTTCATGCCCCCTGTTATGATTCTCATTGCTTGGTTTTGAATTCTGTTTATTTTGTCAAAGTTCGACTTAGCTGCCGTTGACCATGCTGCAATGCCATATTCTAAGACTGGTCTCACTCGCCCAGTATATAGCTTCTTTAGTACTCTCTCATCTGCTCCCCAACTCGTGCCATCAAGTTTTTTCATGATTGCCATTCTCTGCCTTGCTCTTGTCCTGTTTTTCTCAATCTGGGTTTTCCAAGTCAAGCGGCGATCAAAGGTAATGCCTAGGTAGTTTGGGTTGTCATCCAGATGTAGCTTTTTCCCTTTTAGTACCAATTTGGAGATCTGTGGTTTGTTAGAGAGAGCCACAATACAATGCACACCCCCTTTAGCTTTTTCAGTTGTGGGGACTCCATTGTAGAGCAGCATGTCACCATCGAGATCCATAACTCCTTGTCCCTTTTTCTTCATTTCCGTCAGAGCCAGGATTTCTAATTTGGCTTTCCTCATCTCCTCCACCAGCTTCTCTTCTTTCCCGTTAATACTCCTAATATTCCATGATCCATAAGTTGTAGTCCATGCCAGTTCATCGCCTTTTAGATCAGTCCAGTTTTCTCTCTTGCATTATTTGTAATCATGTTTCACAATACATTTAAACCTTCTATTGCCTTCAGTATCTTAAGCCTGATGTCCAGGTGGATACCTGCTTCCATGCCTATGTTCCTTAATTACTTAGTTGTTTCTCTTCTACCGTGAGGTGTAGAGGTTTGGAAGAGAGAGCGCCATACTATCCTATCGGCTGTCTTCCTCCTGGCCTGGTTCTATTCTAGTACTCAGTCCTTCAAAGATTGTCTAATGTTGTCCTTCCAGCGGACTCTGGGTCATTCTGGAGATCTGCATCCCTGGCTCTTAGTTTCCCATGCTTGTCATGGTAACCGATCTTCTCCCATTCTGCAGACATTGCCAAACCATATTAGTTGGGACTGTTCTACTTGAGTCTGCAGGTGTTGGGTTTTAGGCCTTGACGTATCGTCTGGTTGCGAACCATGTCTCTTCTTGTTACTTCAACCACCTTCTTCTGGTACCTCTTTTCTGAGGTTTGGATCTGGCTTTTGTGGGTTGTAGTCACTGTCCATGACTCTCATCCATATGTTAAGACTGAGACATAGGTGGAGCGGTATGCAGCCATCTTCGTCTTCTTACCAACTTCTCTTTTTCTGAGGAATCCTCCATTTATGGCCTGAAAAGTCTCCGAGCTGCTGCTCTTCGGGTAGCCAACTATTCTTTGATGCCTCCTTGGAATGGACTTTGACTTATTGAATACAAGGAGTATAAATGGGAAGGAAGAGGAGCTAGTGGAAGAGATGAGGAAAGCAAAGTTAGAAATCCTGGCCTATGTTCCACCAAGATAAATGTTTGAGTAAACTTTTGTAAGAGAGCTTCACTAAGTAAAAATCTAGTTCTATCATATGTGCGTGTGAATAAACTTTCTCATAAGTAGTTCACTAAGTACTGTCCAGTTCTGCCAGTTTGTGTTTATAGGTAAACTTGTGTAATATTGTTTCATCAAATGTAATCTTGTTAACATTTGCAGCATATATTCTCATATTTATCTTCTTTTTTTTTTTGTGTGTGTGTAAGCTTTAACTCATTAACTACCGCAAGCCGCTGTCAGCGGCTCACAGCATAATCACATTTGGACCGCAAGCCGCTCAGGGCGCCAATCTAATTTTAGTAATAAAACGAATGAAAAATGTACTGAAACACTCTCTGATCTGGTTCGAGATTTTAAGTTGCCACCGGAAAACAAATTCCCAAAGCATGGTTGTTGTAGAACACTGAAAAATTGATATTATGTTCATATTTTTCAGCGTTTTGGGTTAGTTACCAAATCGTGTAAAACTGTTTACCGTGGCAACTAGTGCTAGGACTACAAAAAATGCGTGTACATCTCGTCTAACGGCTGAAAAGGATAGAAACATGTTTCAACAATTGACTGAAAGATCTAGCGACGAGGACAAGAGTGAAAACGGTGTGCACATTGATTGAAATTGTGATTTTGATAGAGATGGGGCGCAAGCAGTTATAATTGTGAAAATATTGCAAGTCCTCGGCCATCGGAGGGCCGTTAAATAGCAACAACCTCTATTAGAGTTGCAACCAATGTTTATTGTATTAGTACATTCATTTATCTTTAAAATGACGTGTAATTCATACAAATCTGTAAACAATTACGAAAACTACAGCTTACTTTATGCAAACACCTACAGGATGAAAATGGGAAAAAAATTTAATTCGGCCACAGTGTGTTTTTTAATTCGGTAGTTAATGTGTTAAGAACCATTATTTTGTTGTTGTGGTCTGGTATTTCTCTAATAATGAATAATGTAAACTTGATAATAGAAAGTTAAAAAAAAATGAAAAATTATAATTGGAATCAGTTGTACAAATCAGCAGTACACACTAGCAACACAGTATGTTACGGATGAAAGGTAACCCCCTATGGCCTTTTCAAGTGTATTGTTCATTTGTAAAACTGACTCCAAAACCATGTTTTGTTTTTTCATTTCCTGGGGGGTTTTTTTTTTTTTTTTTGGTCATATAATATTGTATTCATAAAATATACTTCCTCATATATTGAGCTGAGATATTACAAAGAAGTCTGAAAATATGTTCACATTTTCATAAATCCTGTCTGCATAAATCTCAATGGTTTCTTGAAAAGTTTGTTTCTTATCAGCTCCCATCTTTAAGTTTAGATGACTAGTGAAGGCTGTGCTAATATCTTTATTATTTATTTCATTGTTGACATACCAGTGTCTATGTGTAGAATTCTAATTTTTTGGTGCATAACACTGAAAATATTTAATTTGTATTGTTGATTTGGAAGTTTTGAAGGCTGTGGGTATTAATCTTCGTGACATTGTTTCCATTGCTTCACATAAGCTAATACAGATGAAAAACCTATGGCAAGGCACAAGCAAAGAAACAAAGTTACAACTGATCAGAGCATGTATATTCCCAGTAGCAACATACGGCTGCGAGACTTGGACACTCAATAAAACAGTTGCAAAAAAGATTACATCATTCGAAATGAAATGCTACAGAAGGATGTTGAGAATACCCTGGACAGAAAAAAAGACCAACAGAGAAGTACTGCACTCACTAAACGTACAGGAACATTGGCTCCTAAATACCATCGCAATAAGGAAGCTGAAATTTTTCGGTCATATAAAAAGACATAATAGTCTGGAAAAAACAGTGATGGAAGGCATGGTCCCTGGAAAAAGGGGAAGGGGTCGACCTAGACGACGGTGGACCCAGGACATCACAGAGAGTCTGAACTTGTCTTTGGCTGATGCAGGTCGACTTGCCCAGAATCGTGATGCGTTCAGAGCAGCTGTAATGGAGACAACGTTCTGGAAAGAATATGTCACATGATGATGACATTGTTTCCAATTCTGTTATAGTTTTTGTACCTGATGTGTCAGAAATAAAATCACAATTTCATTGTGTGGTGAATTTAACTTCACATGGCCCAAGCAGAACATTATTTCCATCTAGTCTCACACAGTTCCAAAGTGCTGAATTTATACAATTTTTTTCTTCAAGCTGTTTGTGCTATTCATCTAATTTCACACTCTGCCCTAACGTTACACAGTTCTGTAACCTTTTATACCAGATCTTCAGGGACAGCTTTGTTTTTGAAACCAGATTTTTTTTTGGTTTTCAGATGTCACCCAGATTGCGCTAGAAAAATAGCCAAAATTCACCCAAATTAGCCCAAGTCTCCCAAACTATGTTTAAAAAATAGCCAGAGTTGCCCAAAATATTCAGAAATCCTCAAAATTGTGATCAAAAAGTTGCCCAGAGATACGTTCTATTTTCAGAATATTTTGGTTTTTGTGTGTTTAGGTAAAAGTTTATAGACCTGTAGTGTAAAATTCTAGAAGTTCTGCTGAATGCTGAGAAAGTGATCCATTTTTCCTTCAGCATTTACAGTCTCACTTAATTATTCTCCTTGCTGAAGGCTCATCCTGGATTATTTGACTAACTCAAATTTGTTTATAGTTTTGTGGCCAAGTTTGTATGGACTGGGTAGCCAGTGTATGCCAAGTCCTCATTTATTACCATTGATGACATATTCTGATGTGGCTAATTGTCACTTTTTCCCTCCTTTTACCGGGCTATAGAATCTTCATAATAGCTTTTTCTAATCACTTAATAATTTATTGTATATGTGGGTGTCTACATTCATTGCTTTTTAACAGTTTGGAATTTTGGTTTCACAAATGTTGCTGTGTCATCTATTCCTGCCTTCATCCTGTAATTTAGTTGGTCACTGGGGCATCACTATCTGTTGAATGCTTCAGAAATCTTTTTTATTCATTTTAAAGTATTATCTGCCTAATATGTCTTTTGCCTACACCTTATTCTTGTTCTGGATCTGTCCTTTTAAGGGCAATCTTAGACAATCAATTTGTTCTTGCTGCATAACTACAGAATTTAAGCAGTCAGTGACCATCACGCCTGGTTGTGTCTTCAATCATCAATACCATTTAGCTTCCAAAGGAGCATAGGCCTTCAACAAACACCTGCCAAATCTTCCTGTCCTGTGCCATCGGCTCAAGTTCTTTCCATGTTTTCCTCATCATTTTCACCTCTGTATCCAGTTCTCTTCACCATGTGTTTTTTGGTCTACCTCTGCCTCTCTTTCCCTGTGGATTCTAGAACAAGGATTGCCTTGTAATGCTATCAACAGGTTTCCTCAATGTGTGTCCTATCCATCGCCAGCGTCTTCTTCTCAACTCTTGTTCCACTGGCACTTGTCTGGTTCTTGTCATCAATTCCACATTTGTGACTTTAGTCATACCATTTCAGTCCTTCTATTCTACGCAAGCACCCGTTTATAAAAGTCTGTAGCTTTTTGGTTGTTGTTTTTCTTGCTCTCCTTCAGAGCCATACAATAGGACTGACTTCACATTTGAGTTGAAGATTCTTATTTTCGTATTGGACTTGATTTCTCTTGATCTCCATATATTTCCCAATGCAATGAAAGCTCCTCTTGCTTTTTGTTTTCTTATTTTGATATCACTGTCTGTCCCTCCAACTTTGTTTAAATTACTTCCAAGATATGTGTACGATTCTACATCTTTAAGTGGTGTTTCTTCAAGTTCAACCTTGTTATCATTTCTTGCATTTATTATCAAAATCTTTGTCTTTTCCCTGTGTATTTTCAGGCCCACTTGTTGTGACCTCTCATCGAGAATTTTCATTTTCTCTTGCATCTGATTATGGTTATGGGGCAGAAGAGCCAAGTCATCTGCAAAATCCAGATCATCAAGCTGTTAAGTCAGATTCACGATTTCATTTCTGTTGTGTGTTGTCGATGTTCTCATAACCCAATCTATTGTTAGTAAGAAAATAAATGAAGACAGGAGGCATCTCTGTCTCACTCCCATTCTATTCCTAAACGGTTCTGTAAGTTCTCCTTCATAAAGAACTCCACATGTCATGTCTTCATAGGTCTTCTTTATTAAGTTAATGATCTTCATGGGAACTCCATAATGCCTCATCAATTTCCATAGCGATTCTCTGTCTACACTGTCAAATGCCATTTCCTAGTCCACAAATCTGATGTATGGCGGTGAATTCCATTCCAGACTTTGTTCAACTATTATTCTCAATGTGCCTATCTGGTCTGTACAGGATCTGTTTTGCCGAAAACCTGCTTGTTCATCTCTCAGTTGCTTGTCTATGGACTCTTTTAATCTCTAAAAGGTGATTCTGTTTAATACTTTTCCCTGGCACTGATAGTAACATTATTCCTCTATAATTTGTGCACTCTTGTAAATTTCCCTTCTTGGGCAACTTGCCCAGATAACCTTCCTTCCATTCTGCTGGTATTTCCTCTGTATAATATCTCTGTAGAGTTATCAATATCTGTTTAGATGGCCTCTGCTGGAATGCAATCTTGACCAGCTGCTTTTCCATCTTTCAGAATCTTTATGGCTTTCTTTATTTCTTCTCTACTTGGTCGTTCACGGCTGATTTGTAGCTCTTCTTCTGCTGGCTGGATGACTGGGGGATTAGTTGGAGATGGTCTATTGAGAAGTTCCTGAAAATGTTCTGTCCATCTCTTCATTTGTTCTTGTATATTACTAAGCAATTTTCCATTCTTATCTTTTATGAGGCCATTTGCTTGCTTATATTTCCCTGTTAGCTTCTCTGTGTTGTTGTACATATTTTCTTCATATTTCCTTTTGCTGCAGCTTCCTCTGCTTCCCTTGCCAAATCATCAATATATTTCGTCTTGTCTCTTTTGATGTTTTTTTCTAACTTCTTTGTTTGCTTCTATGTACACTTCATGAGCCTTGGCTTTGGAGCGTCTGGTTTTGCTTCTGTTTAAATCTGCTTTCTTGTTTTTCCTGTCTTCTATCTTGCTCATGGTTATCTGTTGTTATCCATGCTTTGTGCGGATGTTCTCTTTTTCTCAGTACTTCTTCTCATGTCTCTTTCCATATATTTTTTACTTGTTGCCAGTGGTTTTCCTATCTGTTTCATCTTCCAGCTGCTGGAGTTCTTGGTATTTGTTGGATACTGTGATTGAAAATTGGTCTCTTATTTCCTGATTTCTTAGAAATATCACATTATACTGTTGTCTATAGCTATATACTGTTGTAAATTTCTTGAGCTTTAATTTTGTTTTAGCCAGCAGAAGATGGTGGTCTGATACAACATCTGCTCCTCTACACACTTTCACATCATGCAATGATGACCTAAACTTCTTACTTATGCATATGTGATCAATCTGATTCTCAGTTCTGTGGTCTGGTGACATCCATGTTGCTTTATGGATTCTTTTATGTGGGAATATGCTTCCTCCTATAGCTAGTTGATTTGAAGCACAGAAGTTAGTTAGTAGTTCCCCATTCTCGTTCATCATACCTAATCCATGCTTTCCCATAATTTCTTCAAAGCCAGCGTTGTCTGTTCCTATTTTCGCATTTAGGTCCCCCATCAAAATTGTGAGGTCCTTTCTTTTCTTATTGTCCAAGACATTTTGTAGGCTGGTGTAAAAGTTTTCTTTATCGTTTGTTGGTGCATAACACTGGATAATGTTTATATTTACTTTCTTTTTGGCTGAATTAAACCATGCTGTTATAATTCGGGGTCCCATTGCTTCCCATTCTATAAGTGCCTTCTGTGCTTCCTTAGACAGCATTAGAGCCACCCCTTCACTGTGGTGGGCTCTTTCCTCCTCATGTCCTGAGGACAACACCATTTCTCCTGTGATCAATCTCCTCTTCTCTATGCCTTTCCACCGTGTCTCGTTGAGACCCAGGATATCAATCCTGTAATTTGGCATTTCTGCTGCTACCTATGCAGTTTTCTCTTGTTCACACAGAGTGCAAACATTCCAGGTGCCAATCCTGGAGATTTACCTAGATGAAAGAAGGTTAGTCGGCAACCCAGACTCCTTTCGGCTTTCTCTAGGTTGCTTCATGCACCTCCTTTCCAGAGGACTTCTTCTGTCTTGGGCGGCTGAGTTGATTAATATTCTTTATTTGACTTGTTCATGTTTGTTGAAGTTTTTTGGTAAAACGTTTTTTACGGGATGGGGTAACTAGCCCCATGCCCAACCTTCCTTAGTCACTTTTTATGACATGCATGGTAGAGTACAGTGTTACTATTCTTTGCTCCCCTTTCGGGCCCCGTTAACACACGGGTGCTGGTTGTGTCTTGCAGGGCATAAATTAACTGTCTCCACCTAGCTCGGTCAGCAGCCAAGCTTTGTGTGGTGCCCCAGCTCTGGTTCATGCTTTGCATCTCAGCCTCCACAGTTCTCCACCAGGTAGCTTTTGGTCGTCCCCGCTTTGTCTTTCCTTCTGGAGTCCATAGCATGACAGTTCTGGTGAAGGTATCAGGGTCTTTTCTGAGGATATGGTCAACCCTATTCCAGCATCTACCCGCTATGATCGTGCACATGTCTTCTTGGTGGCTCCGAGTTAGCAGCTCTTGGTTGATGATGGTGTTCAGCCAGAAATAATTTTATTTAGGCAGGTTGTGTGGAAAGAGGACATTTAAATTAGTAATGGGTCTCTAAATGACCTCGCAAACTGCCTTATGAAGTTGACCATTGTGATGTGATCTGTGTAGGATCTTTCAAGGTTCTGTCTGTAGCTTCTTGTAGTTATTCTGATAGTTTACGTATCTGTAAAACTAGAAATTTTTAGTGTGTTTTTATTTAAACATTATTTCATTAATACCAGGTTTCTTGGAGAAGATCACTGTGAAATTCCCGAATGTTTCATCTTCCAACTGCTTTAACCAAAGCAGTTCCACAGACTTTAATAAAACACTGGACATCCACTGCAAACTTGGAATTACCATTAAACAAGTGATTCTCACTGGAGAAGGCATTCTACATCTTTGTTCAGTATATATTAGTGGAGGTAATTGTCTTTTTTTCCTCTCAATTAGAGCTTTCAGAGTAAAGGATTTAATAAAATTAAAAAAAAACTTTGTGGTCATGAGAAGTAGTAGAAAATATTTTACTGGTATAAAGAATAAATGTTTAAACATGATCTATCTTTAGACAATGCAGTATTCTCAAATGTAAAACTTCATAATTTTTATTCAATTTACAAAGTATGGAGCTTTTAGTACTGGCCATGCTAATTTAATGCCCTGTGTAGTTCCTGGGGTCTCTGAAAGATACAGAAAGAACAGGGCCACTCTACCTTCAGGCATGTCATAAAAGGTGACTAATACAAGGTTGTGTATGGGACTGGAAATCTCATCATGTACAACAAATAGCCACAAAAACCACTGCTCCAGGAGGTGTGAATGTGTGGTGCAGGGGGACTGGTTGCTGTGGTGGCTGCATGCTCTGTAAGGAGTGCAAAGGAAAAGGATGATGATGCTGCTAATTTAACACTCGACAGTACTGAGTACATCAAGTCTCATTTTAACATGTTGAGTTTTAACAAAATTTAGAATGAATATTACAACAGAACAACTTTCCCAATTAATTTACTTGTGATAGCAGTGATCGTATAAATTAATGACATTCTCTTACTTTATGATAGTGATGTATAAACATTTGTGAGATTGTGGTGGGGGGGAAGGGGCGCAAGAGTATCTTTCTTAGCATTGGGAAATGTATGGAGATCAGGAGAAATTGTCCAACACAAAAATAAGAATCTTCAACTCAATGTCAAGTCATTCCTATTGTATGCCTCTGAAACATGAATAACAAAAACAACAACCAAAAAGCTACAGACATTCATAAATGAGTGCTTGCATAGAATAGAAGGATTGAAATGGTATGAGAAAGTCACCAATGTGGAACTTACTTAGTCGTTCCCCTTCTACCTTGAGGTGGAGAGGTTTGGAAGAGAGAGCACCAGACTATCCTATCGTCTGTCTTCCTCCTGGCCTGGTTCCATTCTAGTCCTCGATCCTTCAAAGATTGTCTAATATTGTCCTCCCAGCGGACTCTGGGTCATCCTGGAGGTCTGGATCCCTGGCTCTTAGTTTCCCATGCTTATTTCCCATGCTTGTCGTGGTAGCCGATCGTCTCTTATTCTGCAGACATGGCCAAACCATCTTAGTTGGGACTGTTCTACTTGGGTCTGTAGGGGGTGGGATTTTAGGCCTTGATGTATCGTCTGGTTGCGAACCACCTTCCTCAGATACCTCATTTCTGAGGTTCAATGTGGAACTGATAACAAGAACCAGACAAGTGCCAGTAGAACAAGAGATGAGAAGAAGACGCTGGCAATGGATAGGGTAATTATTTAGGAAACCTGTTGATAACATTAAAAGGTAGTCCTTGTTCTGGATTCCCCAGGGAAAGAGAGGCAGAGGTAGACCATAAACACATGGAGAAGAGAACTGGAAACAGAAGTGAAAATAATGAGGAAAACTTGGAGAGAACTTGAGCTGATGATACGTGGCTGGAGGACTTGGCGTATGTCTGTTGAAGGCCTGTGCTCCATGGGGAACTAAAGTGTATTGATTGATTGATTGAATAAACATTTATAATATTAGTGAAATAAACAGTATTAATGTTTGCATTATAAACATTGATATTTGGGCAGTAAACATTATAATTTTGGTGTAAGACCTTTGCCCTTTAATTTTGATGTAGTTTCTTCTTTTCTCAACTAGGTCGTAACATTGCTTTAAAACAAAGTGTGACACAGTCAAGTACATTTGATATTAACACTGCAGATAAGGCTGTTGATGGAAACGCATCAGGAAATTTTCAGTCATGTTCATGTACAAATGGGGGGGATTCAAACCCAAGTTGGACTTTACAGTTTTTAGAATCCTACCAGATAAACAGATTCATTCTGTACAACAGAGGTGGGTTGACTTAATTAAATCCATATACCTGCCATACCTGTCAATTAATATGAAACAAATATAAAGGTATGTTATAAGGCACTCGTAGGAAATAAAGAAGTAGAACACTAGACAACAGAAAAACAACAGACATGAGTGGCTTACCCAGGATTTGAACCCTTACCTTCCGTGCGACAACACCGCCTAGCTATGCAAGCGAATCACACTGTACTATACTAACATACCTTTATATTTGTTTCATATTAATTTACTGTTTGCAGGCCTCGTGGTTTCCCTTCCTTATGTGTTATAAATGTCCATACCTGTCAAGTATGACTTGCAAGGAGGTCTTTTGATTAAGCTATTTTTCAATATATTTTCTTGAAATAATAATTAATCAATAATATGGTAATAGCTGCAGTATCTTAACCTAATATTAAATATCTTCTAGCCAGCATGTTAGTGAAAAACCTAATATTTACCATAATCATCAGCAGGTAAATATGAAATGAAAGTTTTAAGTGTACACATATCATATTTCTCGGTTTAGAAACACTTGGTGATAAGGACAGAATTGTTGATAATAGGGCCTGTTAATCCATTATTGCTAATGTGAAAATGTACTCTGTATTGTTATCTAAAATGATGTGGTGGAGTTGGAATCCAAATCTTAAATCCATCAGAATCTAAATGATTATTTAAAAATATATAAAATCCAATACAGTAGACATTCAAAAATCCGGCAACCTCCGGACCTGAGGAGTGCCGGATTTTTGAAAATGCCGGATTTTTTATGGTTATATATTATGTATATATTTAACATAAAATGACTACCTGTACACTTTATCTGCGATCGACAATGCACGATGTTTACGTTTTACACCACTTCTTTTATTTGCTGAATCCATAATGGGGCTAAACAGCAGCAAATAAATGAGAAGGAATGAGCAGGAATGCCTGTTAACACGTGCAAGCAAGACCCAACAGCTGCTTCTTCTTCTTTGATCCATAACCGCCAACCGTCAAAGCAGTCAGCGGCCATCACGCCTGGTGGCGTCTTGTAGGGCAGCAACAAATTGATTCCACTTTGCTCGGTCGGCGGCCATCCTTCGTACAGTGCCCCAACTGTGGTTCATTCTTTGCATCTCAGCTTCCACAGTTCTCCGCCAAGTTGTTTTTGGTCGGCCTCTCTTTCGCTTTCCCTCGGGGGTCCATAGCATAGCTGTTCTTGCGATGGTATCAGGGTCCCTTCTGAGGACATGGCCAACCCAACTCCAGCGTCTGCCAGCTATGATGGTGTGCATGTCCTCCTGGTTACTCCGAATAAGTAGTTCTTGGTTGCTGATGGTGTTTGGCCAAAAGATTCGGAGAATTTTCCTTAGGCAGATTGTGTGGAAGGAGGACAGTTTTGACATTTCCTTCTCTGTTACTCTCCAACATTCCGCACCATAGAGAAGCACAGAAAGTACGCAGCTCTCATACAGTCTTAATTTGGTGTTTGTGCTGTACTGGGAAGACTTCCAAATGTTGTTGAGTATAGCAAAGGCTGTTCTCGCTTTATTCATTCTGTTGTTAATGTCCTTGCTTGTTCCGCCGTCAGGTGTTACTATGCTTCCTAGGTAAGTAAATGTGTCTGTCTGTTCTAACTTCTGGTTCCTTACTGTTATTGGCTCAGGATTGCCCACATTTAGTGTCATGACCTCTGTCTTCTTCAGATTGATGTTCAGGCCAACCTGCTGGCCATACTTATTCAGTCTATCAGTTTTGTCTTGAATGTGTTGGTGTGAATGCGCGAGCAGTGCAATGTCATCTGCATATTCCAAATCTTCCCCAACAGCTGCATCAAAACATAAACTGCTCCAGAAAACAGTGGCGCGCCAACGCGGTAAATTTAAAAATGCGCTCCGAAATCCATGCCGGAAATCTGAAGGAACCGGATTATCGATGGCCGGATTTTTGAATGTCAACTGTATCACATTTGTTCAATTTTTAGATGGATTTAAGAGTTGGACACATAGTATTTTTTTTTTAAGGAACTAATTTTCAAAAACGATTTTTTGTTCTTTGTTGTTGACTTATTCTCCAAGTGTCATACTAGCTGGCATTGGTGATCAAGTATCTCCACATCTTCCTGTCCTCAGTATCTATGCTGTTGTTGACTTATTCTCCAAGTGTCATACTAGCTGGCATTGGTGATCAAGTATCTCCACATCTTCCCTTCCTCAGTATCTATGCTGTTGTTGACTTATTCTCCAAGTGTCATACTAGCTGGCATTGGTGATCAAGTATCTCCACATCTTCCTGTCCTCAGTATCTATGCTGTTGTTGACTTATTCTCCAAGTGTCATACTAGCTGGCATTGGTGATCAAGTATCTCCACATCTTCCTGTCCTCAGTATCTATGCTGTTGTTGACTTATTCTCCAAGTGTCATACTAGCTGGCATTGGTGTTCAAGTATCTCCACATCTTCCTGTCCTCAGTATCTATGCTGTTGTTGACTTATTCTCCAAGTGTCATACTAGCTGGCATTGGTGATCAAGTATCTCCACATCTTCCTGTCCTCAGTATCTATGCTGTTGTTGACTTATTCTCCAAGTGTCATACTAGCTGGCATTGGTGATCAAGTATCTCCACATCTTCCTGTCCTCAGTATCTATGCTGTTGTTGACTTATTCTCCAAGTGTCATACTAGCTGGCATTGGTGATCAAGTATCTCCACATCTTCCTGTCCTCAGTATCTATGCTGTTGTCGACTTATTCTCCAAGTGTCATACTAGCTGGCATTGGTGATCAAGTATCTCCACATCTTCCTGTCCTCAGTATCTATGCTGTTGTCGACTTATTCTCCAAGTGTCATACTAGCTGGCATTGGTGATCAAGTATCTCCACATCTTCCTGTCCTCAGTATCTATGCTGTTGTTGACTTATTCTCCAAGTGTCATACTAGCTGGCATTGGTGATCAAGTATCTCCACATCTTCCTGTCCTCAGTATCTACGCTGTTGTTAACTTATTCTCTAAGTGTCATACTAGCTGGCATTGGTGATCAAGTATCTCCACATCTTCCTGTCCTCAGTATCTATGCTGTTGTTGACTTATTCTCCAAGTGTCATACTAGCTGGCATTGGTGATCAAGTATCTCCACATCTTCCCTTCCTCAGTATCTATGCTGTTGTTGACTTATTCTCCAAGTGTCATACTAGCTGGCATTGGTGATTAAGTATCTCCACATCTTCCTGTCCTCAGTATCTATGCTGTTGTCGACTTATTCTCCAAGTGTCATACTAGCTGGCATTGGTGATCAAGTATCTCCACATCTTCCTGTCCTCAGTATCTACGCTGTTGTTGACTTATTCTCCAAGTGTCATACTAGCTGGCATTGGTGATCAAGTATCTCCACATCTTCCTGTCCTCAGTATCTACGCTGTTGTTAACTTATTCTCTAAGTGTCATACTAGCTGGCATTGGTGATCAAGTATCTCCACATCTTCCTGTCCTCAGTATCTATGCTGTTGTTGACTTATTCTCCAAGTGTCATACTAGCTGGCATTGGTGATCAAGTATCTCCACATCTTCCTGTCCTCAGTATCTATGCTGTTGTTGACTTATTCTCCAAGTGTCATACTAGCTGGCATTGGTGATCAAGTATCTCCACATCTTCCCTTCCTCAGTATCTATGCTGTTGTTGACTTATTCTCCAAGTGTCATACTAGCTGGCATTGGTGATCAAGTATCTCCACATCTTCCTGTCCTCAGTATCTATGCTGTTGTTGACTTATTCTCCAAGTGTCATACTAGCTGGCATTGGTGATCAAGTATCTCCACAACTTCCTGTCCTCAGTATCTATGCTGTTGTTGACTTAATTCCGTGCTGTAACATTAAACTGTCCAGTATCTTCTCTCACTGTCAGCCTCTGTATGTTTTACCATCAGGCTTGTATTCCAGCCTTTCCACTTCTCATAACATACCCAAAGAAAGTAGGCTGCGTCCTTCTGATATGAGTAATAAGCTACCCTTGTGCAATGGCCTCCATCAGGACTTCTCAGACTCCTTTTAGCTGTCTGATATTCTTAACACTACTTTTTGGAATAGCTATTGATTGGGTTATGAGAAACTATACCCACAATGAACAATTGGGTATAAAATGGACAAATGGAAAATTCCTGGGGGACCTGGATTTCGCAGATGATGTAGCATTCTTAAGTTCAACACCAAGACAGTCCCAAGAAGCAATAAATAATTTATGTCATCTCTCGGTTAAAATAGGTCTCCAAATAAATGCCTCTAAAACTAAAGCTATGAACTTTTCTAACGAGACCTTTGATATCATCTTGAACGGGGAAAAACTACAGAAAGTTGAAAGTTTCAAATATTTAGGCAGTAAAATGACTCAGGATGGTGACACAACAAGAGAAATCCATACTAGAATTGCTTTGGCAGCTAGCGCCTTCAATAGATTATCTAACATTTGGAAATTACGATCATTGAATATACATACCAAGCTTCGTCTGTTTAATTCAAATGTTATCTCAGTGTTAACATACGGCTGTGAGAGTTGGAAAATAACAAAATCATTGGAGAACAAGCTGAATACATTCGAGAACAAATGTCTTAGAAAACTCATGAACATCAGTTGGAAAGAATTCAAGACTAATCGACAAATAAGAGAAGACTCTAGGCAGAAATATGTCTCCGACTATATAAGGAAAAGACGATGGTCATATATCGGTCATGTCCTATGAATGCAAAACAACAGAATACCACTACAGGCGCTCACTTGGGTTCCTGAGGGTAAGAGGAAAAAAGGAAGACCAAAAGAAACACTCAGAAGAACAATAATAAGAGAAGGAAGAACGTTGGGCCTAAATAATGTGCAAGAGCTAAGAGGAGTGGCGTCACAATGAACAACCTGGAGAGCACTGGTTTCTGCCTTATGCGCCGTGTTTGGTGCTTAAAGAATTTATTATTATTATTATTCTTAACATTTATCTTTAAAATCGTACCTCTGTGGCCTCCAGGGATTTTCTTGCTTGTTTATTGATTCTCCCTAATTCACTTCCATATGACATGATTGACTCTATGTAACACTGAAGAACTCTTTTTCTTACCTCCTTTGACAAAAATTTGTTGCATAAAATACTTTTCATTTTATGAAATATTGTTTTGTTTCTTCATCTGGACTATTCTACTGTTCACCTCTGAGATGCATCCTCCATGTGATGTTATTAATATGCCCAGGTATTTTAATCTATCATCATTATCACTGAGGACTAGAATGGAACCAGGCCAGGAGGAAGACAGCCGATAGGATAGTCTGGCGCTCTCTCTTCCAAACCTCTACACCTCACGGTAGAAGGGGAACGACTAAGTAAGTAGATCATTATCACTTTTCTTGTTGCATCTTGTGAAGCATGCAGCCATCACTGTTGCTGGTCCCATTGCCGGAAGCATTCAGGTTCTTGTGCAGCGTTGTACTCGTACTTTAACAGTTTGTGAAACATGATTAGGTAGCCAGCCCCCATGCAAAACCTTGTCTTAGTTGCTTCTTATGACATTTCTGAGGGAACAGTAGTCGCAGTCCTATTCTGTCTTTTGTCTTATCGGGGACCTCTGAAATCTACACAAAGCATTTATATTTATTGATTTGTTTCAAAACTGTTCCATCTACTTGATGGTGCATTCAGTAGGTGCCCTTATATTATATTTAAGGTGACATTAACTTCTGTTATTTTGCTGTTTAAGGTAAGGCCTTTATTTTTACTTTCTGTCACTGTTGTATGAATCCTTTCCTGTAACTGTTTAGCTTTTTGCTATCAAGACCTTATCATCAGCGTAACTCAAACTATTTATGTTATGTCCACTAACTGACATTCCTGGCATGAATCTTAATATAATATCTATGAATTTTATTATATTCTGACTGTTCAGAGAGAACAAATCAGGTGACAGCCCATGTTCCCTGCCTATCACCCTGTTTTATCTACTGAAAATTAAACACCAGTTTTCACCTGTATGGACCAAAAACAAAATTCTCTCAACTACTTCTGTTGTTCTTCTGTTTTATTTAATGAGCTGCTTATGCCATAAAGCATCTAAAAAATAAAAGAAAAACCTGAAGCTTCTTTTACCTGCAATACTAACTTGAATTAGAGCTGATACCCTTCATAGGGAGAGGAAACCAAGCAAAAAAAGAGAAAGCTAATAAGTTATACAAAATAAACAGATCCACGAAAAAAATCATTCTCTTTTTAAAGAGGTTTGACAATTACTATTGGATTACAGGTAAACCCCGCTTTAAAACACTGCACTTTACGGCTCTTCGCTGATACAGCGCTTCTCAATTATAACCCTTCTCCACATTTTTGGTGCATTCTTCACTGTTACAACGCTTTTTGACCAACAAGGGACCACCAGTTGAGTCTGAAATCGGAGTCAGGCACCATCTTGATGTCGATCAGTCAGTCTGATCGTGCCATTTGATCATTGTGCATCTTTCAGTGTTCTCTAACATTCTCAACTTGTTATATTATATACAAAAGTGAATTTTTACTTAAATTATAATGGCATCCAAATCTACTAATGAGAAAAAGAGGAGTCGCAACCCTCTTACTTTAAATGCAAAGTTAGAAATATAACACTTCGACACCAAGGTTTCACAAATGCCGAGATTGGCCAAAAGCTAGGTTTGGCGTGCCAAACAGTGAGAACAATTATTAATGCAAAAGACAAAGTGTTGAATGAAATTAATGAGTGCTACACCTGTGAACACTAAAGTGGTTAGAAAGCGTGATAGCCTTATTGCGGATGTAGAAAAACATCTATCTCCTTCATCTTTCCTACAATAAATATTAACTATTTCTCAAGTTTGCATTTACCAATCACTGTAGGTTAAGGATTAAACATTTTAAGGTAAGCAATGAGTGCTCTAAACTGTATATTCTTATTAGTATTCTACGATTTTTATGTCTAGTTCTATTGCAATAAGATAGTGTAAATATGTTATTAGATTTTGCTTTGCATTTGCAAGAGAAAAAAGCAGATGTTTGCTTTATGGCGATTTTCACTTTACAGCATGGGCCTGGAACCTAACCCGCTGTAAAGCGGGGTTCACGTGTATAATATTTACAACTTTCTGATCATGTGAACATATAGTGAGCTATATATATATATATATATATATATATATATATATATATATATATATATATATAGCTCACTATATGTTCACATGATCAGAAAGTTGTAAATATTATACAGGTGAACCCCGCTTATATATATATATATATATATATATATATATATATATATATATATATATATATATATATATATATATATATATATATATATATATATATATATATATATATATATATATATATATATATATAAAATGAAGTTGGTCTGTGTGTCTGTTACCTCAAAACTAGAGAACGGCTCAACCCATCTTGATGCGGTTTTCTCCAGCGTATCAGACATTTCTCCGGACACAACATAGGCTATACGTCTTCAAGATACAAAGTCAGAAGGCTGGGCAGTGAATTTTTCTTCACTCCATTCATGCTTATGTCAAGGGACTTCATTAATTCTTATCTCAAGTTACAAGGGACGTAACTTGTAAACTACATAAGTCATAATTTTTAATCCTTTTTCGTAAAATTTCAAATAAATGCATTATTTTCTGTTGTGTACGTTTTTTAAAACAGTTTTTAAGAAGGAAACTTTATATAATCCTCAGCTATCTAACATTGTTAATTAAATTTCAGTGCGTTACTTTATGTTATAACATTTTGTAAACCAGGATCCGTGACAAAAAAAATGTTTTATTATAAGTCACTTCCTGTTCATCTAAGCGTCCATCAGATAGTGATAGGATTCCGATGCTTCGCCTTCAGGGAAGTACCTAGGTTTTATTTTTATATATTTTTTTAAGTTCTTATGTCTCCTATCTAGCCTTCACTTTCTTTCTTCTCCTGACGAAGGCCTTGTGGCCGTAACGTAGACTATTTTCTTTGTCTTTTTTCCTCGTAAGACGAATTACCTTTTTTCGATTTTTTTTCAAACCCATCCATTACTCCACGTCTTACCGCAGTTCCCCTCAACTTCCTCGATATTAATTTTCAGTGATGTTGGATTAGTGTTGAAACACTGCAAACAATACAAAACAGAAAATAAAATAAAATAGACAAATACTAATATAAATTAAAATCAGCAACTGCTAAAGACAATAGTTATTTAAAGTGAATACAAAATTAGAAAATAAAATGACACTAAATACCCCAATTATAACCAAATTTCAGGTTGAACAGGGTAGACCAAGATGGAACGAGAAGAGGCAATAACGGTCAGTTGTTAAGTGCCCGCTCTCCACCCATCACCTCATCAAAACAACAACAGATTAGTGTGTGTTTTAAAAAAAAAATTCGCTTCTCGGCCTATTGGCTAAGATCACACATAATTTACACATTTTACTCAATCAAGTCTAGACCTCACATTGAGTCCCAGAAGGGGTAATTATAATTAGGTTAAAAAAAAAATCATTCTTAAAGTGTTTTCATTGACATTGCAATAAAACCCACGTGTTTCAAAATTACTGTTTTTACACAGACAAATAAGCACTAAGGTTTTGCAAGGTATGAATGTGTTTAAAAATGGAAGGAAGTGTTTTTATGTATTCATTCATAACCCTCCACTCCCAAAGGAGCATAGGCCTTCAACAAACACATGCCAAGTCCTCCTGTCACGTGCCATCATCTCAAGTTCTTTCCACGTTCTCCTCATCATTTTCACCTCTGTTTCCAGCTCTCTTCTCCATGTGCTTCTTGGTCTACCTCTGCCTCTCTTGCCCTGGGGGTTCCAGAACAAGGACTGCCTTGTAATGCTATCAACAGGTCTCCTCAGTGTGTGTCCAATCCATCGCCATCGTCTTCTTCTCATCTCTTGTTCCACTGGCACTTGACTAGTTCTTGTCCTCAGTTCCACATTGGTAATGTATTAATATGCAGAAAATACTGTGTATCAATGATATACAGTGTTTTTTGATTTCCTTCCCACATTTTTTTGGGCAATACATATGTATTACATGCATGTCAGCAAACGTTTAAAATTCATCAACTATAAACCAATATAACCCTTTTTTCATCTTTATAATTTTAGTTTTACTTGATCCATTCCATTTGACTCTATTACTTTATTTAAAATGTTTAACCCTTAGTGTACAAACGAAAGTGTGAGAACGCACGAGTGTTCATGTGTCATTTTAAAATGTACTGTCCATGTATTCTATTTTGTAAAATGTACAGGATTCTGTAAATTGAAAAAGAATGCAAATAAAAGATTTAAAAAAAAAAAAAAATTCATTAAGGCGATGGGTACTTAATTTAAAAAATTAAAAAAAACGGGACAGACGGACGGGGTGGGCGGGACATATGGGATGGTACCAATGGGACAGATGTACGGCAACGATGGGACGGATGGAGGAGATGGGACAGGACATACGGGACAGACGATGGGACACACATCCATTCCGAAATGGACCCGGGCTGGGCCAGATATGACAGCTAGTATATATATATATATATATATATATATATATATATATATATATATATATATATATATATATATATATATATATATATATATATATATATATATATATATATATATATATATATCGGTATGTGTCCTATCCATCACCAGCGTCTTCTTCTCAACTCTTGTTCCACTGGCATTTGTCTGGTTCCTGTCATCAATTCTACATTTGTGACTGTCATACAATTTCAGTCCTGCTATTCTACGCAAGCACCCGTTTATAAAGTTCTGTAGCTTTTTGGTTGTTGTTTTTGTTGCTCTCCATGTCTCAGCCATACAACAAGACTGACTTGACATTTGAGTTGAAGATTCTTATTTTCGTGTTGGACTTGATTTCTCTTGTTCTCCATGTGTTTCCCAATGCAATGAAAGTTCCTCTTGCTTTTTGTATTCTTATTTTGATATCACTGTCTGTCCCTCCAACTTTGTCTATATTACTGCCAAGATATGTGTACAATTCTTAATTATAAAATATAATTTTTTTTAAAATTTTTAATAATTTAATAAATAAAATTATAATTAAAAAAAATATATAAAATATTAAAAATTTTTTAAATTTAAAATTTTAAAATAAAAAATCAAAAAAAAAATTTAATAAAATTTTTTAATTTAAA